>CM053035.1:201742752-201820252 GCA_028564925.1 Lithobates sylvaticus
TGGGGTTATTAGCAGCCCCGAGATACAAGGCCCCAAAGTCGGGTCAGAAAATGTCCTTCTCTGCTGCAGAAAAGTACTTGACTCCAGTATAAGCCGAGGGGGGGCATTTTCAGCACAAAAAAATGTGCTGAAAAACTCGGCTTATACTCGAGTATATACGGTATACGAGACAATCGAGGCAATTTGCAAATTGTACCTTTTCCTTTTCTTGACAAAAGGGCCCAGCTGGGTCATATCCAGTGTTGGTCATCTTACTTTAAAAAAGTAATTAGTTAAGTTACAAATTACTTCTCCCAAAAAGTAATTGCGTTAGTAACTCAGTTACTACATTGGAAAAGTAATTAGTTACGCAGCAAAGTAACTGACTTTTTTTTTAAATATTCTATACGTGTAACTAAGGGGCGGGTCTAGTATTACTGTAACCAAGGGGCGCATTTATTATTATTGTTATATATCGTGTAACCAAGTGGCTGCTCTATTATTACTCTAACCAAGGGGCAGATCTGTTATAGCGTGTAAGCAAGTGGCGGGTCTATTATTATTATATCGTGTAAGGGCGGATGGCTACAGAAGAGGGCGAATGTTAAATTAATGGGCAGAGCTCGATATATAACAATAATAATAAATGCGCCCCTTGGTTACAGTAATACTAGACCCGCCCCTTAGTTACACGATAGACGCCCCTTGCAGAGTAGCACGAGTATCAGGAGCGTGCGGCATCGCCACGTACAATTACATGTTAACTGCGCCTGCGCGGTGTAGAGTTCACTCAGAGCTGTTTAGGTTCGGCAATTTTCGGAAGCTCCGTAGTCCTTTGTACTGCGCAAGCGCTGCGCCTGCGCAGTACAGGGGGTCCTTATCTGGCGGGGGAACTTTTTCGGCAGGACACCGGAATTACACTACTGCCATCTAGTGGCGGTAGATGTAATTGGGGTAACTAAGCCAAAGTAATGGGAACTGAGTTACCATGAGGGGAAAAGTAATCAGTTAGATTACTCGTTACCCTCTTAAGTAACTGCGTTAGGTAACTCCGTTTATTTTAACTCAGTTACTTACATCACTGGTCATATCTCCTGTACATGTCTTCAACCTGAAATCTCACTTCTTCATTGATATCCTAAAAGCTTGTTGGTGATTGGCTAGCACAAGGGGTGTGGTGTCCCAATGGGGTCCTTTTTTGCAGCCTTTCTTTTTATAGACACCCACAAATATAAAGGATGAACTGGACGTGGACTTCTTTTTTAAAGCGTTACTAAACCCACAACAGTAAAATCAGTCTGTATATGCCTAAAGGCATGCTTGTTATACCCACTGTGGAAGGGGTTAATCCTCCACAGTGTGGAAAAAGCCTGTTTGATCCTGTCTTCTCTGATCCTCCCCTTCCACTGTACCCCAATCTATCTGATGATAGTACAGAGCCTTTGGAGTCACTCTGCACATGCTCAGTTTGGTGTGTATTGCTAGAGAGTTCTTTTTTTTCTTGGGAGGGTGCATGTGATCAGCACAGGGCCAATCAGCACTGTCCAGCCTCATAGGACAGTTGGAGGATAATGAAAACTCCTCCTACAAGCTTTAACCAGACACTGATAGAAGTCACAAAACTGCTATATAATGCTGATTATGCAGTTTATATTTACTAAAATAATTACATTTCCATGTTCTGTGTACTGTTGGAGACCAGATATACTGACTGTAGGGTGCGGGGTTTAGTAACAATTTAACCTTATCTACTATGCAACTATGAAGCAAATGCTTTAGGAACAAACTTCTTTTTCTTTCTATCTTTTATATAGAGAAGGACTAAACAGGCTCCTTAACAAACGTTTAAAAATATTGACCTGTCTATTCTTAGCTGATTTGCTGAAGTTTGCACACAACTATGTATGTACTTTAAGGTACACGTCTGCCCCCAGGTTCGTACTTGCTTCCTTCTTTGGCTGTGGTCTCCTGGTGTTGTTTGCAGCCAGGCCTGGGAAAAATCTAGTCTGCCTGGGCCTAAGCACTCCCAACCCATAGACTCTGATTACGATGTACCCATATTGCAAGAACAAGGTCCCCTTTGAGTCCACAGGATGCTAGGGGCCAGGCATGGTCAGCCTGGTACATGATTTTACCAGCTGGGATGCAGTCTGCATGGGAGGCTGTAGCTGTTGGACGAGGCAGGTATTGATTTGCGGGGGGGGGGGGTATTGATTTGCAGGGAGGGGGGGGGGGCAGCTATGTTTATCGAGGTTGGCTAGAAAAGGGGAATTAAGAAAGAAAATTCCCCCTTAGATCAGAACCCCCTTCTCTTAGGGTCCCCATAACAGTCCTTATATCAGAGTCCCCATGAAAATCCCCCTTACATCAGAGTCCCTACTTACATCATAGTTCCCTTATATCAGAGTCCTCATTAGTGCGCCCTTATATCAGAATCCCCATAAAAATCAAAGGCCCCACTTACATCAGAACTCCCCTATACCAGAGTCCCCACTTACATCAGAACTCCCCTATACCAGAGTCCCCATCAAAGCTCCCCATAACAGTCCCTATCAGAGCTCTCCCTTACATTAGGGTCCCCATCAGAGTCCCCTCTTACATCAGAGGGCTGGATAGAATCTTGCGGTGGGTCCGGATTTGGCCCATGGGCTGTAGTTTGGAGACCCCCCCTTTGTCACAAGCTATTATAAAACAACAGTTGTATCTTTTTGCTATTTATACCATCCGAATACAATGGTACACAAGTGGATGTAAATAGACCTTCTTAAGACCCCTATTTGTTCCCGAATCCATCCAGAGCTTTATAAGGTTCTATGCGGCTGTTTATTATTTGCCATTTTGCCGAAACGCCATAACAACTTCATTACTTACCCAGGCGGTAATCTGCTGTTGATTGAGATTAATAGAGAAAATATTTTCAAAACACTTTAGCGAGCATTTGCATTAATCTATGTTCGGGAAATTAATCTTGTGGGGCGACCTGAAAAAAAGGGTGTTAATTGCAGTTTCAGACGCGAATACATCAAAAGTTTTCCAAGGTGCGTCAGCTGCGAGCAGAGGAAAGAATTCACAGCCCAAAGAGAGAAACTCCCAGATATAACATGGCTTTTTAATTGCGACAAGGAAAACAACATTGCAATGCATCCATTCTCTGCTCTTATAATTACAGCTTTCAGATGATTTGTGCATTGTCAAACATTTCGCTGCATGCTTCAATCTGACAGCTTTATCTTACAAATAATGTTTTTTTTTCTCTTATGAATTTCTTTTTTTTTAAAGAGAGCGTTTATATGACTTTATATTGTAAAAAGAATCGCAAAATACTAATTGGCAAAAAGGAGGCTTTTGTTTTTAGCCACCTTCTGGCCCTTTAAGGGGTTGTTTAGGATGGGGGGCGGAGTTTATGATCATGTGGTCACCGTAATTGGCTGTGACGGCGGTCACATGATTGAAAAGCCTTCCACTAGCAGCCGGTAGAGGTGGGACAGTGCTCAGAGGTGGGTAGGGGGTGGTACCAAGGGACAGTGCTCAGTGGTGGGTAGGGGGTGGTACCATGGGACAGTGCTCAGAGGTGGGTAGGGGGTGGACCCAAGGGACAGTGCTCAGAGGTAGGTAGGGGGTGGTACCAAGGGACACTGCTCAGAGGTGGGTAGGGGGTGGTACCAAGGGACACCGCTCAGAGGTAGTTAGGGGGTGGTACCAAGGGACACTGCTCAGAGGTGGGTAGGGGGTGGTACCAAGGGACACTGCTCAGAGGTGGGTAGGGGGTGGTACTAAGGGCCAGTGCTCAGAGGTGGGTAGGGGGTGGTACTAAGGGACAGTGCTCAGAGATGGGTAGGGGGTGGTACCAAGGGACAGTGCTCAGAGGTGGGTAGGGGGTGGTACCAAGGGACAATGCTCAAAGGTGGGTAGGGGGTGGTACCAAGGGACAGTGCTCAGAGGTGGATAGGGGGTGGTACCAAGGGACAGTGCTCAGAGGTGGGTAGAGGGTGGTACCAAGGGACAGTGCTCAGAGGTGGGTAGGGGGTGGTGCCAAGTGACAGTGCTCAGAGGTGGGTAGGGGGTGGTACCAAGGGACAGTGTTTAGTGGTGGGTAGGGGGTGGTACCATGGGGCAGTGCTCAGAGGTGGGTAGGGGTGGTACCAAGGGACAGTGCTCAGAGGTAGGTAGGGGGTGATACCAAGGGACACTGCTCAGAGGTGGGTAGGGGGTGGTACCAAGGGACACCGCTCAGAGGTGGTTAGGGGTGGTACCAAGGGACAGTGCTCAGAGGTGGGTTAGGGGGTGGTACCAAGGGACAGTGCTCAGAGGTGGTTAGGGGGTGGTATCAAGGGACACCGCTCAGAGGTGGGTAGGGGGTGGTACCAAGGGACAGTGCTCAGAGGTGGGTAGGAGGTGGTACCAAGGGACACTGCTCAGAGGTGGGTAGGGGGTGGTACTAAGGGCCAGTGCTCAGAGGTGGGTAGGGGGTGGTACCAAGGGACAGTGCTCAGAGGTGGGTAGGGGGTGATACCAAGGGACAGTGCTCAGAGGTGGATAGGGGGTGGTGCCAAGGGACAGTGCTCAAAGGTGGGTAGAGGGTGGTACCAAGGGACAGTGCTCAGAGGTGGATAGAGGTGGTACCAAGGGACAGTGCTCAGAGGTGGGTAGAGGGTGGTACCAAGGGCCAGTGCTCAGAGGTGGGTAGAGGGTGGTACCAAGGGACAGTGCTCAGAGCTGGGTAGGGAGTGGTACCAATGGACAGTGCTCAGAGGTGGGTAGGGGGTGGCACCAAGGGACAGTGCTCAGAGGTGGGTAGAGGGTGGTACCAAGGGACAGTGCTCAGAGGTGGGTAGAGGCGAGGTGGAGACAGAAAGTGGCTCAGAAGGGGGGAGTTCCAACACCTATTCTGTGAGAAAAAAGCCCTGGGTATAATACATATGTAAAGTGCTGCCTAAATTGATAGCGCCATATAAGTACAGCAGAACTAAAGCCAAAAATAATAATGATAATAATAATAATAAAATTACCAGCCCATTAAAAGATACAATGAAAAATAATCTTTTTTTTCCCCTATTCACTTTTATTCCAGAGCTCTCCCCCACAGTACTTCCTAACTACAACAAGAGGCCACCAAGATGCCACCAGTCTGATGGCCAACATCATTCAACCCAGTTCTTCTGAGCCCTGAACTATAAATACTGAAGTCAACAATGAAAATAAGATATGGCAATCCAATTTTTTTTATCTCCTTGTAATGCAGGAGATGTATTCTCCAGAAACCTTCTGCAGGTTCCTTTCCCACCTGAGCCTGAAGTATCAGACGTGGCCGTCAAAAAGTGAGGCTTGTGGAAGCCAAAGCTCCGTTCTCCCCTCCGAAGCCTGAGAACATCACAGGTCCCCTTTAAGAATCTCATCAGTGTATCATTTCAAAAACAATATTGTGCTTTTCTATTCAACTGGAATTTGTCATAAACACTTTTAGGTTGTTCAGTTCCTCGGGGGACTAACTACGCATTTTTAATCTCGCTTTTGATCCTTTTGTCTCTTATCTATATAGTCAAAAATCAATGTGGCTGTCGCTCGCCAACGGGGACCCGTAATGTCATGAAAACAGGATTGGGTGTCTTAGAAGCCGTATTTCATTTTAATGACACCTTAAAAGGTTACCACCTCAGGAATAATAATAAAAAAAAAACCAAAAAAAAAAGCATCTTTACATTAAAAAAATATCTGCTGAGGATTTCCCCGGCTTAAACTCTGAGCAGATTTTAAATATGGAAGGTTGAAAAAAAAAAAAACAAAAAAATAAAATAAAACAACCTTATGCCCTCAGGGGTTTAAGTAGATGTCCAGATGATTAATAGGAAAATAGTAAAAGGTCTATAGATGGGTGTCAGGACAACAGCACGATTAATTAAATTACTGTGATCGGACCACAAAGATGAACTCATTTACAACTATTGATTGCTTACTCAACAATTAATTTACAATATTAATTCCCAAATCGCCTGATTACAGTTTAATAAAGCAAAAAAAAAAGTATATTTAAAATATATTTTTTACTATAGTTCATTTGTATAACTACTTATAAGTATATAAATATATAAGTATATAAAATATATAAGTATAAAAATACTTATAAGTATATAATGAACTAAAAAAATAATGACTTTTATAATTATAAATTCTGTTTACTATAATGAATTTGTATTTATTTTTTTACATAATGGCATGATTTAAAAAAAAAAAATAAAAAAAATTGTAAGCTCCATTAGCGGGTCCCACCTATTCCTTCTGTATTGAACTGTATTGTAATTGTAGGTGTGAATACATCTATGTAGATATATATGGCGCTGCCTTTTCACCTAGAGAATGACCCCCGGTGTTAACTAGTTATGCCGCGTACACACCAGCGGATTGTCCATCGGAAAAATCTTGGATGTTTTTTCTGACGGAATTCCGCTCAAGCTTGGCTTGCCTACACATGGTCACACAAAAGTTCGCGGAACTTTCGACCGGTGACGTACAACACTATGACGAGCCGAGAAAATGAAGTTCAATGCTTCCGAGCATGCGTCGAAAGGTTTCCGAGCATGCGTAGGAATTTTGCGCGTCGGAATTGGTACAGAGGATCGGAATTTCCGATCAAAACTTTTTCCGACCGAAAAATTGAGAACCTGCTCTCAATCTTTTTGCTGGCGGGAATCCGGACAGCAAAAGTCCGATGGAGCCTACACACGGTCGCATTTTCCAACCAAAAGCTCTCATCGGTCTCTTGCTGGCCGAATTTTACTGCTACTACTACTACTACTACTAATAATAATAATATGATAATAAAAATAATAATAATATAATATCATTATAATACTACTTCTAGTACTACTACTAGTAATAATAATAAGGATAACAATAATAATAACAATAATAGTATACTACTACTACTACTAACAAATAATAATAATACTAATATCATTATACTACTACCACTACTACTACTAATCATAATAATAATATGATAATAAAAATAATAATAACAATAATATTATACTACTACTACCCTGTTTCCCCTAAAATAAGACCTAGCGTGATTGTCGGTGATGGCTGCAATAGAAGCCCTACCCCCCAAATAAGCCCTACCCTGTTTCCCCGAAAATAAGCCCTACCCTGAAAATAAGACCTACAAGGAGTTTAACTATGGCTTATTTGGGGGGTAGGGCTTATATTGCAGCCATCGCCGACAATCACGCTAGGTCTTATTTTAGGGGAAACAGGGTACTACTAACAAATAATAATAATAATAATACTATCATTATACTACTGCTACTACTACTAACAAATAATAATAAACAATAATAATACTATCATTATACTGCTATTACTACTACTACTACTACTACTACTAAAAATAATAATACTATCATTCTACTACTACTACTACTACTACTAATAATAATAATAATAATAATAATATTAATAATAATAATATAATATAATTATAATACTACTAGTATTAATAATAAGGATAACAATAATATACTACTACAACGACTACTACTACTAACAAATAATAATAATAATAATACTATCATTATACTACTACTACTAATAATAATAATAATAATAATAAACAATAATAATACTATCATTATACTGCTATTACTACCCTGTTTCCCCTAAAATAAGACCTAGCGTGATTGTCGGTGATGGCTGCAATATAAGCCCTACCCCCCAAATAAGCCATAGTTAAACTCCTTGTAGGTCTTATTTTCAGGGTAGGGCTTATTTTCGGGGAAACAGGGTAGGGCTTATTTGGGGGGTAGGGCTTCTATTGCAGCCATCACCGACAATCACGCTAGGTCTTATTTTAGGGGAAACAGGGTACTACTACTACTAATAATAATACTATCATTCTACTACTACTACTACTACTAATAATAATAATAATAATAATAATAATAATAATAATATAATTATAATACTACTACTAGTACTACTACTGCTGCTAGTACTACTACAACTAATAATAATAATAATAATATGATAATAAAATAAAAAATAAATAAATAATAATAATATTATATTATTATCATACTACTTCTAGTACTACTACTAGTAATAATAATACGGATACTAATAATAATAATAACAATATTATACTACTACTACTACTACTAACAAATAATAATACTATCATTATACTGCTACTACTACTACAAATAATAATAATAATAATAATAATAATAATAATAATAATAATAAACAATAATAATACTATCATTATACTACTACTACTACTACGAATAATAATAATAATAAATATTATTATTATTATTCAAAAGCCTGCAAAACACAAAAACAATATATATTTCTTATGATATAATCAGAATAAACTTGGACCATAATGCTGTTATTTGTATCTTCTTGTATTTGTTCTTAGTTATAAAAAGTTTCAATCATCACAGAAACCCCTCCATGTAACTTCCATACAATCCGCAGACAAAGTTCCAGCGACATGAAACATTTTGCAACCTTCGCGGCGCCCTTATTTATTGCGGCGGTTTTGCTTGTAGAAGCGAAGCGCTCCGCCAGCGACTGGAGGATTTCAGGTCATCATAAGCCTCTCTCGCATGAGTGAGAAGCAGCCTTGGCTCAAGCGGGATAAATAGAGTTCACTATCGCAGACCTTTGTTGTAAACACCAGTCTAACTTTTGACAATTGTCAATGCTTTCTGCGGGCAATAAATCGCAGGGGTTGTTGAAGTGTGCCACAAATCCCGATAAGGAGTGCGTAGATCATGGCGTGGCGTTTCGCAGAGGGCTGCCTACCTGTAATGGACAGCCTTGCTCTGGCAGGCTTTTTAAATGATAAATCCATCAGTTGAAATGTTTTATGTATTTGTGTTATTGTCCTTTTCTTTTTTATAAAGAGAGCGCATCTTACGGCGGGGAGGTGGAGCGCGGTGTTATCCATGGATAGAGCCGAGCGTATTATAGAACCGTCAGTTCCTACTGGGAAACGTGTTCATATATTTTAATGGTGGAGCTGTTTTTTTATTTTTTTTTATTTTTTTATTTTTATTTTTTTTATTTTTTTTAATGGTGGAGCTGTTTACATCTCTAAATAATCTTTGTATGGTGTAGGAGTGCCGAACCCTATGGTGACATGTTATAACGTGATGGGGGAGGGGGGGGCTGCGGGCCTAGAGGGTCTAGATCAGCAACTGTGGTGGTGCTGTTCTTCTGGTGAGAACCATAGTCCAGGGGCGGACTGACCATTCGGCACTCAGGCACTGCCCGAGGGCCCCAGGCCACTAGGGGGCCCCATCAGGGTTGCCAGCCTCAGTAAAACCAGGGACAGTATGTAAAAATCTGTGTTTTTTTTACATCTGTCTCTTACCGACATCCTTTTGGTCTAAAAATCCAGAGATTATAGCTGCCCCACCTCTCCAGTACCTTCTCAGCCAATAGAAACATGTCTGTGTATACATACATTGTATACTGTGCGGCCCCATAATCTCTGATTGCCCGGGGGCCCCATAATCTCCTATTGCCCAAGGGCCCCATGAGTTGTCAGTACGCCCCTGCCATAGTCTTTTTTGTTTTTAAGCCCGTGGTGTGTGAACACTCAGACTCCACCCGGGGGAAAACAAAGTGCACACTAAAAAGTGAAACACAAAACATGCACAGGGTCTACACATGGTCCTCCTCCGAATAGAAGGGACCCTTGCCCTGATCCCCCGGGGTGTTAGGCTCCAGATGGGGACTGGGGTACTCAGGGGCGGACTGACAACTCATGGGGCCCCCGGGCAATAGGAGATTATGGGGCCCCCAGGCAATCAGAGATTATGAGGCCCCCGGGCAATAGGAGATTATGAGGCCCCCGGGCAAAAGGAGATTATGAGGCCCCCGGGCAATAGGAGATTATGAGGCCCCCGGGCAAAAGGAGATTATGAGGCCCCCGGGCAATAGGAGATTATGGGGCCCCCGGGCAATAGGAGATTATGAGGCCCCCGGGCAATAGGAGATTATGGGGCCCCCGGGCAATAGGAGATTATGAGGCCCCCAGGCAATAGGAGATTATGAGGCCCCCGGGCAATAGGAGATTATGGGGCCCCCGGGCAATAGGAGATTATGAGGCCCCCGGGCAAAAGGAGATTATGGGGCCACCGGGCAATCAGAGATTATGGGGCCACACAGTATACACACACACAGTATACAATCACACAGTATACACATACATGTACACACAGTATACACAGACATGTTTCTATTGGCTGAGAAGGTACTGGAGAGGTGGGGCAGCTATAATCTCTGGATTTTTAGACCAAAAGGATGTCGGTAAGGGACATTTCAGAAACAGATGTAAAAAAAAAAACACAGATTTTTACATACTGTCCCTGGTTTTACTGAGGCTGGCAACCCTGATGGGGCCCCCTAGTGGACCGGGGGCCCTCGGGAAGTGCCCGAGTGGCCGAATGGTCAGTCTGCCCCTGGGGGTACTTCACATGGTCCATATGGCCGAAAACCAGACGGACCCCATTCTCTGGGAGGTCTGCCGAAACAGACCACCCCAAGTACTAGGTGGGATTCCCCGGAAGGAAGACCCCATGAGAGAGGGTGAAGTAAGCCAGAAGGCCATGTCCAGTTGTCCACCCCCTCCCAAGACTTTCAGGGCAGGCCCGAGGACCTACACCCTGCTCATCAAACGTCAAACAAAGTGTACATCCAAACAAAAAAAGAGAAAGTAAAGAAACACGACATACACACAGATAAAAAGGGGGGGGGAGTGGAGAAGGTGTAAAGATGCTGGCAACCCTGATGGGGCCCCCTAGTGGCCTGGGGCCCTCGGGCAGTGCCCGACTGGTCGAATGGTGAGTCCGCCCCTGCCAGGAAGGCATCAGAACTTATTTCTCCAGCTTTTATGTACCAGCCTCCAGAGTCGGATCCTTCTGCAGGTGGGTGAAGGCACAATATACCGCCGGCTGTGGAGAGGTTAAAACCGCAAATCCGTATTGGCGTCAGTTTTCGGGTTTTACGCGGCATTGCTGGAGAAATTGTGCCGCGCGGCGGCCGCGCTTTGAACAAAAGAAGCCGCGTCCCTTTACTTATTGTGCCCCCAGGAATGATGCTCTGCTCTTTCTAAAATCAATTGTTATATGTACTTAATACTTTTCTTAAGGGAGAGGAAAAAAGGCAAGATAAAAAGCTTAAACCACATCCCTCGTCCTTTGTAAGAGACACAAAGCTTTGCCAGCGCTACCCTTCAAAGCTCCTTGTCCTTTACCGGCTCTGGCACAATTACCCGACGCTGAGCCCCGGCTCACTCCTTCCTAATTCACCTGCCCTTCATCGCTGCCACCCCCATCCTGAAATCAAAGCTGAACAGCTAAATACACAGAGAGGAGCTGTGCTTATCTGTCAACAGATCTGTAGTTATGTCCATCCAGTTCTAAGATTTACACAGCTCTGCGCACAGCACAGGGCTGTTTGGCAGGACAGGAGACCTGGGTTTTTCTCTGCTGCAATTAAAGCAGAACTTATTGGGACACATGCCTTTACACACGCATGAACTTTTAACGGCATCCCAGTCTTAGTTCGTAGGGTTCAATATTGAGTTGGCCCACCCTTTGCAGCTATAACAGCTTCAACTCTTCTGGGAAGGCCGTCCACAAGGTTTAGGAGTGTGTCTATGGGAATGTTTGACCATTCTTCCAGAAGCGTATTTGTGAGGTCAGGCACTGATGTTGGATGAGAAAGCCTGGCTCGCAGTCTCCGTTCTTATTCATCCCAAAGGTGTTCTATCAGGTTGAGGTCAGGACTCTGTGCAGGCCAGTCAAGTTCCTCCACCCCAAACTCACTCATCCATGTCTTTATGGACCTTGCTTTGTGCACTGGTGCGCAGTCATGTTGGAACAGGAAGGGGCCGTCCCCAAACTGTTCCCACAAAGTTGGGAGCATGAAATTATCCAAAATATCTTGGTATGCTGACGCCTTAAGAGTTCCCTTCACTGGAACTAAGGGGCCAAACCCAACCCCTGAAAACAACCCCCCACACCATAATCCCCCCTCCACCAAATGATTTGGACCAGTGCACAAACCAAGGTCCATAAAGACATGGATGAGCGAGTTTGGGGTGGAGGAACTTGACTGGCCTGCAACTCTTAAGCACCTGGAGAGTGGCCTCTTCCTCGGACACATTAGTGGTCATGTGTGATGCGGGTGCCGCTGACTAAAAGTCATTCTGACATTTCACAAGTAATTACCGATTAAACAAGATCCCCGAACGTCCCGGAAGCCATCTTCTTCTCTATAACAGAGAATTACGTCTTTTCTTTACTCCCTTCTAAAGTGAACCTGTTGTGTACGGAATGTGTGATGGGGGCGGAGAGTCTCATGTTGAGGTCAACAGAATAAAAATGGTAAAAATGAATAATCGCAGTTTTTGGAACGTGAACACGATTTTATGTGAACAGAACAGATGTGTTCCAACACCCATGGCACACATGTCCAAAGGGGGGACAGAGGTTCTAACAAAAGAGAGAAGTACAAGGACACAGCAAAAAGGAAAGGAGTACAAGGACACAGCAAAAAGGAAAGGAGTACAAGGACACAGCAAAAAGGAAAGGAGTACAAGGACACAGCAAAAAGGAAAGGAGTACAAGGACACAACAAAAAGGAAAGGAGTACAAGGACACAACAAAAAGGAAAGGAGTACAAGGACACAACAAAAAGGAAAGGAGTACAAGGACACAACAAAACAAAAAGCACAAGGACACAACAAAAGGAAAGGAGCACAAGGTCACAACAAAAGGAAAGGCGTACAAGGACACAACAAAAGGAAAGGCGCACAAGGACACAACAAAAGGAAAGGAGCACAAGGGCACAGCAAAAGGGAATGATCACAAGGACACAACCAAAAGGAAAGGAGCACAAGGACACAACCAAAATGAAAGGAGCACAAGGACACAACCAAAAGGAAAGGAGCACAAGGACACAACCAAAATGAAAGGAGCACAAGGACACAACCAAAAGGAAAGGAGCACAAGGACACAACCGAACAGAAAGAAGCACAAGGACACAACAAAAGGAAAGGAGCACAGAACACAGCAAAAGAAAAGGAGCACAAGGACACAACCAAAATGAAAGGAGCACAAGGACACAACCAAAAGGAAAGGAGCACAAGGACACAACAAAATGAAAGGAGTACAGAACACAGCAAAAGAAAAGGAGCACAAGGACACAACCAAACAGAAAGAAGCACAAGGACACAACCAAAAGGAAAGGAGCACAAGGACACAGCAAAAGAGAAAAACAAAGACACAACCAAAAGGAAAGGAGCACAAGGACACAACAAAAGGAAAGGAGCACAAGGACACAACCAAAAGGAAAGGAGCACAAGGACACAACCAAAAGGAAAGGAGCACAAGGACACAGCAAAAGAGAAAAACAAAGACACAACCAAAAGGAAAGGAGCACAAGGACACAACAAAAGGAAAGGTGCACAAGGACACAACCAAAAGGAAAGGAGCACAAGGACACAACCAAAAGGAAAGGAGCACAATGACACAGCAAAAGAGAAAAACAAAGACACAACCAAAAGGAAAGGAGCACAAGGACACAACCAAAAGGAAAGGAGCACAAGGACACAACAAAAGGAAAGGAGCACAAGGACACAACCAAAATGAAAGGAGCACAAGGACACAACAAAAGGAAAGGAGCACAAGGACACAACCAAAATGAAAGGAGCACAAGGACACAACAAAAGGAAAGGAGCACAAGGACACAGCAAAAGAGAAGGAGCACAAGGACACAACCAAAATGAAAGGAGCACAAGGACACAACCAAAAGGAACAGAGCACAAGGACACAACCAAAAGGAAATGAGCACAAGGACACAGCAAAAGAGAAAAAGCACAAGGACACAACAAAAGAAAAGAGCACAAGGACACAGCCAAAAGGAAAGGAGCACAAGGACACAGCAAAAGAGAAAAAGCACAAGGACACAGCATAAAGGAAATGAGCACAAGGACACAGCAAAAGAGGAGCACAAGGACAGAGTGAAAGAGAAAGAGCCAAAGGACTGCTTCTGATCTCCCCAACTTGAAGTTGACAATTTTCAGTGTTACAAAATTTTTTATAATGACCTTTATTAGAGGATATATTTGAAATTTGTTTCTTCATCAAATATAAATTCCAGATTTAGGGCACTCCCTCTACTCTCAGGCACACGCTTGAATCATGTTAGGACTGACTCTCCATCTAGCCATACATGTACTGTATACATCCCATTGTCACCATTCTCACACAGCAGTACACATAGGGATCTGGTGGCTCCCACAAGTATTTGTAAAATAATGCAATTGAGATCTCAGTTTTCATTAAAATGTTAGAAATGGGTTTTAATGAAGACCCCCTTTGCTGCCTCGCAGAGTTGATTGGAGGGGAATTTTTTTTTATCCATGTGAAATATCATGTGTGTAAATCCTTTGCTAGCGATACTCGGGATCTGTGGAATTCCCCAATGTAAAAAAATATTTTCAAAATATAATAATGGAAGTAATGAAATAATAAAGATTCTCAACTAACACATTGTAAAGTGGACCGAGCATTAGATATATTTTCATGATGAGTATATGCATGCTATATAATGTGCATTCATTACTTCTCATAGAGATCACAGAATTCCCCCTGGCAACGCCTTCATCTATTTTTTCCTTCTGGATGGACAGCAACATCTTTGAAATGCTGGCTTACAGATGACACGATCGTGTAAATCCCGGTGCCCATGCAGTTCTTGGCTGTGTTTGCAACTAACTGACACAGATCAGCCCCTGCTGTAGCCTCTCACCTTGTGAGTTACAATGAGACTAGAGAAATGCCATGTTGAACTTCCAGTGACCAGTATGAGAGAGTGAGAGCGATAACACCAAATTGAACACACCTGCTCCCCATTCACACCTGAGACCTTGTAACATTAACGAGTCACATGACACCGGGGGAGGGAAAATGGTTAATTGGGCCCAATTTGGACATTTTCACTTAGGGGTGTACTGACTTTTGTTGCCAGCGGTTTAGACATTAATGGATGTGTGTTGAGTTATTTTGAGGGGACAGCAAATTTACACTGTTATACAAGCTGTACTCTCACTACTTTACATTGTAGACAAGTGTCATTTCTTCAGTGTTGTCACATGAAAAGATAGAAGAAAAGAGTTACATAAATGTGAGGGGTGTACTTACTTTAGTGAGATACTGTTTATTGGCCTACACTTATGAAGAAATTAGATATTTTATTAGATATGTTTTATTATGTTTTATAGCAGAAAGTTAAAAAATATATATATATATATATTTTTTTGGTTTTCTTTGTTTATTGTTTATGGTCTTTTTTTGTTTTTTTGCAAAAAATAAAAAAGCAGAGGTAAAAAAAGAAAGCTAAAATTTGTGCAGGAATTTTTTATTTGGGTACAGTGTATCGCAAAAAATGGCCTGTCGTGAAGGGGGGGGGGGGGGGGTGGGGGGGGGGGGGCTAATCTTCCGGAGGTTAAAAGTGACCAAAAAAATAATAGGGTCATATTTATATATATATATGTATTTTTTTTTTTTTCAGAATTGTTGGGTCTTTTTTGGTTTATAGCGCAAAAAAATTATCGAATACCAACCAAAAGAAAGCTAAAATTTGTGGAGGGGGAAAATAAATTTTATTTGGGTACAGTGTTGCATGACCGCGTATCGCAAAAAATAGCCTGGTCATGACGGGGGGGGGGGGGGGGGGGGGGGGGGGGGGGGGGGGGGGGGGGGGGGGGGGGGGGGGGGGGGGGGGGGGGGGGGGGGGGGGGTAAATCTTCCGGGGGTTAAAAGTGACCAAAAAATAATAGGGCCATATTTATATATATTTTTTTTTTTCAAAATTGTTGGTCTTTTTTTGTTTATAGCGCAAAAAATATAAAAAAGCAGAGGTGATCAAATACAGATTATAAGAAAGCTCTTTTTGTGGGGGGAAAAATGTTTTTTTATTTGGGTATAGTGTTGCATGGCTGCGTATCGCAAAAAATGGCCTGCTCATGAGGGAGGGTTAAAATTTACCAAAAAATAATAATAATAGGGCCATATTTATAAACAGTTGATTTGGTATTCAATGCAGGTACCGTATATACTCGAGTATAAGCCGAGTTTTTCAGCACATTTTTTTGTGCTGAAAGTGCCCCCCTCGGCTTATACTGGAGTCAAGCACTTTTCTGCAGCAGAAAATGACATTTTCCGACCCGACTTTGGGGCCCCGTATCTTGGGGTCACTTGGTGCTAGGAACCCCAACTTTGGTGTGCAAACCTAGTGGAACCAGCACTATAACATATCCGTGGTGCTGGGGTTCCTAGTACCAAGTGGCCCCGAGATACGGGGCCCCAAATTCGGTTCGGAAAATGTCAATCTGCTGCAGAAAAGTGCTTGACATTTTCCGACCCGACTTTGGGGCCCCGTATCTCGGGGCCACTTGGTACTAGGAACCCCAGCTTGGGTATGTTGTAGTGATAGTTCCACTGGGTTTGCACACCTAATTTGGGGTTCCTAGCACTAAGTGGCCCCGAGATACGGGGGCCCCAAAGTCGGTCAGTTGTGTCCATCTGCAGCAATGTCATTTTGGGACCCTTTGGGTCCAGAGACCCCAAATTTTGGCTGCAGCTAGGGGGGCATCTAGGGACCCTTAACTACCGAGTTTGAGGTGAGGCTGCAAATGGGCACAGTGAGGCATGCAAATGGGCAGTGAGAGAACTAAGTGTCATTTATGACTGCTGCCTCCTTCCTTTGAAGTTCGGGGGACCTATGGGTGCAAATGGGCACAGTGAGGCTGCAACTGGGCACAGTGAGGCTGCCAATGGGCATTGTTGACCCTCTTTTCCACTTACAGTAGCTGCGCATTTCTCACCCTAGGCTTATACTCGAGTCAATACGTTTTCCCAGTTTTTTGTGGTAAAATTAGGTGCCTCGGCTTATATTCGGGTCGGCTTATACTCGAGTATATACCGTAAATCTTCCTGCTGCATTTTTTTAATGGCAATGATTGATTTAGTGTCGGTGAATCTTTGGTGATTGCTTTATATATATGCCCTATAGCTTCCCTTTAAACTTTAACGCTGTTTTTTTTTTCATTTCTGGGCAGTTGAATCCTGGCAGAATACTGCCTGGCAGAGCCGTGTTGCGCAGTATGTTTCTATGAATAATATATACTGGCCTTACAATCCGTACACGTATATATTCCCAGTCTATACTCAGTGACATCAGCGCGGCAAACCAGCACATCATCATTTAAAGGACGGCTACAGGCAAAGGACGGCGTTCAGTAATAAATAATGAGAACGGCCGCACTTCATATTTTGTGGTTGTGTTGTTCGGTAGCCAAACGAATTGGCGTGAGATTTCAGCCTTTCGCAGCTCTGAAGATCGCGCTGTGACTTTGGCGTACCGAGCCGGTCCATTGCGGGCGACGTGATCTGGGCAACAAAACAGCCGAGTGCCGGAAAAATCATTTAAAGGGCAACTCCGGGCAAAGAGTTGTAGGTGGCCGTTGATTCCTTGCCTCGAAAACTGTATAGACAAGACTTCCTTTTAGTTAGATTTTGTTGCGATTTCTAGGGGATCCAGTCATTAAAGTGGTCGTCAACCTCAGACATGAAATCTGAACAAAGCATAGCCCTCTATAGTGTGTACTTGTCTCACTCCAGAGCGCTAAGTGTGATTTCTGTCTGCTGCCTCCTTCCTCTGCTATCTGCACAAGTCACTTCTGACCCGTTTTCCTGACACCAAGAGATAAAAAGGTGACAGGGGAGGGATCTCCAGCACACAGTCTGTGAGCGACAGCCTCAGCTCTGTTGCTGTGTGAAGGGGGGTGTGCCCCTTTCCATCCAATCAGCTCTCACAGAGCTCTGCCGAGTTTAACCGCTTCAACACCAGGCCAATTTACCCCCTTCCTTACCAGAGCACTTTTTGCGATTCGGCACTGCGTCGCTTTAACTAACAATTGCGCGGTCGTGCGACGTTACACCCAAACAAAATTTACGCCTTTTTTTCCCCACAAATAGAGCTTTCTTTTGGTGGTATTTGATCGCCCCTGTGGTTTTTATTTTTTGCGCTATAAACAAAAGAAGAGCGACAATTTTGAAAAAAAAAACACAATATTTTTTTACTTTTTGCTATAATAAATATCCCATTTTTTTAAAAAAAAAAAAAAACAATTTTTTTACTCAGTTTAGGCCGATACGTATTCTTCTACATATTTTTGGTAAAAAAAAATCGCAATAAGCGTATATTGATCGGTTTGCGCAAAAGTTATAGCGTCTACAAAATAGGGGATAGATTTATTGCATTTTTTTTTTTTTTTACTAGTAATGCCGGCGATTTGCGATTTTTTTTTTTTCGTGACTGCGACATTGCGGCGGACACTTCGGACACATTTTTGGGACCGTTCACATTTACACAGCGATCGTTGCTATAAAATTGCATTGATTACTGTGTAAATGTGACTGGCAGGGAAGGGGTTAACACTAGGGGCGCTGTAGGGGTTAATGTGTTCCCTATATGTGTGATTCTAACTGTGGGGGGAGGGGACTCACAAGGGGAGGAGACCGATCATGTGTTCCTCCGTACTGGGATCACATGATCGGTCTCCTCTCCGCTGACAGGACGTGGAGCTGTGTGTTTACACACACAGCTTCACGGTCCCGCACGGTCCCGCTGTTTTAACGGGCAATCGCGGGTGCCCGGCGGACATCGCGGCCGCCGGGCACTCGCACCGGGTCCAGGCGGCCGGGTATGGGAGGACGTCATATGACGCCCACCCAGGATGGGAGATCCACCTTGTGGGCGTCATATGACTATGGGCGGGTATTGAAGGGGTTAAAGAGGAACTGCAGTCTGCTCAAATAATTTGTAATAAAAACATCTTTGCCATTCTGAAGCTTCCCTCCAACCACTTTGCATATTATTTTATATATACTGTGATTTACTTGCCAAATATGCTGCAGAGATCTCCCTCCACTGAGTCTGGCTGCAACCATGTTAACTGTGGGCAGCTGAAGCTGCTGCCTGTTCACTTCCTGGATTTACACAGAGGCACACCTCCAGCTCTGCAGCTCTCATTGGTCCTCTTATGACTCAACCCCCCTCCCTTCCTGGCAAACCCTCATGTGAGTGAGAGAGAGAGCTGGGCATGATGTCATAAGCCTAGGCTAATGACCAGACAAGAAACAGGAAGTGGGCTGTATAAGGGATTTACTGGCCGAAAAAAAATGTTTTACGATCCAAAGTTAAAACAACAACAAGGGCAGAAGATTTAATAGATGGAAAGATAAAAAAATGACTGAAGGTTCCGCTTTAACTTCAGCTCCCCATATCCTGCATTCTGGAAGCTCAGAAAATCTTTATAAATTCTGGACTTTGAACTGATGTAGAGAAGGGCAGGCTGCAGATAAACAGGTACAACTTATGTATGATAATTTGTTTCATCTCTGTGTATCCCCTGAGGCCAGTCACTTCTATGGGGATATACAGGTTTTTTTTAAGCGGAAACACAGTCCTGGCACCTCCAGCACTGAATGTATGTAAAAAGAAGGGGTGTGCTGGGGGATCTATTGTCACTGTCAGGGATCTGTTTCTGTGTGTGGATCTATTGTTGATGGTGGGGGGGGGGTCTTATGTTGCTGGTAGGCAGTAGCAGCTGGTGCTCAATCTTTTTTTGAGGGATGGGGGGGCGTGGCCTCCACCCAGCCCACCCTCAACCCCCGGCGCTCGATCAATCGCTGCTTACCCCTATCCGCCCCCCTTGTCGCTCGATCAATCGCTGCTTACCCCTATCCGCCCCCCGATCGATCAATCTACGATTTACTTGCCGTCGCCAGCCCTGCACCAGGTGGTAGCTTTAGCGGCTTCCCCCTCTGCGTTTCCTCTTTAATTCGTTAATGTCACACAACTGGGTGGGCTCGGGCGCAGTGTTCTGCGCCCTGAGCCTAACCTTTTTTTAAGCCAATTAGGGCCTCAAGCTCTAATCATGTGCTTCAAAAAAAAAAAAAAAGAAAATCATTAAAATCTATGCGTCCGGCACCCTGCATGTAGATTAGGGGGGCTGGCACATGGATTAGGGTAGGGATCTACTGGTGGTAGGAATCTACTGTTGAGGGAGAGGTCTATTGTTGCCCTGGCTGGCAGGCAGATGGGGAGGCACTTAGGCTGGTGGTAGTTCTATATCAGGGGGTAGGCAACCAGGGGCCCTTCAGCTTTTGCAGAACTACAAGTCCCATCGTGCCCCATCATGAGTAATTGTAACTGCCAGCCTTGCAATGCCTCATGGGAAATGTAGTTCCACAACAGCTGGAGGGCCCCAGGTTTCCTGCCCCCCCTGTTCTATATTGAAGGAGTCTCACTCATCTTGCTGCACTGTAGACTATGGTGTGGGATTATACAACTACACATATAAAAGACCCCTGGAACCGTGTGATCGAATACTTTGGAGGGTGATTTGTAAATACATGGAATACTTGGTGAAGGAGAATATCTATAATTTTTGTGTTATAAATGTTCTAAATAAATAATAATAATAATAATAATAATAATAAATATTCTTTTTTTTTTGAATGTCTAAGTCTTTATTATTCCTTCTATTGTCTTACCAGTCTTTTTTTTTTTAATTTTTAGCTCTTTGGTTGGCATTGCCCTTTAAAATACCCCCCCCCCTCCCCCCAGCTTGCAGTTATGAGGCATATACACGAAAAAAAAAAAAAATACATATTTCTTCTTTCCACAAATCTAGAGGTTAACGGCAACAATTGACATCAAAATAGTTATTGCGCTGCCAGCCTCTGTGTACAGCTAAGAATACTTTCTCTGGATCGGCATTAATAGTTTTCTTGCTTCCAGAATCCGACGCGTTTCACCTTGGGGTCCGCGCATCTGTCTCACTTTTCAGTTTCGCAGCAGACTGATGAAACTCCCCCATGGCAAGTCAGGTAGCTAATCCAATACAAGAGCGCCACAAGGTGAACAGGAAGACGCTTCCACTCCTCTGTCTTATGGCGGATCATTTTGCAGCCCCGCGAGGCTTTTCGGCTGCCTGTGAGCAAAGAGTTTGCCGTATTCCAAATATTTCTCAGCTGCTTTTCGCCTTTGGTGAGATGCGCCACAGCGATTGACCTCTTCAAATGTAACATGTAGCCAATTTAGAAGTTACTATTTCTTACAGATGTATTTTCTTTCTAGGTGGAAAGGATCCTCTAAAAAACATCATTTTATTTCTAATCAGCGCACTTTTTTTTTTTTTTTTCTTTAACGGAGACAGGCTTCAGGGGATCTGTCCACCCGGTTTTAGTTCATAGACTAGAGCAATATTAGAAAAATGTAGGATATTTAAAGGGCAACTCCAGAGCAACAGCTAAATATACAATAAAACACATTCAGGTTCTCTTATATGTTGTTGGCTGCTGTACAATCAGGGCCAGGACAAATGGGGGGGGGGGGGGGGGGCCGGAGGGGCGGCTGCCCTGGGCACAAAGGTATATTGTAGGGATGGGACGCCTTCCTTCTGTTACAGGGCTGGCAGGAGAAGTGACAGCGGTAGTGATTTTGACAAGCACACGGGCCTCCTTAAAAAATTATTTTAGACCTTTACAGTCCATCGCAGTGTGTTATCAGAGGTGTGGTTTTGCTTGTTAGCATGCATTTTGAATGGGCAGCCCAAAAAAATGGACCTGTGCTTTTTTTTCCCCACCAAGCATGGAATGCTAACAACTCCATGTACCGCACAACGTGTCATGCACAGGGCTGGAATGGGACAAAAATTTGGCTCTGGACTTCATCCAGACTGGCCCACATTAATTTTGCAAACACGCACAAAAACAGTTTATAAACTATACGCAATTGCGCAAAAAAAAAGCCTCCCCTTACATCAGGGTCCCCAGAGATCCCCCCTTACATCAGGGTCCCCATAGCGCCCCCCTTACATCAGGGTCCCCATAGCGCCCCTCCTTACATAAGGGTCCCCAGAGCGCCCCATTACATCAGGGTCCCCAGAGAGCCCCTCCTTACATCAGGGTCCCTAGAGAGCCCCCCTTACATCAGGGTCCCCAGAGAGCCCCTCCTTACATCAGGGTACCCAGAGAGCCCCCCTTACATCAGGGTCCCCAGAGAGCCCCTCCTTACATCAGGGTACCCAGAGAGCCCCTCCTTACATCAGATTCCCCAGAGAGCCTCAGTCTTGCATTAGGGTCCCCAGAGAGCATCCTCCTTACATCAGGGTACCCAGAGAGCCCCTCCTTACATCAGGGTACCCAGAGAGCCCCTCCTTACATCAGGGTCCCCAGAGAGCATCCTCCTTACATCAGGGTACCCAGAGAGCCCCTCCTTACATCAGGGTACCCAGAGAGCCCCTCCTTACATCAGGGTCCCTAGAGAGCCCCCTTACATCAGGGTCCCCAGAGAGTCCCCCCTTACATCAGATTCCCCAGAGAGCTTCCCTTTCATCAGATTTCCAAGAGAGCCTCAGTCTTGCATTAGGGTCCCTAGAGAGCCCCCCTTACAGAATCCCCGTCTTGCATCAGATTCCCCAGAGAGCCTCAGTCTTGCATCAGGGTCCCCAGAGAGCCTCCTCCTTACATCAGGGTCCCCAGAGAGCCCCCCCTTACATCAGAGTCCCCAGAGAATCCCAGTCTTGCATCAGAGACCCCAGAGAGCCTCCTCCTTACATCAGGGTCCCCAGAGAGCCCCTCCTTACATCAGGGTCCCTAGAGAGCCCCCCTTACATCAGGGTCCCTAGAGAGCCTCCCCTTACAGAATCCCCGTCTTGCATCAGAGTCCCCAGAGAGCCTCCTCCTTACATCAGATTCCCCAGAGAGCCCCCCTTACATCAGAGTCCCCAGAGAGCCCCCCCTTACATCAGAGTCCCCAGAGAGCCTCCTCCTTACATCAGGGTCCCCAGAGAGCCCCCCCTACATCAAAGTCCCCAGAGAGCCCCTCTGTACATCAGGGTCCCCAGAGAGCCCCCCCCACATCAAAGTCCCCAGAGAGCCCCTCTGTACATCAGGGTCCCCAGAGAGCCCCCCCTACATCAAAGTCCCCAGAGAGCCCCCCCTTACATCAGGGTCCCCAGAGAGCCCTGCTTATATCAGAGTCCCCAGAGAGTCTCAGTCTTGCATCAGGGTCCCCAGAGAGCCCCTCTTACATCAGGGTCCCCAGAGAGCCTCCCCCTTACATCAGGTATAGCCCCAAAAGCCACCCCCTAGCGACGCCACTGGCTGTCACTGAAACCGGCCCACGGAGCCATCAGCCCACCGGGAAACTCCCGGTAATCCCGATTGGCCAATACATGCCTGGTCATGCATCAATGTGCGATAAAGTGCGCTTTACTGTGCGTTACCGCAACGCAGTACGGTGCAGCCAGCCTAAATGTATTTCCAGATTCTGATCTCCAGCTTCTCATATGTGAAATATTTGTATATTTATTGCAATGCGGCTGCAAACAGAAACCTTTCTTTTTTTAAAGGAGCAAAAAAAAAAAGAAAAGAAGAAGATCGAGTATCTGAAATCTTTTTTTCTTTTTTTTTTCATATTAGAATTCAAAGCTTTATTACCCTTCATTTTTATAACTTTTCAACCCAAATTTTACGATGAAGGATTGTAATTGAATAAATGGCAGAACGAAAGTCATTTAGGAAAAAATGTAGCAGCCTGCAATGGTTTAATAGTCAAAACTATTTGTTAGAGAAGCAAGCCAATCAAAAAAAGGAGATTATCATAAAACACTTTGGGAAATTGTGTTAGAGCAAAAAGGATAGCTGAGGAAAAAAATAAAATAAAAATAAAAAAAGAGCGAATGAAAAATGTTTTAATTTGGATCATAAAGTATAAAAAAAAGTACATCGGATCGGAATACGTCAAACTAAAAATATGTCTAAAAAAAAATAAAAAAAATATGAAAAAAAAAAAGGAAAAAGAAATCCAAACTAGTCTAAACTCTTGTAAGATCTTTTGGTAAATGATTAAATAAATCTCGGGAGATGAACATAAGGTATTTTACGGCGGATGGGTAGAAATGATTCAGGTAGCGTGGATATTGCTGTTCTGATCATGAAAAGCACGGCTTTAAACGAGGCGTGTCCTGATCCAGCGGTTAGCCATGCCTCGAACGCCGCTGCAAGTGGGCGCAATGAGTATTAAGTTTAATGATATTCTCGTTTGAAGTCAGCTGTAAAATTAACTGGGAACTGGCAGATCTTATTAAAAAGATCTTTATTGTAGACTGATCATTAACTAAGGAAGCTTCACATATAAGATTTGTTATACTAAAGAGTCGGGAGAATTGCAGAAAAAAAAAAAAACTGTTATCGCGGTAGGTGGACATGGTTAGCTTAAAAAAGAAGGCCGGATTCAGCCAAATGCTGGATATACAGTACATTGCCTAACCATGCAATATAGGAAAATACTCAGAGACCCGCCCGAGCTTAGAGAATAGAAATGAGATTCCCTGTGGACAACCACAATCACTTGTCAGTCTATGGCAGTGGTCTCCAAACTACGGCCCGAGGGCCAGATGCGGCCCTTTGCTTGCCTTTATCTGGCCTTTGGGACAGTATTACATTCACTGACACCAACAATAGGGCATAATGCCTGTCACTGACACCAACAATGGAATAATATTCTCCCCACTGATATTAACGATAGGGCACAATTCCTCCCAATGACACCAATGATGGGGCACAATTCCCCCCAATAACACCAATGACAGGGCACAATTGCTTCCTTTCACACAACGTTGGGGCACCATTCCTCCCAATGTCATTTACACCAACAATGGGATACTATTCTGCCCACTGACACTAACGATAGGGCACAATTTCTCCCAATGACACCAATGAAGGGGCACAATTTCTCCCAATGACACCAATGAAGGGGCACAATTTCTCCCAATGACACCAATGAAGGGGCACAATTTCTCCCAATGACACCAATGAAGGGGCACAATTGCCTTTGGGACAGTATTCCATCCGCTGACACCAACAATAGAGCATCATACTTGTCACTGACACCAACAATGGGATACTATTCTACCCACTGATATTAACGATAGGGCTCAATTCCTCCCAATGACACCAATGATAAAGCACAATTGCTTCCTTTTACACCAACGTTGGGGCTGTATTCCCCCCAGTGTTACTGACACCAACAATGGGATACTATTCTGCTCAGTAACACTAATGATAGGGCACAATTCCTCCCAATGACACTAATAATGGGGCACAATTCCTCCCAATGACACCAACGAAGGGGCACAATTGCCTTTGGGACAGTATTCCATCCGCTGACACCAACAATAGGGCATAATTCCTGCCACTGATACCAATAATGGGATACTATTCTCCCCACTGATACTAACAATGGGGCACAATTCCTCTCAATGACACCAATGATGGGGCACAATTCCTCCAAATGACACCAATGATGGGGCACAATTGCTTCCTTTGACACCAATGTTGGGGCACTATTCCTCCCAATGTCACTGACAACAAAGGGATACTATTCTGTCCACTGATACTAACAATAGGGCACAATTCCTCCCAGTGACACCAATGAAGGGGCACAATTGCCTTTGGGACAGTATTCTATCTGCTGACACCAACAATAGAGCATCATTCTTGTCACTGACACCAACAATGGGATACTATTCTGCCCACTGATAGCAATGATAGGGCACAATTCCTCCAAATGACACCAATGATGGGGCACATTTGCTTCCTTTCACACCATCGTTAGGGTACTATTCCTCCCAATGTCACTGATACCAACAATGGGATACTATTCTGCCCACTGACACTAGCGATGGGGCACAGACGCTCTCCATCCAATCTGACAGAGCTTGAGCTATTTTGCAAAGAAGAATGGGCAAGAATGTCCCTCTCTAGATGTGCAAAGCTGGTAGAGACATCCCCAAAAAGACTTGCAGCTGTAATTGCAGAGAAAGGGGGTTATACAAAGTATTGACTCCGGGGGGCGCCATACAAATGCCCCCCACACTTTTCACATATTTATTTGTAAAAAATATTGAAAACCATTTTTCATTTTCCTTCCACTTCACACTTATGAGCCACTTTGTGTTGGTCTATCACATAAAATCCCAATAAAATTACGTTTACGTTTTTTGCTGTAACCTGACAAAATGTGAAAAATGTCAAGGGGTATGAATACTTTTTCAAGGCACCGTATGTATATTTTTCTACAGGCCCCTTCCAATGAGAGTTAAGGTGTAGCTTAAAAAGAAAAACCCAGTGCTATCCCAGTAATGCCCCGTACACACGGTCGGATTTTCCGACGGAAAATGTCCTATCGGACAATGTTGTCGGAAATTCCGACCGTGTGTGGGCTCCATCGGACTATTTCCGTCGGATTTTCCGACGGACAAAGTTTTATCTCCTGCTCTCAAATTTTCCGACAACAAAGTCCTATCGGACTTTTTCCGATCGTGTGTAGCGAATTCCGACGGACAAAGTGCCACGCATGCTCAGATCACATTACAAGACCAAAGCTATTGGCTACTAGCCTCTACGTAGTCCCGTCGTAGGCAACGAACGTCACCACGCTCAGAATGATCGGATTTTCCGTCAACTTTGTCCGACCGTGTGTATGCAACACCAGTGTCCGACAAAATCCGTCGGGAAAAATCCGATGGATTTTGTGGTCGGATTTTCCGACCGTGTGTACGGGGCATTAGAGTTGATGTTTTTCTGAAAGTGCACTGGATTTATGTTGGCAGGTCATTTTAGGTTTATTTATTGCTTAGAAGAATTTTTTTATTTCCCCCCATTACACCGCCGTACCTTTAATGAGATTTGCTTACTAGGAGTGCAGCTAGTGCCCGCCACCTTCCCACATTTTACAATGAGATGCCCGTGTCACCCCAGCGCCCGGATGCCTCTAATGAGATACCTTTGCAACACAACATTATGTCTCCTATCATGGAAGTAAATGTGAATCGGCGTAGATTCTGTGCCGCTGAAGGCACGCTCCATTCGACTCTACATACTCACATTCTATAAATAACCTTTAAAAAAGACCTTTCAGATAACAATGCGATTTTTTTTTGTAGCCTTTATTCAACTTTAGAAAAGAAAAAAAATCCATGTTCAGCATCAAAAAAAAAAAAAAATCCTGAGAGGAAGACCTGAATAACGCCATGTATTTTTTATGACCGGTGATATTTCTGTGCATAAAAACATTTTTTATCTGTACTTCTCCTTTCCTCGCAGTGCCAGATGTATCATTAAAAGAAGGCAATGCGTTTGTTTTGCTTCTCTTACTGTATGATCTTCTGTGTGGGAACACTTCATGTATTCGGACCCTCAGATTCTTTATAATGTGATAATGACTATAGAGAATTTAAGGAAGGCCATTAACAGTGGCCTACATAGAGGCTGAAGGAGGGGAGGCCAATAACAGTGGCCTATATAGAGGCTGAAGGAGGAAAGGCCAATAACAGTGGCCTACATAGAGGCTGAAGGAGGGAAGGCCAATAACAGTGGCCTATATAGAGGCTGAAGGAGGGAAGGCCAATAACAATGGCCTACATAGAGGCTGAAGGAGGGAAGGCCAATAACAGTGGCCTATATAGGGGCTGAAGAAGGGAAGGCCAATAACCGTGGCCTATATAGAGGCTGAAGGAGGGAAGGCCAATAACAGTGGCCTACATAGAGGCTGAAGGAGGGAAGGCCAATAACAGTGGCCTACATAGAGGCTGAAGGAGGGAAGGCCAATAACAATGGCCTACATAGAGGCTGAAGGAGGGAAGGCCAATAACAGTGGCCTACATAGAGGCTAAAGGAGGGAAGGCCAATAACAGTGGCCTAAATAGAGGCTGAAGGAGGGAAGGCCAATAAGAGTGCTCCCCATAGTGATGGAAGGAGGGAAGGCCAATAGCAGTGCTCCACATAGTGGTAGAAGGAGGGAAGGCCAATAAGAGTGCTCCCCATAGTCGTGGAAGGAGGGAAGGCCAATACGAGTGCTCCCCATAGTGCTGGAAGGAGGAGAGGCCAATAACAGTTCTCCCCATAGTGGTGGAAGGAGGGAAAGCCAATAACAGTGCTCCCCATAGTGCTGGAAGGAGGGAAGGCCATTAACAGTGCTCCCCATAGTGGTGGAAGGAGGGAAGGCCAATATGAGTGCTCCCCATAGTGGTGGAAGGAGGGAAGGCCAATAATAGTGCTCCACATAGTGGTGGAAGGAGGAGAGGCCAATAACAGTGCTCCCCATAGTGCTGGAAGGAGGGAAGGCCAATAACAGTGCTCCCCATAGTGCTGGAAGCAGGGAAGGCCAATAACAGTGCTCCCCATAGTGGTGGAAGAAGGGAAGGCCAATAATAGTGCTCCCAAAGTGGCTGAAGGAGGTAAGGCTATTAACAGTGCTCCCCATAGCAGTGGGAGGAGGGAAGGCCAATAACAGTGCTCCCCATAGTGGCTGAAGGAGGTAAGGCCAATAACAGTGCTCCCCATAGTGGTGGAAGGAGGGAAGACCATTAAAAGCATTCTTTATAATGGAGAGGAGGGAATTAACAGTGCTCCCCATAGTGGCGGAAGGAGGTGGGGGGTTTATTAACAGCCCTCCCCGAAGGACAAAAATGTAATATTCTGCAGCTGCCTTAGATGTGGGTGCATTTGTTTTCTTTTTTTCAGGTTTAATTTCCCATTTTTACCTGCCAATCCTGCCAGTAACACACTTCCTGTCCTAGGTCAACAATGCCCACTTACTTTACAGTATCCATTGAGTGCTGGCACCCTAGGACAGGACTACAGAAATATTCCCCATCTCCACATCATAGAGGGGTTCCTAATCTCTCCATAGCATAAAGGGTTCCACTTTGTAGTCCTCAGAGATGGCTATGAACAATGCAATTGATAAGTGCAACATAGGCGGAAAGCACAGGAAGTTACCCTCAGACAAGAGTCCTGGAAGGACCAGCAGGTAATTTGCACTTATCAAACAGATATAACAAACCTGTTTTAGCCCTGGTTCACACCGGTGCGATTTGCCATGCGATTTGCCAGTTCAAAATGGCATAACAAATTGCATCCCATTGCCGGCAATGAAACCGTTAAAATTGTTGGGACTCAAGTCGCAGCGACTTTGAAAAAGGTTCCTGCTCTACTTTTTTGAGGATTTCATTGCGACCTGCATAGACTTCTGTTAAATGAAGTTGCAAGCTGCAATGAAATGGGAGGTGCAAATTGCACCGATCTGCGGCTTTGAAGCAGGGTGATTTCAGAGTCGCACCGGTGTGAAGCAGGTCCTATGGGTATGTTTAATAGTCCAAAGAGAAGCAAATAAGAATTTCATTGTTGGGGTTTATATATACTTAACAAGGCAAGAAGTGTGTGTGTTGGGGGGCAACCAACCTGGAGTTGGGCTTTAAATAATGATGAGCTCCAGAGATGGGCGGCCATAAAAATCCGGTGGCTTTAAGAATTCTGTTTCTGTTTATTGCCCTGGAAAGATTTAGTAAAATATATATGAATCAGTGTTCCCCATAGTGGTGGAAGGAGGGAAGGCCAATAATAGTGCTCCACATAGTGGCTGAAGGAGGTAAAGCTATTAACAGTGCTCCCCATAGCAGTGGGAGGAGGGAAGGCCAATAACAGTGCTTCCCATAGTGGCTGAAAGAGGTAAGGCCCATAACAGTGCTCCCCATAGTGGTGAAGGAGGTAAGGCCCATAACAGTGCTCCCCATAGTGGTGAAGGAGGTAAGGCCCATAACAGTGCTCCCCATAGTGGCTGAAGGAGGTAAGGCCAATAACAGTGCTCCACCTAGCGGTGGAAGGAGGGAAAACCATTAAAAGCATTCTTTATAATGGAGAGGAGGGAATTAACAGCGCTCCCCATAGTGGCGGAAGGAGGTGGGGGGTTTATTAACAGCATTGTTGGGGTTTATATATACTTAACAAGGCAAGAAGTGTGTGTGTTGGGGGGCAACCAACCTGGAGTTGGGCTTTAAATAATGATGAGCTCCAGAGATGGGCGGCCATGAAAATCCGGTGGCTTTAAGAATTCTGTTTCTGTTTATTGCCCTGGAAAGATTTAGTAAAATATATATGAATCAGTGACATCACAGGTCCTATGTTCCATGGAACTGATGTGCAGATCCCATCAAAGCCATACGGCTATATACAGTACCTTCCCCCCCCCCCCCCACCCCGGCCTACAAATAACCCCAGAAGTCCCCCTTCCAAGGTTCTGTGTTGCCTTTTGCTGCTTGGGAACATGAAAGCTTCATGATGGATCAATATTTACTTCCCTGCACATAGAAGATGACGTATACGGAGGATTCTTGCCCCTCCATTAAGTGGAGACTCCGATCAAACAGTTCATGGGCGAAAAGAGAACGTTCTATAGAAAGCCTTGTCAATATCTGAATGGAAACCACAGCTTGTTAAAAAACATCTGAAACGAGTGGCTGCCAATCAACTCAACGGAACAACCGGGAGGTCAAATATCCCCTGGATAATCCCCTTCTAGAGCGGCCAACAAAGGCAGACCTAATCAACTAATGCTATAATTATCTCCAGAGGCGGCTATGAAATATTACACAGAGGGTAAAATATAGAAGGCAGCAAAGTGCTCCAAGAACTACATTAGAAATGATCGAAAGTAAAGGAAACCTCCACTCAGACAAAGATGGGGGGCTGCCATTGCTGAGCTTCTTCTGGAAATGCTGGTTCCCTGGCTGTCTCTAATTGTAACGAGCCAATGAACAAGCAACAAGCACGCAGTCAGTAAAAAAACTCTGCTACTTGTTCTAAAAAAGTGACTATTCTGGGATTTATTTACAGCATGTAGTAGAAACTTGCCCATGACATCATCCTTCCACGTAACATAATTCCACCAATCACAGCTCACACAGTTTCTGGTAGTTTTTGGACAAAGCGCCAGAAGCCGAGTGGTGTCCTTTTGTAGTCCACTCAACACCTTCCTTTGTAGCCCTTCATGTAATCCTCACTTGTAACCTTTACACTAACCCTTTGTTTAATGCCCACTCTAATCTTAAAACTGCACCCTTATACCACCTTTTTTGTAACCCTCAACCTTCACACCAACTCTCCATGAAACCTGAACCCAAAATCCTTACACTAATCACACAACCCTAACACTCACACTAAAACTCCCTGTAACCCTAATACTAACCCTCTGTGTGATCCAAACTATAACCCTCACACTAACCCGGATATCTCCAACACTAACTCTAACCCCAACTCTAATCCTCGGTGTAACTCTCACAATAAATCCTACACCCTATCATTAACATTTCCTGTAACCTTTACCTTCACACTAATTCTTTATAAAACTTCAACCCTAACACTCACACTAACCCTCCATGTAACCCTAACACTAACCCTGTGTGGGACCCAAGTTATAACCCTCACACTAACCCTGTATCTCAAACACTAATTTTAACCCCAAATCTAATGCTTGATGTAACTCCAACCCTAACCCTCACACTAACACTATCTGTAACCCCAAACTTAACTCTCATACTAACCCTCCTTGTAATATAGCGTCAACAACCTTAACCCTGACACTAACCCTCTCTGTAATCCTCACACCAACTCTCCCTGTAATGCCAACCCTAACACTTACATTAACCTTTCCTGTAACACTGACTATCACATTAACCCTCTGTGTGAATCCAACACTAATCCTCACATCAACCCTTAGTGTAGCCCTCACACTCATGTTACCCTCCCTGTTACCCCCAACCCACACAATAACCCTCTATGTAACCCCAACACTCATGTTGCCCTCCCTGTCACCCCAACCTACACAAAACCCCTCTATGTAACCCCAAAACTCATGTTACCCCATCCTGTCCCTGTCCCCCAACCCACACAATAACTCTCTATGTAACCCCAACACTTATGTTACCCTTCCTGTCCCCCAATCCACACAATAACCCTCTATGTAACCCCAACACTCATGTTACTGTACCCTCCCTGTCACCCCAACCCACACAATACCCCTCTATGTAACCCCAACACTCATGTTACCCTTCCTGTCCCTGTCCCCAACCCACACAATAACCCTCTATGTAACCCTAACACTTACGTTACCCTTCCTGTCCCCCAATCCACACAATAACCCTCTATGTAACCCCAACACTCATGTTACTGTACCCTTCCTGTCACCCCAACCCACACAAAAACACTCTGTGTAACCCCAACACTCATGTTGCCCTCCCTGTCACCCCAACCCACACAATACCCCTCTATGTAACCCCAAAACTCATGTTACCCCATCCTGTCCCTGTCCCCCAACCCACACAATAACCCTCTATGTAACCCCAACACTTATGTTACCCTTCCTGTCCCCCAATCCACACAATAACCCTCTATGTAACCCCAACACTCATGTTACTGTACCCTCCCTGTCACCCCAACCCACACAATACCCCTCTATGTAACCCCAACACTCATGTTACCCTTCCTGTCCCTGTCCCCAACCCACACAATAACCCTCTATGTAACCCTAACACTTATGTTACCCTTCCTGTCCCCCAATCCACACAATAACCCTCTATGTAACCCCAACACTCATTTTATCTGTCCTGTCCCCCAACCCACACAATAACCCTCTATGTAACCCCCAACACTTATGTTACACTTTTTGTCCCCAACCCACACAATAACCCTCTATGTAACCCGAACACTAACCTTTACACTAAACTTTCTTTTAATCCCAATGCTAACCCAGCATATAAGCCTAACACTCCCTGTAACCCTCACACTAACCCCCCTGTAATGCCAACCCTAACACTTACACTAACCCTCCTTATAAACACGAATCCTCACACCAACCCTCAGTGTAACCCTAACACTCATATTACCCTCTCTGTCACCCCAACCAACAAGATAACCATCTATGTAACCCCACTATTAACCTTTACACAAACCTTTCTTTTAGCCCCAACACTAACCCTACATCTAACTCCAACACTCTGTAACCCTCATACTAACCCTCTGAGTAAACCCAACCCTGACCTTGACACTAAGCCTCTGGGTAAACCCAACACTGACCTTGACACTAAGGCTCTGGGTAAACCCAACCCTAACCTTGACACTAAGCCTCTGGGTAAACCCAACCCTAACATTGACACTAAGTCTCTGGGTACACCCAACCCTAACCTTGACACTAAGTCTCTGGGTACACCCAACCCTAATATTGACACTAAGCCTCTGGGTAAACCCAACCCTAACCTTGACACTAAGCCTCTGGGTAAACCCAACCCTAACCTTGACACTAAGCCTCTGGGTAAACTCAACCCTTACCTTGACACTAAGCCTCTGGGTAAACCCAACCCTAACCTTGACACTAAGCCTCTGGGTAAATCCAACCCTTACCTTGACACTAAGCCTCTGGGTAGACCCAACCCTAACCTTGACACTAAGCCTCTGGGTAAACCCAACCCTAACCTTGACACTAAGCCTCTGGGTACACCCAACCCTAACCTTGACACTAAGCCTCTGGGTATACCCAACCCTAACCTTGACACTAAGCCTCTGGGTACACCCAACCCTAACCTTGACACTAAGACTCTGGGTAAACCCAACCCAACCTTGACACTAAGCCTCTGGGTAAACCCAACCCTAACCTTGACACTAAGCCTCTGGGTACACCCAACCCTAACCTTGACACTAAGCCTCTGGGTACACCCAACCCTAACCTTGACACTAGGCCTCTGGGTAATCCAATTCTCATGCTGACCCTCCCTGTAAACCCCATGTTTGCACACTCACCTTTCTTGTGCCAAAACCCAACCCCCTTTGCATTGATGTATTGGGAAAGTAGAGCCACAATCTGCTCTGTCAAGTAATTGACTAACTTGGAACAAGCATGCAGCCAGCAAAGTCTGGACCTCCATTCATCCTGGCGAATTCACTAAGTGACTTACTTATTGCTGGAACCACTTTTTAATAAACAAGCTGAACACATCTCCCTCCTCTCTGGCTAACAATCTGGAAAATGCAGGCGGCTGATAGCCCGCAACAGATGTCAGACAATGGCGGTGCTCTCCTACATCAAACATATTCGATTTTTACAGGATCCCATTGTCTGCAACGTTACATGTTTACACCTTACTAGTTAAATGCCACTTAGAATAAGCGCTAGCACCATATTAATAGATGGAAATATTAGAATAACTTAATAAGAAACCCGGCTTGTTAATTAAGAATTTTTTTTTTTTTCCCCTAGAATTACAACGGCGCTGACCTTTAATTTAGGGATATGGAATAAAACTAGAGGAAATTTACATTATATGGATAATTGAACATCTGTTACAGCCATAAGGTGTGGGGATGGAAGTTACTCAAATACTATACAAAATATATCTCTGTAATTGTATCGTAATCCAGAGAGGGTGAAAAAATCTGTTACTGGAAAATGTCATTATACCCAACCAACTTCCCCGCTTGCGGCTAACTTCTCGCAAAGTCTGGAAAAGTGACATTAAAATGCAAGACGTCCCCGTTCAGGAGACGCTTTTTTCACGCAAAGGTTCAGTGACTGGTGAAGCATCGCGTTCATCTAAACTGACCACATAACAGAACCTGAATGCAGCTCTACAAATAAAAAATGGAAACTACGTAATACGTTCAGTGAGCACACATTTTTATTTTAATGCAGAATAAAAAATTCAACATACTGCATCCTATTGGTTCTCAGATGTGGTGACTGCATTCGTTTTTCTTGTTTAGGCTTTTTTTTTCTGTTATTATTACCTGGTGATCCTGCCAGTTGCACACTTCCTGTCCTAAGGTGACAACGCTCACTCACTAGATTGTAACTATGAAACGTTGTCACCCACAGGGCCGGATTTTCCACAAGGCCACCGAGACCAGGCCTCGGGGCGGCAGTGGTGCAGAGGCGGTGCCCAGGACCGGTACAAGGGGTGGGCCCTGGGCGGGACCATTTACTGGAGGAAGGGGGGGCGCAGTAGAGGCCACTTTGATCTGTGGCTGCAGCGCTCCCCTCCCACCCCCTCCTGTTGTTTGTCACACAGCGCCGGGAGTGCTGTGTGTCAGGGAGCTGGGTCTGTGTGTGTGTTCGGCAGCGCCGTAACAAGGACCCGCCCCCCTAGACCGGCTCATATGGTAGCAGATTGAATCCGTGTTCTGCCTATCACACAAGCCGGTCTAGGGGGGCTGGACCTTGTTACGGCGCCGCCGAACACACACACACACACAGACCCAGCTGTGTGACACACAGCACTGCGGGAGATGTGTGATCCATCCAGGGCAGGCTATGGTGAGTCTGCATTCATAGGCAAAGTGAGGCACAGAGAGACTGCAATTATGGTAACAGAGGCTGCGACTATGGGCACAGAGAGGATGCAATAATGTTCACAGAAGCTGAGATTAAAGGGCACAAAGGCTGTGATTATGGTCACCGAGGCTGCGAGTAAAGGGCACAAAGGCTGCGATTATGGTCACAGAGGCTTCGGTTATGGTCACAGAGGCTGCGATTAAAGGGCACAAAGGCTGCGATTATGGGGGGGGGGGGGGGGGGGCGGCATTGAAGGACCCGGCCTTGAGGTGGCAAAGGGAGTAAATCTGGACCTTGTCACCCTAGGACAAGAATACAGAAAAATGACCCTTCTCCATAACATAAAAGGGAAGGTGGGATATGAGCCGCACTCCTACCGTGTTTCCCCGAAAGTAAGACAGTGTCTTACTTTCTTTTTATCCCTAAAAGCCCCACTATGTCTTACTTTCGGGGTATGTCTTATATTGGGAAAAAATTGTCGGCTCGGGGCACATCTGGGCATATTATGGGGCACATCAGGGAAAATTATAGGGCACATAGCACATTATGGGGCACATAGCACATCAGGGCACATTATGGGGCACATAGCACATCTGGGCACATTATGGGGCACATAGCACATCTGGGCACATTATGGGGCACATAGCACATCTGGGCACATTATGGGGCACATAGCACATCTGGGCACATTATGGGGCATGGGGCACATTAGGGCATCAGGGCATGGGGCACATTACAGGGCACATCTGGGGATCTTACTTGCGAGCATGCAGAGTAGCGCAGGAAGCGTCTGTCTGTCATACGTTTTCTCTCATGTCACGCTGCTCGCTCCCTGGCGGCCCCTCCTCTCTTCTCGTCTATCCCAGATGATGTCTCAAGCCAATGGGGATTGACGAGCAGAGAGGAGGGGCCGCCGGGGAGCGAGCAGCGCTGAGTGACATGAGAGAAAACGTATGACAGATAGACGCTTCCTGCGCTACTCTGCATGCATCTCATTCGGCTCTGGCGGCGGCTCTGGTCCTGCAAAGGGAACGGCGTTCCCCCTGGACTCGAGCCCTGAAAACGGCGCTGTCTCTTCAGTCGGAGGGGGAGGGCACTGGCCTGGCACCCCCCCCCCCCCCGGGGGGGGGGCGCCCCCCCAGCCCCACTCTTTGTTCCCCTCCATCACTGGAGGCAAATCCCCCGTGTTTCCCCGAAAGTAAGACATATGTCTTACTTTCGGGGTACGGCTTATATTAGCTGACCCCTCTGAAACACCCGATACGTCTTACAATCGGGGGTGTCTTACTATCGGGGAAACAGGGTATTAGCTCTTCTTGCAGTCTTTTAAAGTGTTACTAAACCCAGGAGGCTGCAATCACTAGATCTGGTCTCCCACAGTACACAGAACATGGAAATGCAATTATTTTAGTAAATATAAACTGCTAACTACCTTTTCTCATCAGCAGTATATATAGCAGCCTTGTGACTTCTATTAGTGTCTGCTTAAAGCTTGTAGGAGGAGTTTTCATTCCCCTCTGACTGTCCTATGAGGCTGCAGGACCCCTGACCCTCTGTCTGGACAGTGCAGATTGGCCCTGTGCTGATCACATTCACCCTCCCAAGAAAAAATAAACTCTCTAGCAATACACACCAAACTGAGCTTGTGCTCCCAAGGCTCTGTACTATCAGCAGATGGATTGGGGGGCAGTAAAAGAATGGGAGTATCAGAGAAGACAGGATCAAACAGCCTTTTTACACAATGCGGAGGATTAACCCCTTAGGTTTCACAGTGAGTATAACAAGGATGCTTTACTGCATATACAGACTGATTTTACTGTTGTGGGTTTAGTAACACTTTGATAATCAATTATTTCACTGCATACAGTGATGTCTCCAGCCCTAAAAAAAACCTTCCTTGACGAGTTTTACCACTCCTGGCATTAAGGATGGTAAAACACTCGCTCTATTGCTCATCGCACATCAGATCCCCCCTGCCGGCCCCGCACTTACTTACGCTTCCCCCCCTGGATCTTCTCCCACATCCCAGCGGTCGCTTCTCCTCCCAGGCCAATCAGGAGTTAGGGCTTGTAGCCAATCAGGTCTTAGGATTCCTGTCTAATCGGGTCTCAGGACCTGCTTCCTGATTGGCCGGCAGGAGAAACAGGAAGACATTAGCGAATATTAATTAGCTAATGTCACACAACTGGGTGGGCAGTGCTCTGCGCCCCGAGCCCACCCTTTTTAAAGCCAATTAGAGCCTCAGGCTCTAATCATGTGCGTCTAAAAAAAAAAAAAACCCCTGTTGGAATCCGCCTGCCGACTGCTGCCGTCTACGGATGTGAGGAAGGGAGGAGGGCAGAGACGAGCCTCTCCGAGGCTCCACAGAGAAGCGCAGGATCTGGACGAGGAGATCTGTCCTCCTCTCTGCTGCCGACTGCTGAGATGAGGAAGGGAGGAGGGCAGAGACGAGCCTCTCCGAGGCTCCACAGAGAAGCGCAGGATCTGGACAAGGAGATCTGTCCTCTCTGTTGCCGACTGCTGAGGTGAGGGAGGGAGGAGGGCAGAGATGAGCCTCTCCGAGGCTCCACAGAGAAGCGCAGGATCTGGACGAGGAGATCTGTCCTCCTCTCTGTTGCCGACTGCTGAGGTGAGGGAGGGCAGAGACGAGCCTCTCCGAGGCTCCACAGAAAAGCGCAGGATCTGGACGAGGAGATCTGTCCTCCTCTCTGCTGCCGACTGCTGAGATGAGGAAGGGAGGAGGGCAGAGACGAGCCTCTCCGAGGCTCCACAGAGAAGCGCAGGATCTGGACGAGGAGATCTGTCCTCCTCTCTGCTGCCGACTGCTGAGATGAGGAAGGGAGGAGGGCAGAGACGAGCCTCTCCGAGGCTCCACAGAGAAGCGCAGGATCTGGACGAGGAGATCTGTCCTCATCTCTGCTGCCGACTGCTGAGATGAGGAAGGGAGGAGGGCAGAGACGAGCCTCTCCGAGGCTCCACAGAAAAGCGCAGGATCTGGACGAGGAGATCTGTTCTCCTCTCTGCTGCCGACTGCTGAGACAAGGTGGAGGCAGAAACAAGGGGGTTGCAGCAGCTGCAAGAGAGGTGCGAGGGCGACATGAATTGACCTCGAGGGATGAATGTCGCCTGTGAGCCTTGTGTTTGACACATGTGCCATAGGAGAACCAAGTCATCTGTTATTGGCAAGTTGTCCAGCAATTGAATTGATAGTGTGACACAGAAAGGTTCTAGAGCGGAGTATTTGTACCTTCTGTGGTCAGTCGTATTGTAATATTTATAGAGCTTCCTCTGTGATATGCATGAACAAGCTCTACTTAGTCTAAGGTGAAAAGGGTGACTAAGAAGAGAGCAGCTCCAACTAAAATAACTCTGAGACAGTGCTTGTAAAAAAAGATTTAATTTATTACATTAGTATAATAGCTATAATACCGTCTGCCCATTTCAACCCAAAATATGAGCCTTAGCCAAACACTATTTAGCGATGGAACAATTACTCTCCTACTTCAAGACGAGCCAAACTGTTTCAGTCTGTAATCGCAAAAATGTCTAATATTTTGACATTTAGAGTGCTTTCCTAGAATCGGCGCCAGGCGGTTCTCGTGCCACGGAACATTATCGGGCCCTATATTCTTGGCCGCAAGCTCGCCAAATCGAACGCCGAGTGACAGTTTGAGATGCGACCGGCGGCACCTCCCAACCGGGAAAAGGAGAAGGAAAAAAAAGAAGAAAAGAGACAATAAGTAATTTTAATATATTATTCAGCTGCTACACTTTAAAAGGCTCTATATCTATAGCATATGTCATTAGAAAAAAAAAAAAAAATATTTGGAGATGGCATTAATGTGAGATGTGACAGAAGATAATCCTGCCATCAATCTGAGGGCGCTTATTCAGAAATTAATTTGCAAAGATGCTTTTTAATTTTCATTTCCAAGTGGAAGGACGGGCTCTGTTCTATGGTGCGCATTGCCAGCTCCAGCGGCACACTACGGCCAGCTTGGAGGGCCGGAGAGGAAGAGAGAGAAAGACTGTCTCGGAGGCAGGGAAAGGATTTATATAAATGGAAGAAATTAGCAGAAACGTGAAACATATGTTGTCATGTAAACAGGAAAATCTGTCTGATGAACGTGCAAAGAAGATTTGCAGAAAGCGAGCGTAGGAGCTGATACTGTACACATGAAGAGTGGAAGCAAACAGGGCCATGATGGCCTTTCATATGGCTGCACACCTCCACCTAACATTGATTACAATGTATTCTGAGCTTGGATCACCCCACATTTTACCAGTTGCTATTGGCAACATGCTCACTTCCTTTTATCTCTCTGTACAGTAGCTCTTGCTTTCCTATATTTCTGTTTCTTTGTTATGTTCTGCCTTGTGATCCTTCTCTCTTCATCCATTGTTCCTCTCTCTTTCGATTAGTCTTTCCCTTTTCCTCCAAAGCTATATCCTTCTGTCTCTTTCTTTGCTTCTCTTTCTTCTCTCTCCCTATTTATAATCCCTCAGTCTCTCTACCTCCTCCCTTTTGTCTCTTTCTATCCTAGTGTATATCCCTCAGACTCTCTACCTCCTTTCTTCTCTCTCTTTCTCTAGAGGTCTATATCCCTCAGACTCTCTACTTCCTTTCTTCTCTCTCCTTCTCTCCAGGTCTATATCCCTCAGTCTCTCTACCTCACTTCATCTCTCTTTCTCTCCAGGTCTATATCCCTCAGACTCTCTACCTCCTTTCTTCTCTCTCTTTCTCTCCAGGTCTATATCCCTCAGTCTCTCTACCTCCCCTCTTCTCTCTCTTTCTCTCCGGGTCTATGTCCATCAGTCTCTCTACCTCCTTTTTTCGCTCTCTCTCCAGGTCTATATCCCTCAGTCTCTCTACCTCCCCTCTTCTCTCTCTTTCTCTCCAGGTCTATATCCCTCAGTCTCTCTACCTCCTTTCTTCTCTCTCCTTCTCTCCAGGTCTATGTCCCTCAGTCTCTCTACCTCCTTTCTTCTCTCTCTTTCTCTGCAGGTCTATGTCCCTCAGTCTTTCTACCTCCATTCTTCTCTCTACTTCTCTCCAGGTCTATATCCCTCAGTCTCTCTACCTCACTTCGTCTCTCTTTCTCTCCAGGTCTATGTCCCTCAGACTCTCTACCTCCTTTCTTCTCTCTCTTTCTCTCCAGGTCTATATCCCTTAGTCTATCTACCTCCTTTCTTCTCTCTCTTTCTCTCCAGGTCTATGTCCCTCAGTCTTTCTACCTCCATTCTTCTCTCTACTTCTCTCCAGGTCTATATCCCTCAGTCTCTCTACCTCACTTCGTCTCTCTTTCTCTCCAGGTCTATATCCCTCAGACTCTCTACCTCCTTTCTTCTCTCTCTTTCTCTCCAGGTCTATATCCCTCAGTCTCTCCAGGTCTATGTCCATCAGTCTCTCTACCTCCAGATCTCTTTCTCCAGGTCTATATCCCTCGGTCTCTCTACCTCCCCTTTCTCTCTCTTTGACCCCAGGTCTATGTTTCTCTCCTTCTCTCCAGGTCTATATCCCTCAGTCTCCCTACCTCCTTTCTTCTCTCTCTTTCTCTCCCGATCAATATCCCTCAGTCTCTCTGCATCCTTTCTTCTTTCTCCTTCTCTCCAGGTCGATATCCCTCAGTCTCTCTCCATTCTTTCTTCTCTCTCTTTCTCTCTCTCGATCAATATCCCTCAGACTCTCTACCTCCTTTCTTCTCTCTCTTTCTCTCCAGGTCTATATCCCTTAGTCTATCTACCTCCTTTCTTCTCTCTCTTTCTCTCCAGGTCTATGTCCCTCAGTCTTTCTACCTCCATTCTTCTCTCTACTTCTCTCCAGGTCTATATCCCTCAGTCTCTCTACCTCACTTCGTCTCTCTTTCGCTCCAGGTCTATATCCCTCAGACTCTCTACCTCCTTTCTTCTCTCTCTTTCTCTCCAGGTCTATATCCCTCAGTCTCTCCAGGTCTATGTCCATCAGTCTCTCTACCTCCTTTTTTCGCTCTCTTTCTCTCCAGGTCTATATCCCTCGGTCTCTCTACCTCCCCTCTTCTCTCTCTTTGACCCCAGGTCTATGTTTCTCAGTCTTTCTACCTCCTTTCTTCTCTCTCCTTCTCTCCAGGTCTATATCCCTCAGTCTCCCTACCTCCTTTCTTCTCTCTCTTTCTCTCCCGATCAATATCCCTCCGTCTCTCTGCATCCTTTCTTCTTTCTCCTTCTCTCCAGGTCGATATCCCTCAGTCTCTCTCCATTCTTTCTTCTCTCTCTTTCTCTCTCTCGATCAATATCCCTCAGTCTCTCTACCTCCTTTCTTCTTTCTCCTTCTCTCCAGGTCTATAGCCCTCAGTCTCTCTACCACCTTTCTTCTCTCTCCTTCTCTCCAGGTCTATACCCCTCAGTCTCTCTACCTTCATTCTTCTCTCTCTTTCTCTCCCAGTCTATATCCCTCAGTCTCCCTACCTCCATTCTTCTCTCTCTTTCTCTTCCAGTCTATATCACTCAGTCTCTCTACTTCATTTCTTCTCTCTCTCTCTCTCTTTCTCTCCCAGCTTATATCTCTAAATGTCTCTACCTCCTTCCTTCTCTCTCCCATTTTCTCTTGGTCTGTAACCCTCTATTGCTCTTACCCTCTCTGGTCTATAACCTTCTGTCTCTCTACCTCTTTCATCATATTCTTTCCTTAATGATTTATACCCCTCGGTCTCTCTACCTTCCTTATTCTCTCTCTCTCCTGGTCTATATCCCTCAGGCTCTCTACTTCATTTCTTCTCTCATTCTCTCCTGGTCTATATAACTCCGTCTCTCTACCTCCACATCTCTCTTTCACCTTCCCTCTCTCCCTTTGCTTTCTGGTATATATTCTTCTGTCTCTCTACTTCTTTCCCTTTTTTTCTTTCCCTTCTGGTCTATATCCATCTGTATCTCTATCCCTTTCCCTCTCTCTCTTTCCAATCCAGTCTTTATCTCCTCTGTCTCTCTACCTCCTTCTCTATTCCCATCTCTTTCCATTCCAGTCCATATCTCCTCTGTCTCTTTATCTCCTTCCCTCTCTCTTTCCTTCTTTCTTTGCCTCCTCCTCATTCTAATCAGGTCTGTCTGGGAGGCTAAATAGCATCAACGCTATAACAAATATCTTTCCAGAGAACAATGCACAATTTACGCTGTCATGGCCATCACAGAACGCAACGTTCAATGGAACGATAGCCATCTAAAGAAAGTTCATTGCTAATCTATGGCCTGCAAGTGGATGCGCAGAGGAATATGGATTTGCTGGTGATTCTCATGCTGCATGGGTCCAGTTCTGCTCCTTTTATTCCAATCTCAGAGGACACGAAGCATGAACAATGGGACGGCTCTCACAGGAAGCCGCTCTCGTGAAGCTCTGAACTCATAAAACCCAGCGTGGATTTAATTTGGGAGGCATCAGAGCAGTGTTATATAATGTGCGCTCGCCTCTGTGTTGCAATCATATGAAGGTTGGTAGTTATCTTACATGACATTGCTCAGGACCAGGAAAGGACCTGTTTTCATATGAGTAAAAAAGGAAATGAAAGAGTGAACCTAAAGAGGAACTCAGTCCAAATGTTTCATTTTTAGATGTGGAGTAGAACAGAAAAAAATGGGGATCTTCCCAATGGAGACAAGACAAGCATAAAAATATAACAAAAGCGTTTAACCTTCCCCACTCCAACCAAAGCAATTCAAAAAGTGGTTGGGGTTGAATTTAAAAGAGGATCCATGTATAGACATTTTTCCATATTTGCAGTGGAATAGAGGCGGGGAACCCTTGGTATGATAGACCTCGCCACCGATTTATTACATTTAGCTGGTTATCAAAGAGTACTGACACTGCAGCATATCGTACTGTGTAGCTCAATAAATCTGTGAGCTTGTCAAAGGGGTAACCATGGCAAGTCTTCTGGCAGTGGAATCCATGACAACCAGCCTGAATTTTACAGGGTCTATTGCAACAAATGGGCACAGGAGCATCCAGCACAAACCTATGTTCTGGCTGCCATGGGCCCTGACAGGGGCGGACTGACCATTAGGCCACTCGGGCACTTCCCGAGGGCCCTGGGCCACTAGGGGGCCCCATCAGGGTTGCCAGTCTCAGTAAAACCAGGGACAGTATGTAAAAATCTGTGTTTCTGAAATGTCCCTTACCTTTTGGTCTAAAAATCCCGAAGCCCCACCTCTCCAGTACCTTCTCAGCCAATAGAAACTTGTCTGTGTATACTGTGTGTACATGTATGTGTATACTGTGTGTGTATACTGTGTGGACCCATAATCTCTGATTGCCTGGGGGCCCCATAATCTCCTATTGCCCGGGGGCCCCATGAGTTGTCAGTCCGCCCCTGGGCCCTGATTTAGTTATGATGATACCTCTAATGATGGGCCTATTGGAAGTGAGCTGCCAGACGTAGCTCTCTCTGAAATTCTACAGAATTTGAAGAAAATGGCCTCCACACCAATGGTTTAGTGTGGATATTTCTATTTCATCAGGGTATATTCATAAGTAACAATAAAACAGTTTTTTGGGGTTCTAAAGGACTCCTCTTATCAGGTCTATAAGAATAAAACAGTATATGCACACAATTATAGTGGTTGTAAAGGTAGAATTTTTTTTTTTTACCTTAATGCATCCTCTACATTAAGGCAAAAAACAATTCCGAACGTCAAGAACACGGTGACGTACAACACGTACGACCAGCCGAGCAAAATTAAGTTCAATAGCCAGTGCGGCTCTTCTGCTTGATTCCGAGCATGCGTGGAACTTTGTGCGTCGGAATTGTGTACACACGATCGGAATTTACGAGAACGGATGTTGTTGTCGGAAAATTTGAGATCCAGATCTTAAATTTTGTTTGTCGAAAATTACGACGGGAAAAAAGTCCGATGGAGACTACACACGATCGGAATTTTCGACAACAAGGTCCCATCGAACATATGTTGTCGGAAATTCTAACCGTGTGTACGCTGCATAAGACTGGGATGCCATTAACCACTCGAATGACGAATGACGGCTACAGCGCGGACCTCAATTTCCGGGAGGCTGCCATAGGAAGCCCTCCCCTGTGCACGCGCCCTGCTGTGATCACTGAGTCATGGAGACTCGGCTGATCACCGATCCTAGTAAGGGGCAGGTCCCCGCCCCTTACCATGTGATCAGCTGTCAGCCAATGACAGCTGATCACATGATGTAAACAAAAGCCAGGTGATCGTTTTTTTTTTTCCCTGACAGCGTGAGGAGAAAAAAAAGCCGATCACCGGCTTATGTTAAAGGGACATCGGTCCTGAAGGAGAAGGAGGCACATATGCCCCCTCTGTGCAATTTAGTACCCCCTGCCAGTGCCACCTGTCATTGTGCCCATAGTGCCCACAGTGCCACCTATAAATACCCATGAGTGCCACCTATCAATGCCCAGAAGTGCCACTTATCAATGCCCACCAGTGGTTCCAATCAGTGCCACCTAGCAGTGCTGCCTATCAGTGTAAGCAATCAGTGCCCATCACTGCCACCCATCGGTGCCCATCGCTGCCACCCATCGGTGCCCATCGCTGCCGCCTCATCAGCGTACATCAATAAAGGAGAAAAATTACCTGTTTACAAAATTTTATAACAAAATATAAAAAAATGTTTAAAAGATTCGGTCTTTTTCAATTTTTTAACAAAAAATAAAAACCGCAGAGGTGATCAAATACCACCAAAAAAAGCTCTATTTGTGGGAAAAAAATGATAAAAATTTAATTTGGGTACAGTGTAGCATGACCGCACAATTCATCGTCATTCAAAGTGCGAAAGCGCTGAAAGATGAAAATTGGTCTGTTTAATTGGGGTTTAAGTGCTCAGTAAGCAAGTGGTTAAAGTTCAGGTGCGTGTAAAGGCAGATGTCCCAATACATTTGACAATATAGAGCAAGTTGTTTATATTCTTGTAGAACTGAGGAAAGGGGTGCCTTAGAACCCAAAACTTATTGGATAGTTCTATTTTACATACCGTAATGACATTAAAATATCCAGACCCTCAACCATTGGTTGGTGCTCTGATGGCCCTGATGGAGTTTGAGCTGAGCTACCTGCGTCTTCTATCTGTGAGTTCTCGAAAAAAATAAATCCTATGGAGCAGGGGCGTAACTAGAAATCACAGGGCCCCATAGCAAAATGTTGTATGGGGCCCCCCCCCCTGTAAACAGTCCCCCCCCCCCACACAAAAAAAAAATTAACTGTGCAAAACAGATGACAGTCTGTCTCCCACTCCCTTCCTACCTCTTGTTTAGACTTCAGAGCCTCCTCATGTGCCGAAAACAATGTCCCTTCACAGGCGCGCTCGAGCGTTCTGCCGCGCCCACTCTGCTCTGTACTCCTGCCTCCTGCTGTATGCAGCTGCGTGTGTCGGGACACGGCCGGACTCGAGGGGCCCGGGACAATCCTCACCTGGACAATTTTTTTGTCGGTGGGCAGAGTCTTATCAAAATCAGGGGGTGGACATTTGTTTGTAGGTGTGGCCTAGTGGGGAAAGAAAAATGCAAAGGCAAAGCGCGCCACGGCAAGGTATGGGGTTGGTTTAATCGTACTAGATCCTACATCCTACACAACAATAGACATATGTGTATTCCAGAAAGTTTAACAATCAGCAGATAAAGATACTCCAAACACCTGGTGTTGGCGCTCATCCCGGCACCATGGTTGTTATGGTGTCAGGGTGATTGAAGCGCATTATTTCTATTATTACATTGTAATGTAAAATTAAATACTTCAACTCACCATAATGCAGAATCAGAATCAGTGGGAGCCCTGAGCGTGTCACTTGCCACGTCGCCTGCCACCAGATGCCATCAGGTGTCCCCAGCGGAGTGCTTCCTTACATCTCAGGTGTCCCCAGCGGAGTGCTTCCTTACATCTCAGGTGTCACTGTCCCCAGCCAGCGGAGTGCTTCCTTACATCTCAGGTGTCACTGTCCCAGCCAGCGGAGTGCTTCCTTACTTCTCAGGTGTCACTGTCCCCAGCCAGCGGAGTGCTTCCTTACTTCTCAGGTGTCACTTCCCCAGCCAGCGGAGTGCTTCCTTACTTCTCAGGTGTCACTTCCCCAGCCAGCGGAGTGCCTCCTTACATCTCAGGTGTCACTGTCCCCAGCCAGCGGAGTGCTTCCTTACTTCTCAGGTGTCACTGTCCCCAGCCAGCGGAGTCCTTCCTTACTTCTCAGGTGTCACTGTCCCCAGCCAGCGGAGTGCCTCCTTACATCTCAGGTGTCACTGTCCCCAGCCAGCGGAGTGCCTCCTTACATCTCAGGTGTCACTGTCCCCAGCCAGCGGAGTGCCTCCTTACATCTCAGGTGTCACTGTCCCCAGCCAGCGGAGTGCTTCCTTACTTCTCAGGTGTCACTGTCCCCAGCCAGCGGAGTGCTTCCTTACTTCTCAGGTGTCACTGTCCCCAGCCAGCGGAGTGCGTCCTTACTTCTCAGGTGTCACTGTCCCCAGCCAGCGGAGTGCTTCCTTACTTCTCAGGTGTCACTGTCCCCAGCCAGCGGAGTGCCTGCTTACATCTCAGGTGTCACTGTCCCCAGCCAGCGTAGTGTTTCCTTACTTCTCAGGTGTCACTGTCCCCAGCCAGCGGAGTGCTTCCTTACATCTCAGGTGTCACTGTCCCCAGCCAGCGGAGTGCCTCCTTACATCTCAGGTGTCACTGTCCCCAGCCAGCGTAGTGTTGCCTTACTTCTCAGGTGTCACTGTCCCCAGCCAGCGGAGTGCTTCCTTACATCTCAGGTGTCACTGTCCCCAGCCAGCGGAGTGCCTCCTTACATCTCAGGTGTCACTGTCCCCAGCCAGCGGAGTGCTTCCTTACTTCTCAGGTGTCACTGTCCCAGCCAGCGGAGTGCCTCCTTACTTCTCAGGTGTCACTGTCCCCAGCCAGCGGAGTGCTTCCTTACTTCTCAGGTGTCACTTCCCCAGCCAGCAGAGTGCCTCCTTACATCTCAGGTTCCCCCCCCCCCCCCCCCCCCTTCCAATTGGAGCCCCTCCTATATATATATATATATATATAACAGCAGTGTCTCTGCTGCCATTACTGAAGGCCAAGGGGGGAACAAAATAGAGGCGGAGCCGGCCGGCTACAATAGAAATTTAGCTGCAGCACCGCCCACCCCCCACCTCTTTCCACAGCAGGTTACAGATGACAGACAGACCGGGGCGGGGTGTGGGCGGAGCCACAGCTCTATTGTAGCCACTCTGCAGGCTCCCCTCTCGTCTCTTAACTTTTGTCTTCAGGAAAATGGCGGCCGGCGGAGACAATAATTTGTATGGCAACTAGGACAGGACCGCACCTGGCTGCGGGCCCTACTAGGCTGCGGGCCCCATAGCGAACGCATGTGTCGCTATGGCGGTAGTTCCGCCACTGCTATGGAGACTCCCCTAATGCCCCATACACACGGTCGGATTTTCGACGGAAAATGTCCTATCGGACAATGTTGTCGGAAATTCTGACCGTGTGTGTAGGCTCCATCGGACTTTTTCCCTCGGATTTTCCGACGGACAAAGTTTTATCTCCTGCTCTCAAATTTTCCGACAACAAAGTCCTATCGGACTTTTTCCGATCGTGTGTAGCGAATTCCGACGGACAAAGTGCCACGCATGCTCAGATAACATTACAAGACCAAAGCTATTGGCTACTAGCCTCTACGTAGTCCCGTCGTACGCAACAAACGTCACCACGTTCAGGATGATCGGATTTTCCGACAACTTTGTCCGACCGTGTGTATGCAACACCAGTGTCGGACAAAATCCGTCGGAAAAAATCTGATGGATTTTGTGGTCGGATTTTCCGACCGTGTGTACGGGGCATAAGAATGCATGATAGAGTATTGCACGTTATGTATAGAAATATATGAAGAATTCAAGTTGATGACAAAAGGAGCTTTCGCATAAACAGGCAGCGTCATGGGAAGACATTGAAAGGTGATTCTTCCCGAAAAATGAGATCTAACCCACTCACATATCCATCATGTATAGTCCCATATTACTTCTTCCATATGAAGGCTGTTAACCCTTTAAAGTTGATGGTTTTCACAGATGCCCCGGGGAGGGAGACCAATCCGCTATGATCTCAGTCAATAATGAAAGCCCAGATGATAATCAAACCTTCCCCACCCAAAATCTAAAACCTTGCATCCGAACGCTCAGAAAGCATCTTGTATATCTAAAACTAGTTATCCTTTTCAATGCTTACATCAAAAATGACATTTTATGGCTATATTTAATGAAGGGTTTTATATCAAATTTTACTTTGCAATAAAAAAGAGCTACAAGGCCACAAATGCATCAACTTTCTGGTCATATCAATAAGAAGTAAAACTGAAACCTTCCATTTTTTATTTGCTTATAAAATTAAAGGTTGTCATTTTTTTTTTTCCTAGAGCCTAGTTGCTATAAAATCTGCTTCTTCAGACAGAATGATGGAAATCCACCTTCTAAAACAAGAGAGAGCGTGCACACAGCAAATTCCAAACAAATATGTGTTGTGTTTTATTATTACGACACATGTTGGGCCGCTTAATGATGGAGGTTCTGACCCCCAAAAAGTCCCCCGTTCTCTTTGTTGTTAATGTAAACTTTCAGGGCTAGGCAGAGCTGTATAAAATTACATTCCTAGTAAGTCCAGGAGGAATTTATTATTGAACGCAAACCAAGTGCTAAAGTTAGCTTATTGATTTTACAATGCAATATCCTTTAAAAAATACTGGCATCACTATTTGTCAAAAAGCACTGAGTTGCTGGTTGGGGTTTAACTGTTTCCGCGGTAATAAGATGGATTTAACAGGAAACCCTAATGCCGCGTACACACGAACGGACTTTCCGGCAGACTAGGTACCACAGTCTTCCCGACAGACTTTCGACGGACTTTCCGAACGAACGGACTTGGCCACATACGAACGGACTAATGCCCCGTGCACACGGTCGGAAATTCCGACGGAAAATGTCCGATCGGACCGCGTTGTCGGAAAATCCGATCGTGTGTGGGCTCCATCGGACAAAAAAAATTGAGATTCTGCTCTCAAATTTTCCGAAAACAAAATCCGATCTGACTTTTTCCGATCTTGTGTAGCGAATTCCGACGGACACAGTGCCACGCATGCTCAGACCAAATTACGAGACCAAAGCTATTGGCTAATAGCCTCTACGTAGTTCCGTCGTAGGCAACGAACGTCACCACGTTCAGAATGATCGGATTTTCCGACAACTTTGTCCGACCGTGTGTATGCAACACCAGTGTCGGACAAAATCGGTCGGAAAAAATCCGACAGATTTTGTGGTCGGAATTTCCGACCATGTGTACGGGGCATAAGTCCGTTCGTTTTGAACGTGGTGACGTAAACGGGACTAAAAAAGGAAGTTCAATAGCCAGTAGCCAATAGCTGCTGTTGAGTCGTATTTGGTCCGTCGGACCAGCACACAGACGAACAGTTTTCCCGATAGGAATTGAGTCCATCGGATAGATTTGAAACATGTTCTATTTCTAGGTCCGTCTGATTTTTTTAACAAAAAACTATCTGATTAGCCCACACATGATCGGATTGTCCGACGGACTAATTCCGTTGGACCTAGTCTGCCGGAAAGTCCGGTCGCGTGTATGCGGCATAAGAGTAGCTGCATATTAATTCTTGGGTGGAGAACGCTAAATAAAACCCGGACCTCAAAATTTACCCTGTTCAATAGATAGGTCAAAGAGCAAAGGCAGTTACCCAGAGTTTATATACAAGAAGGATTCTGATTGGTTGCTGGGGGCACGCACAGGAGAGGACTGGACTGGGGGCATTTGCCCTTTGGGCCACTACTGATAAAAAATTCTTGAATGGAGATACTTCACCATTGACATCAATCACAAAGATACAGTGACACATACTGGGAATGATACAGCTACCCGAGAAGTGGCAATAGAGATGAGCTTCTCAGTCTGATGCTTCTCCTTTCACTGTCCAATCACAGGGTGGGGAGATCTCAAGACTGGATAGGCAGAAAAATGTAATCTTTGGTAGGTAAAACATCTCCCGTACAGTATATGTATTTCATATGTGTATTTAGCTGTTTGTCTAGAGCAGCCATTCTGAACCAGTATTCCAGGAAACCCAGGAGTTCCTCAACAGGTGGCTAGGGGTTCCTTGAGCTGTGGCTGATTGACCTCCCACCTGATGGTGCTTACAATATTTTAGGAACAATGCCACTTGTCAAAGCCAACAACATGACATCAATGATTGTTTTAGTTGTCTGTAAAGGTGGCATTCTGACCACCACTGCAAGGGTTGCATTCACTGACCACCAATGTCAGAGACATTTTTTGCCATTGACCCCCCAATTAAATGGTTTTAGTAAGGTTTCCTCGAGACCTGAAAATTTATTTAGAGATTCCTTAGGGGTAAAATTGTCGAGAAAGTCCCGTTCCATGCAAACCAAAGTGCCTGGTTAATTCGTATTCATTCTTATCATTGATGTTCATATTAGCACCCGCGAGGGCTGGGTATTACTACGAGGACTGTACCGAAAATAATACAAAAGTGGGTGTTCATTTTTTATTAACTTCATTCAAATTTCATATCACACAACAAGTACAGAACTCAGTTGTTTCTGTCACAAGTGCACTAATATGGCTATAATCACCTCATATCACAAATTTCACAAATTTAAACTTTCATTGCAGGTAAATAATGGATTCCAAGCAGGAGCAACCTACCATCATTGAGTTCTTGACCAAGAAGGATTGCAAGCTGTCCAACATCCACAGAAGACTACGGAATGTTTACAGAGATGACACCATTTAAACTTCTTCATCCATCGGTACACATTGCTCTTGTTAATGGTGTTATCGCCATAAACATTCTGTAGCCTTCTGTGGATGTCGGGCACCCCTCCTTCATCAAGGACTCAATGACAGGACATTGCTTCTGCTTGAGAAGAAGAAGAACAAAGAAGAGGAAAAAAGATGACGAAGGAAGAAGAAGGAGGAAGAAGAAGAAGGAAGAAAAAAAATTGAAGAAGAAAGAAGAAGGAGGAAGAAGAAGGAAGAATGAGAAGAAGGAAGAAGAGGAAGAATAAGTGAAAAAAAGAAGAAAACATTCTGTAACCTTCTGTGGATGTTAGACAGCCTGCACCCCTCCTTCATCAAGAACTCAATGACATGACATTTATTCTACTTGGGAAGAAGAAGAAAGAAGAAGTAGAAGAAAGAAGAACAAGAAAGAAGAGAGGAAGAAGAAGAAGTAAGAAAAAGAAGAAAGAAGAAGAAGAAGGAAGAAAAAGCAGAAGGAGGAAGAAGAAGGCAGAAGAGGAAGGAAGAAGAAGGAGGAAGAAGAAGAAGGAAGAAAAAGCAGAAGGAGGAAGAAGAAGGAGGAAGAAGAAGAAAGAAGAAGAAGGAAAAAAGAAGAAAGAAGGAAGGAGGAAGAAGAAGAAGAAAGGAGGAAGAAGAAGATGAAGGAAGAAAAAGAAGACGGAAGAAGAAGAAAAAATAAGAAAGAAGAAAGAAAAAGATGAAGGAAAAAGATGATGAAGGAAGAAGTAGAAGTAGAAGAAGACGAAAAAGAAGAAAAACAATAAGGAAGAAGAAGAAGATGAAGAAGGAAGAAGAAAAAGAAGGAGGAAGAAGAAGGAAGAAAAAGAAGGAAGAAGAAGAAAAATAAAGAAGGAAGAAGGACAATGGAAGAAGAAGAAGAAGAAAAGAAGAGTTACTGCAGAGAAATGCCGCGTACACAGGATCGGAATGCCGGCCATAAAAAGACCGATGAGAGCTTTTCATCGGAAAATGCGACCGTGTGTAGGCTCCATCGGAATTTTGCTGGCCGAATTTCCGACAGCAAAAAATTGAGAGCATGTTCTCAATTTTTCAGACGGAAAAGGTTTCTATCGGAAATTCCGATCGTCTGTAGCAATTCTGACGCGTAAAATTCCTACGCATGCTCGGAAACAATTCGACGCATGCTCGGAAGCATTGAACTCGGCTCGTTGTAGTGTTGTACGTCACGCGTTCTTGACGGTTGGAATTTGGTGTGACTGTGTGTAGGCAAGACAGTTTGAGCGGAATTCCGTCGGAATTCCATCGGGAAAACCATCAGAGCTTTTTCCGACGAGAATTCCGATCGTGTGTACACGACAAAAGAGTTACTCTACCAATAGGTGAAATTTGAACAACCCATGTAAGTTAGTAAAAAAGGTTATGCCCACTTGCATTACAATCACTACAGTCCTTGTATTAGCCTTGCAAAACCAAGAAGAATCCAAAGGATTTCCATTGGACAATATGGATACGTCAAGCCTAATAGAGCAAACAAAATATTGAATACTCTTTACAAAGTTGATTACTTCAATAGCGTGACTGATATCATCACATTTATCAACATGTATTTTCTATAAACGTTGTCGTTCACAGAGAGATCCGGGTTTTAACTGAATTTCCAAGAATATCGGAAACCTTGCGTTCCCTTTTAGCGTCTGTATTTTTATTTAAAATCTTCCATGTAGCGATAGCCTTTTGGAAAATGAAATATTTGTAACAAGATCTATTATGTTAACTTTCTCTTGCTATTTGGCTTTCCATAGCATAATCACCGTGGTTTAGCAATTATTAATAGAGAGTACATACAGCATGCGGGGGGAATTACAGACTATTTCACTCTCCCATGATTTAAGGCAATCTTTTTCTTAGTTAATTATAGAGGCCTTCTATTGCACTTTCATCCTTTTGAAGTCCTCCGTGGCTGCAAACTGCAACCATTTCTGTGATGGATAGCGCGAAAACTCTCCCAGTTCTAAGACAGATGGTGAGTATGAAGTGCATTCCCATATCCGTCATACAACAAACTTTTCCATACCGGATACAGAATATGAATCATGTATTATGGGCTGTGTCACATGGAATATACAAGCTTTTTTAAACTCATTTAAGTTCTCTTTGAGCATATTGATAAAACCGGTTTGAGTCAAGACACACTCTCATGCCTTCCACTTCTAAAGCCAAATTGGAATACCTACTTTACATGTTCCTAAAAAGGCACCTAAAAAGGTAACCAGCATTTATTTTTTTAAGGTATGCTATGTGAATGTGAACACATATCAAACATATAGTGGGTTTTCTCAAGTTTGACTGCAAAAGTGGAAATACCCTTTAATTCAACCTCCCAGTCTTAATGAACTGGCTGCACACCTCTATAGACCTCTAAACATGACTTCAGAGGCGGCTCTCTAATTAGGCAAATTAGGCGGTCGCCTAAGGCCTCGCACTCCTAGGGGCCTCGCGACCACCTAATTTGCCTACCGTGTGTAGGGGTGAACGTTCCCTGGTCGGTGCCCTCAGAGCCTTTAAAGGGGTTGTAAAGGCAGAAGTTTTTTTTTTTATCTTAATGCATTTCATGCATTAAGATAAAACGCCTTCTGTGTGCAGCAGCCCCCCTCAGCCTCCCTAATATTTACCTGAGGTCCCTCGATGTCCACGAGTGTGTTAGCTGTCCTGATTCTCCTTCCTTATTGGCTGAGACTCAGCAGTGATGCCATTGGCTCACGCTGCTGTCGATCAAATTCAGCTAGCCAATCTCTTGTATCATGTCTGCTGTCTCTGACCATCCCTTGTATCATGTCTGCATTCTTTTCTGCGGTAATTTCTATCGATTGAATTTTTTTTTCCATAATGGGAGTGAGTGGGGCCTCATGTCTAAGGTTTGCCTAAGGCCTCACAAAGCCTAGAGCCGCCTCTGCATGACTTTCAATAAAAACAAGTTTTTTGGGGTCATGCATATTGCGTATTTAGGCTGTCCAACAGTGTCAAACTGATCCCTAATTGGGCAGTTCCTACTCTTCCAGCAACATTCCAATAACTTGCATGCACAAAGCATAGCTCCATGGACAGTCAAGGCTGCATGGACTACAGAATGATCAGGAAGCATGTGACATAGCGTTTTCTCCACACACTATACTAGCTTCAAGAGAACCAACCACAGAATGAACGGGCAGCATGTAGTTATGAGACAGACCACTAATTCACCTCTTCCTCACACAAACTTAGCTGAATTAGAGGAGAGCCAACCACAGAATTATTGTGTAGCATATAAACCTTAGCCAAATAATTTCCCTCCCTTTCACACACTATTAATTGAACTTTAGGAAAACCAACCACAGAATGAACAAGCAGCATGTAACTATAATAACTATACTACAGGTCATTCCCCTCTCCCTTACATACACCCATGGCTACATTTCAGGAGAGACAGCCACAGAATGGTCCTACAGCTTCCTAGGACATGTGACATGTCTCAGGAGGCTGCGAGAGGGGGGAGGGTGGGACAAGGGGCTCATCCTTGCTAAGCAAGGAATGCAGAAGTGGGAGCGAGTACCAATAAAAATCAGTAATCACTGCCTCCCCTAAAAAACAAGCTGGAAGTCAGGTACAGGCTGGGGGGAGGGAGCGAACCAGCAGGACTTCTGTCACGGTCAGGGGTCAGGCTCAGAGACCAGTAGCTACAGCAGTAGAGAGGCTCCCACCAACCAGCAGGAAAGGCATACAAGCAGATCACCCTGATGGATGATGTTGGCTCACCCGTACGTTGTCTAAGCACTAACCGCTCACCAGGGCTCTTGATGGTGGAGATGGGCTTTGTTGCATGTTAGTACCAGGTCGCGGTACTCAGGATCGCCCCACCAGGAGGTGAGTAACCCGGGGGTCCATTAGCAGATATAGCAGGTAGGGATCAATCAGAAGCGTAGTAAGTAAACAAGCCAAAGGTCGGTAACAAGTGGTTACAGGTTGGGATCAAGCAGAAGCGTAGTAAGTAAACAAGCCAAAGGTCGGTAACAAGTGGTTACAGGTTGGGATCAAGCAGAAGCGTAGTAAGTAAACAAGCCAAAGGTCGGTAACAAGTGGTTACAGGTTGGGATCAAGCAGAAGCGTAGTCGAGGAACAAGCCGAAGGTCGGTAACAAGCAGTAGCAAAGATGGATGGATAACAGTAGGAGTGACAAGAGCGAGATATTGATAAAGAAAGGTAACCACCGCTCCAAGATGTCCCTTCAAGGCGAATGCTCTTTCTCCTGCTCAAGAGCCCCAGGTGCTCGCTAATAGCACAATAGGCAGGAAGTATCAAAGAACTCTGGACAGCTGCACACTGGAAAAAGATAAAATCCTGTGTTGTTTATTTAAAAAAGGAATCACATCACATCTAGTGGTCCACAGCAAAACAAAAGAGGGGGTACAAAAGCTGATGCGTTTCGCACTATATACAGTGCTTACTCAAGAGCGAGATATTGGCTGGAGAGAGCACCATAATCTGGCAAACAGGAAGGTGCAAAGGTGCAGCTTAAATAAGAAGATGAGAGGAGCAAAGGGTTCAAGGTTCAAGAGAAACAAAACAAAGAACGGTAACAAGTGGTCGGAAGTTGGGATCAAGCAGAAATGTAGTTGAGAATTAAGCCAAAGGTCGGTAATAAGTAGTAGCGAAGATATGGATGGAACCAGGAGTGACAAGAGCAAGATATTGGCTGGAGAGAGAGCACAATAATCTGGCAAACAGGAAGTGCAAAGGTGTGGCTTTAATAGGAAGTTATTGGGAGGAGCAAAGAGTTCAAGGTTCAAGAGGAACAAGACATAAGGCAAAGTTGTCTATATAATCAAGCCAGGACATGTCCTGCATCTCAGGTGGCTTGACAAGACGAGACACCACCAGACACAGCAGAGGTGGCAGGTTCAGATCCGGTCCTGATCCTATACTTTCTGAATGAAGTTGTGCTTTAAATGTTTAATTGGAGGATAATGGGCAAAGGTCGCCTTTAATCCATCTGCTGTGGCCGTCACTTCTAGAACAATCCAGTCTGATTGTTCCAGAACTCCATCCTAATCTCTTTTGTAAATCATATGTCGAGCCGTCTGTGCAGTTACTTGGCAATAATATGCGAGAACACAAAAGCTTACACACATTAACGAATGAATCATATGCCGTGCGGTGAATAAACATCAAAACCGCTGACATTTTCAGTGGAAGACAGAAAACAAAAATAAAAAAACGCCATCAATTCCCCTCCCCCGCCCCCCCCCCCCCCCCCCCCCCCCACCCCCCCCCCCCCCCCCCCCCCCCCCCCGCTATCTGATGTCCCACGGTTTGCTCGGAGATGGCGTGAGTAAATTTATTTAAACTAAGGACAAAGTGCGAGATGTGCTGACTCCAGACTTTTGGCGATGATCACTTTCAAATGAGATGCAAATAAGTGCGAATATTCATACGCGGGGCGGGAGGGCGAGGAATTTCTAGAAAGCCAAGAAAACGCCTTTAGGGTGAAATACAGCGAGAGTTTAGAGCGGCAAACTTTATAGAATGGAATTGTACGGATTCATGGGTTAATTCCAGGTCAAACACATTGTTGGTATCCCCATTCGAATCGCATTTGAGTCTTCTGGTCCTAGTGGAGCTACCCCATGCTGCGCTCTTTTGTATGCAAAAATTAGCTTATTGTCATCGGGAATCTGTCTTTGGTTATTGAAGAATGCTTTGAGCTCTGTTAACCTCATGACAACATAGTAGTAGAGATTTCAGAGAGTGCTAAGGATGGAGCTATGTAGACATTAGAAGCATTAGCATGGCATATACCGTATATACTCGAGTATAAGCCAAGTTTTTTAGCACATTTTTTTGTGCCCCCCTCGGCTTATACTTGAGTCAAGCACTTTTCTACAGCAGAAAATGAAATTTTCCGACCCGACTTTGGGGCCCCGTATCTCGGGGACACTTGGTGCTAGGAACCAAATTTGGTATGCCAACACAGTGAACCTAGTACTACAACATATCCAAAGATGGGGTTCCTAGCACTAAGTGGCCCCGAGATACGGGGCCCCAAAGTCGGTTCGGAAAATGTCATTCTCTGCTGCAGAAAAGTGCTTGACATTTGGTGCTAGGAACCCCAAATTTGGTATTCAAACCCAGTGGAACTAGCACTACAACAAAGATGGGGTTCCTAGCACCAAGTGACCCCGAGATACAGGGCCCCAAAGTCAGTCAACTGTGTCCATCTGCAGCAATGTTATTTCGGGGCCCTTTGGGTCCAGAGACCCCAAATTTTGTCTGCAGCTAGGGGGCATTTAGGAACCCTTAACTACCAAGTTTGAAGTACGGGGGACCTATGGCTGCAAATGGGCACAGTGAGGCTGCAAATGGGCACAGTGAGGCTGCAAATGGGCATTGTTGACCCTCTTTTCCACTTACAGTAGCTGCGCATTTCTCACCCTAGGCTTATACTCAAGTCTATAAGTTTTCCCTGTTGTTTGTGGTAAAATTAGGTGCCTCTGCTTATATTCGGGTCGCCTTTTACTCGAGTATATACGGTAAAAGGAACCTCCACTTAAAGATGATGTTGCCGAGGAGCGAGAGTGGAAAATCCATCCACGTCTCCAGTTCACCTATAATAAGGTGACCAGATTTTTTTAATGAAATCCGGGGACATATTTTTTTTACTAGTAATGGCGGCAATTAGCGACTCTCTGCCCGTCGCCGCCCGCCTCACAGCCTGTCAAGACTTACTCTCCGGGCCCCGGCTACTACTGGGTGGGGAGCGGAGGAAGATCACTCCATCAGGGAATGCAAGGAGATGGGCAGGTGGCTGGCTGGGACTTGAGACAAGGCAGAAGAACATGCGAGCAGAAGTGGAACGGGCATGCACCCGAAGAAATATTCTCTCCGCTACGACCAGCACATGATCATCAGAAAGGGGCACAGATAATGAAAAAAATACACCCCAGATTTTTTTCTGCACTGACTGTCTTTGGAATTGCCCCAGCCCCGGTTGAAATCCAATCCGGGGACAAAACCGGGGACAGGCTTGGTTCGGGGACAGCGTCCTCAATCCGGGGACTGTCCCCGGAAACCGGGGATGTCTGGTCACCCTAACCTATAACCTTGATAACAACCGGGGAGAAATTTAGGTGGTAAAGGCATGAAGGCAGTTTGCCAATCTTTACACCTAGATATGTAATGTGTTGTTTGGCAATAGTGAAGATTGAGTCCTTTGCCACAAGCAGACTCTAGGGTGGTAAAGGGGGAGAAATTTGCTTATGGAAAAATGTATACGTAGGTCTGAACATGGTCGAAAGGAGGTGAAGATGTCTTGGATGAGGGGCATGTCAGCTCTGGGGTTGGAGGTGAATATAATAATAATAAAGCTAAACGAAGTTCTTGGTGTCCTATGGTTGTACCATGTAAGTTGGATCGGGAGAGCAGGAATCGGGATAGTGCTTCCAAGGCCAGATTAAACAAAAGTGGCGAAAGTGAGGAGCCTTGCCTGGTCCCCTTATGAAGCTTGATACCATCTGAAATGTGACCTACTGCAACAATATTTGCCATGGGGGGTTAGAGATACATGGCCAAGATCAGTTGTAGAAAGGGACCCGAAAATCCCAACCGTTGGAGTACTAGGAACAACCAGGTGAAAGGCCTTTTCCGCGTGGAGTGAGATAATGGCAGAATCTCCATCTGGGTTAACTTTTGCAAAGGGCCATGATAACCTTATGAATGTTGAAGGAGCCCGAGCGGCCTTGGGTGAAGCCTGTGAGGCCTCCTCTCCAGACGTGTATATATATCATCCACGTCTACATTAGTTCTCCATTAGTTCCACTAGATATTACTCAATTTATATACAGATACCCTTCTATCCTCTACCCACACCCTCTCTCCCCCACATTGAATTTCTATGCATTGAGTTCACCTTTCACCCCCACAGTCAAATGAGGGCCCATTACCTGCATATTGAATGCACAATCCCTGGCTACTGCCTGGTTAGTGGCCCTGCATACACCCAGTGAGGTGACTGGCCTCAGGTGATACACAGAGATGAAACAAAGCCCCTACATAAGTTGTACCTGTTTATCTGCGGTATTCCCTTCCCTACATCTGCTCAAAGTGCTGAATTTATAAAGCATGTCTGAGCTGTCAGAAAGCAGGGGGTGGGAGCTGTAGTTACACTCTGGAGAGCTCAGTGATGTCTCTGAAAGCTGATTGGAGGAAACAAACACGCCCCCCCCCCTCCACATGGCACACAGGAACAGAGGCTGTCAATCACAGGCTGTGTGATGGAGCTCCCCGTCCCCATCTTTTGGTGTCAGGAAACCTCATGTAGACAACAGAGGAAGGAGGCAGTAGACAGAAATGACACTTAGTGCTCTGGATTGAGACAAGTACACACTATAGAGGGATATGCTTTGTTCAGATTTCATGTCTGGGGTTTATAACCACTCTAACCACTTAAGGACCGCCTCCTGCACATTTACGTCGGCAGAATGGCACGGCTGGGCACATCAACGTACAGGTACTTTGCCCTTTAAGAGCCCAGCCGTGGGTCGCGCGCTGCCGCCGGCGCCCGCGACCCGGTCCTGAGCTCCGTGACTGTGGCCGCGGGACCTGCGGACCCGATCGCAGTCGGTGTCCCGCGATCTGGTCACAGAGCTGAAGAACGGGGAGAGGTAAATGTAAACAAACCTTTCCCCGTGCTTCCTAGTGAGACTGATACTGATCGTCTGTTCCCTGTCATAGGGAAAGACGATCAGTGATGTCACACGCCAAGCCACGCCCCCCTACAGTAAAATAAAGCACATAGGTCACACTTAACCCCCACACTGCCAGTGTCATTTACACAGGAATCAGTGCATTTAAATAGCACTGATTGCTGTATAAATGACAATGGTCCCAAAAATGTGTCAAAAATGTCCGATGTGTCCGCCATAATGTCACAGTCGCAATAAAAATCGCTGATCGCTGCCATTACTAGTAAAAAAAAAAAAATATTAATAAAAATGCTATAAAACTATCCCCTATTTTGTAAACGCTATAACTTTTGCGCAAACCAATCAATAATTGCTTATTGCGATTTTTTTTACCAATAATATGTAGAAGAATACGTATCGGCCTAAACTGAGGAAAAAATATGTTTTTTTATACATTTTTTGGGAATATTTATTATAGCAAAAAGTAAAAAATATAGAATTTTTTTCAAAATTGTCGCTCTATTTTTGATTATAGCGCAAAAAATAAAAACTGCAGGGGCGATCAAATATCACCAAAAGAAAGCTCTATTTGTGGGAAAAAAAGGACGTCAATTTTGTTTGGGAGCCACGTCGCACGACCGAGCAATTGTTAGTTAAAGCGGCGCAGTGCCGAATCGCAAAAGGGGCCTGGTCCTTTGGCTGCCAATTGGTCCGGGGCTGAAGTGGTTAACTAATGGGTGGTCCAATATAGATCTACAGTATTATAGATAGATAATTCTATTATTCCTGGAGAGGCAGACTGATTGGAAAAGCCACCATTAGAACGGATGTCCCCATTGGAAGATGTACCTTAGCTCCTTTTCTGGTGACAACGGTAACATTTCGATTTTTCCCATCACCATGACGGTGACAATGGTCTTTAGGACAAGTGGAGGTGGGGAATCTCCCCAGCGGGGACACGGACAGTAATAAAAATCTGGCAGATGCTCTAACCCTTCCCTACTCTATCTATGCTCTAACAGCAAACATCTCCCGTAGCGCATGAGCAGAACGAACGAGAGCGTCTGATTGGTTCTGTTGTGACAGAACTCTGAGATTTATATATTTAAACGCAGGGCACCAGTAGACACCTTCCATCTTCATCATATGTTGTTTCCATGCCGTTGATAGAATGGCTGAGGACGGGGGGGGGGTGGGAGGGGCTATATTTGCAGCAATTAAACCAAACAGCGGTAGAACGTCACCCGAGTTTTATTTTCAGCAACAGAGACAGCGAGGAAGCAGCTTGGCGGTTGCAGATTACCCCGGCAGGATCGCAGGCCCGTGTGGCTGCCATTCCGCTGTAATTACGTCTAGAATGGTGACAAAATAAGACATGCCAAACCGGCACAGCCATGCCAATTAGGTAATCGCCGGGTGACAGTCGCACACACTCGCTGCCTCCTTCTATGAGATGTAAACAGCTTTTCTTTCCTTCATTGGAAACGTTCGCTCAGATCCCTATCCATTTAATCAAACGCACCTAAACCGCTTATTTACCTTTTTTTTTTCCAGGGAACGCAGAAAGCTAATTTGTGGGAAGATTGCGAGGCAAGGCTAAGTAATTGGGGGGCCAAACTGCGACACGACGAGGGGAAACTCACATGGTGCGAAATTAAAGGGGAACTCCAACCAAGGCTTTAGATGTGGGAAAGAGTGTGGGAAGTTTACAGCCTCTGTTGGGTATTTCAAATTGTTGGGCGAATGGAAAAGCAAAGGGGATTGAAGGGGAAGTATGAAAGAGAGGCTGAGGATGCGCCTTTACCACTTCAGCCACGGAAGATTTGGCTGCTGAATGACCGGGCCATTTTTTACGATACGGCACTGCGCCGCTTTAACCGACAATATCGTGGTCGTGCGACGTATAAACAAAAAAAAGAGCGAAAATTTTGAAAAAAAACACAATATTTTTTTCTTTTTGCTATAATAAATATCCCCATTTTTTTTTTTTTTTTAAAAAGCTATTTTTTTTCTCAGTTTAGGCCAGTGTTCTGTCCAAATGTGTCCGGCTATCATATAGTGTCCGCCCTGTACTGCGCAGGCACAGCGCTTGCGCAGTAGGGAGGACAAAGATATTCGGAAACATTTTGGAAGATGAACGGCGCCTGCGCTGTGAGTCGAGGTGCAAGCCCCACCATCCAAGTGGACATAGGGCTACACAAAGTTAGAGGGCCCCTCGCAGGCCCCCTACGCTTCGGGCACGGCCTCGCTGCGCTCGGCTCTTTTTTATTCTAACTCTATGTCCACTTGGATGGTGGGGCTTGAACCTGGACTCACGGCGCAGGCGCCGTTCATCTTCGGCTATTTTCGGAATGTGCTTGTCCTGTGTACTGCACATGCGCAGTACACAGCGGAGAGTATGTGATGGGGGACACTATCCGACAGGACACCGGAATGTATTCTTCTACATATTTTTGGTAAAAAAAAATCGCAATAAGTGTATATTTATTAGTTTGCGCAAAAGTAATAGCGTCTACAAATTAGGGGATAGATTTATATCATTTTTATTATTCTTTCTTTTTACTAGTAATGTCGGCGATCTGCGATTTTTTTTTATTGGGACTGCGACATTAAGGTGGACACATCAGACACTTTTGACACATTTTTCGGACCATTGGCATTAATACAGTGATCAGTGCTATGAAAATGCACTGATTACTGTAAAAATGTCACTGACAGGGAAGGGGTTAACACTAGGGGGCCATCAAGGGGTTAACTGTGTTCCCTCTCTGTGTTCTAACTGTAGGGGGAGGGGACTGACTGGGGGAGATGACAGATCGCTGTTCATACTTTGTATGAACACACGATCAGTCTCTTCTCCCCTGAGAGAACCGGGATCTGTGTGTTTACACACACAGATCCCGGTTCTCGGTGTGTCACGAGCGATCGTGGGAGCCCGGCGGGCGCAATGGCACTTGCATCGGCTCTGGGGGCGAGCAGCGGGCGCGCGTGCCCCTAGTGGCCACAGGGCGAAGCCAAGTAACATAACGGCGTTTCGCCCAGCCGTGCCATTCTGCCGCAGAAAAACTGCAGTGGCTGGTCGGCAAGTGGTTAAAGTGTTACTAAAGAAAGCCCAATATTTGACTTTAAGGAGTTTGTCCCTTCTGGTGTATTTAAAGGGGACCTTACCGTCTAATGGCCTATTGGTAGCCAAACCCGGTTTTGTTCTTTTCCACCAAAAGCCGCGTTGTTGTGGCGAGATGATTTCCATTGTCACCTGCCTTAAAGTCACCTTAGCCTAACAATCCATAAAGCTGCCAAAAGCGAGTTTGATGTACGGCGAATTATCCTTGTCATAAAAAGCACTAAGCGCTTTCTTTATGCCGGGACATGAAGGAAAACGTCTCTGTCCAGGTGATTTAAAGGCGAGGTAAGAGTAGGCTGTTGGGAGAAACATTTTTAATTGTTTTGCCATTATTTTAATCTTTAGTGCAACATTCACAGGTTCTTAATTTTACGGTTTGCTGTTCAATAGCCACGTGGAGCCAATAAACCACAGTAGTAAGTATTGCTTTTTAACTAACAGTTTTATAGAAGCCGGATCCTGCCGGACGCACCTTCTCTCTTCTGATTCCTTGACAAGGAAAAGCATGTATTGTGTGTGTGTATATAAATAATAGATCGTATATATATATATATACTGTATATACACAATACAGTAATACTTTGGATTACGAGCATAATTTGTTCCAGAAAAATGCTTGTAATCCAAAGCACTTGTATATCAAAGCCAGTATCCCCATAGGAAATAATGGAAACTCAGATAATCCGTTCCACAGCCACTGCTTGTCTATGCAGTACCACATGTGGCCAGAGGTGCGGGGGGCGCCTGAGACACTCGGAAACACTCGGATACGCTCGGGAACGGAGTGTTTCTGAGAATTCACGAGTGTTTCCAAGTCCGAGTCGTCACTGGCGCCCCCGCACCCCTGGCCAAATGCGGTACTGCACACCCCGGAGGCTTGAATCCTGCTCGTCTTGCGAGACAACGCTCGCAGACCGAGTGAGGATTTTTTTTTTTAAAGTGGTGTTGCCACCAAAAAAAAAAATGTGGCTTAAAAATCATAAAAAAAAAAATAATTGGAAAAAAACATTTTTTTACTCACCTCTAAATGCGTGTTGCTAGGGGGTCCCTCGTAGTCTGCCACCTTCATTGCCCGGGCTAAACGTCACTTCCCCTAGGCGCCACACAGTCATCTCGGACCTGTCATGTGTCCCAGATGAGTGAACGTCTAATCACGGCGCTGCTCGCGCATGCGCAAAGGGTGCCCGGCTGTGAAGCCACAGCCGGTTCCCACATTAAGAATACCGGCGCCGCGAGCGGAGTGGGGAACGATGGGGGGTCTGCACATTTGCGTTTAAAGTGGAAAATTTGTCAGAAAATAAATCCTGCTAGATCACTTCAGGCTGGCCCCTTTTGCAGGTATAGCTATGTAAAACATTACAAGTAAGTGCCTATACTGTTCTAAGAGCGTACGCAATTATGCGGCCTATCAGCGGGTGGGCCTTGGCGCCGAGCGATTGCTCATTTGCGTGCATTAGTTCAAATAAAGCTGTGCCAGGCGTGCGCGCCCCGCCCACTCTCGGCACAGTTACTGGTGGCTAATGATCGGGAGCGCTCTGATCATGTGACTGCTATGACAGCCAATCGCGGCAGTTGCATGACCATAAGCCCCGCCTCCCGACAATCTAAACCCCTTAAAGGGCTGGCAGTAGCCGGTTCCAAAGTAGTTAAAGTGGTGGGTCAGCTGAAAATTTTTTTTGCTGAATTCTGCTGACTTTTACTAAGCACGCTTACCTGTCCAGGGTGCCCGCGATGTCGGCCGCCTGGAGCCGACCTGACCCTTGGCTCTCGGGTCCCGGCACCGCCATTCCAACTAAGGGAAACAGGCAGTGGAGCCTTGCGGCTTCACTGCCCGTTTCCTACTGCGAATGCGCGAGTCGTGCAGTGCTTTGTGAATGGCCGGCTGTGTTCTGAGGACACACACAGTTCCCAGAACACGGCACGCCCCATTCCCCAGAAGACAACGCGAGGAGGTGAAGACTGAAGATCTCCATGGTGTAGGAAGTGGCAGATTAGGACGATCTGCCTAGCAACAGCCAAATTTCTGTTAAGTTAAAGTTAAGTTAAAAAAATATATATTTTTTTTTTTTAGGGTGGCCCTCCGCTTTAAAATACAGTAATACGCTGTCTCAACCAGTTAAGTAATACGCTGTCTCAACCAGTTCAGTAATACGCTGTCTCAACCAGTTCAGTAATACGCTGTCTCAACCAGTCCAGTAATACGCTGTCTCAACCAGTCCAGTAATACGCTGTCTCAACCAGTCCAGTAATACACTGTCCCAACCAGTCCAGTAATACGCTGTCTCAACCAGTCCAGTAATACGCTGTCCCAACCAGTCCAGTAATACGCTGTCCCAACCAGTCCAGTAATACACTGTCTCAACCAGTCCAGTAATACGCTATCCCAACCAGTCCAGTAATACGCTGTCCCAACCAGTCCAGTAATACGCTGTCCCAACCAGTCCAGTAATACGCTGTCTCAACCAGTCCAGTAATACGCTGTCTCAACCAGTCCAGTAATACGCTGTCTCAACCAGTCCAGTAATACGCTGTCTCAACCAGTCCAGTAATACGCTGTCCCAACCAGTCCAGTAATACGCTGTCCCAACCAGTCCAGTAATACGCTGTCCCAACCAGTCCAGTAATACGCTGTCTCAACCAGTCCAGTAATACGCTGTCCCAACCAGTCCAGTAATACGCTGTCCCAACCAGTCCAGTAATACGCTGTCACAACCAGTCCAGTAATACGCTGTCCCAACCAGTCCAGTAATACGCTGTCTCAATCAGTCCAGTAATACGCTGTCTCAATCAGTCCAGTAATACGCTGTCTCAACCAGTCCAGTAATACGCTGTCTCAACCAGTCCAGTAATACGCTGTCTCAACCAGTCCAGTAATACGCGGTCTCAACCAGTCCAGTAATACGCGGTCTCAACCAGTCCAGTAATACGCTGTCTCAACCAGTCCAGTAATACACTGTCTCAACCAGTCCAGTAATACGCTATCCCAACCAGTCCAGTAATACGCTGTCCCAACCAGTCCAGTAATACGCTGTCCCAACCAGTCCAGTAATACGCTGTCACAACCAGTCCAGTAATACGCTGTCTCAACCAGTCCAGTAATACGCTGTCTAAACCAGTCCAGTAATACGCTGTCTAAACCAGTCCAGTAATACGCTGTCTAAACCAGTCCAGTAATACGCTGTCTCAACCAGTCCAGTAATACGCTGTCTCAACCAGTCCAGTAATACGCTGTCTCAACCAGTCCAGTAATACGCTGTCTCAACCAATCCAGTAATACGCTGTCTAAACCAGTCCAGTAATACGCTGTCCCAACCAGTCCAGTAATACGCTGTCCCAACCAGTCCAGTAATACGGTGTCTCAACCAGTCCAGTAATACGCTGTCTCAACCAGTCCAGTAATACGCTGTCTCAACCAGTCCAGTAATACGCGGTCTCAACCAGTAATACGCTGTCTCAACCAGTCCAGTAATACGCTGTCTCAACCAGTCCAGTAATACGCTGTCTCAACCAGTCCAGTAATACGCTGTCTCAACCAATCCAGTAATACGCTGTCTCAACCAGTCCAGTAATACGCTGTCCCAACCAGTCCAGTAATACGCTGTCCCAACCAGTCCAGTAATACGGTGTCTCAACCAGTCCAGTAATACGCTGTCTCAACCAGTCCAGTAATACGCTGTCTCAACCAGTCCAGTAATACGCTGTCTCAACCAGTCCAGTAATACGCTGTCTCAACCAGTCCAGTAATACGCTGTCTAAACCAGTCCAGTAATACGCTGTCTCAACCAGTCCAGTAATACGCTGTCTAAACCAGTCCAGTAATACGCTGTCTAAACCAGTCCAGTAATACGCTGTCTAAACCAGTCCAGTAATACGCTGTCTCAACCAGTCCAGTAATACGCTGTCTCAACCAGTCCAGTAATACGCTGTCTCAACCAGTCCAGTAATACGCTGTCTCAACCAGTCCAGTAATACGCTGTCTCAACCAGTCCAGTAATACGCTGTCTCAACCAGTCCAGTAATACGCTGTCCCAACCAGTCCAGTAATATGCTGTCCCAACCAGTCCAGTAATACGCTGTCCCAACCAGTCCAGTAATACGCTGTCACAACCAGTCCAGTAATACGCTGTCCCAACCAGTCCAGTAATACGCTGTCTCAACCAGTCCAGTAATACGCTGTCCCAACCAGTCCAGTAATACGCTGTCTCAACCAGTCCAGTAATACGCTGTCTCAACCAGTCCAGTAATACGCTGTCTCAACCAGTCCAGTAATACGCTGTCTCAACCAGTCCAGTAATACGCTGTCTCAACCAGTCTAGTAATACGCTGTCTCAACCAGTCCAGTAATACGCTGTCTCAACCAGTCCAGTAATACACTTTCTCAACCAGTCCAGTAATACGCTGTCCCAACCAGTCCAGTAATACGCTGTCTCAACCAGTCCAGTAATACACTTTCTCAACCAGTCCAGTAATACGCTGTCCCAACCAGTCCAGTAATACGCGGTCTCAACCAGTCCAGTAATACGCGGTCTCAACCAGTCCAGTAATACGCGGTCTCACCCTACTCTGCACATGCTCAGTTGCTCTCCATTTTTCAGGCATTTTTAGTCACTGCTGAGTTTGTAAGACGCCGATCTGCTGACAGCCTCAAAGCGGAATTAAACCCTCCTATCCTTTACAGCCAAAACAGCTTTTGCTTTTAGATAAATTGTAAAATAGTAAAAAAAATAAGATGGTCACGTCTATCTTCGGTACAACAAAAGGAAATGTAGCCTGCTCCAGAGTTAGAGACGTTCAGCTTCATTGTTTCCCCTCCTCTAAGCAGAATTGTGCAAAACAGAGCTCCGTCCAGCACTAAGCCCCGAGATAAATCATTGTTCTCCGGTAAATGGACTATTGCTGATCCACCAGATATACGTCCTTTTATCAAGAGTGCAAATAATGAAGATTCCATGCGCTAAGGACAGAGAAATGAGCCGCTGCGCTATTGATGGCCTGTTTGTGCTGCCCCGTGAGTTACGCCATGTCAGGAACGCTACACTCTATTAGGGAGGCAGCACTTCGGAGGCAGCGAACTAATATTCCTCTCCAAATTATTTATGTGTCCCCTGCTACGTATAAAGGCCAAACAGATCTGAAGGCTCCAAGTTACAATAAGTTTGGAATATGAGTGCGTGTCAGCACTTCACCATGGGAAGAGAAAAAGTTGTTGTTTTTAATATATGCTTTATATATGTTTTTTTCTTCACTTAAAGCGTAACTCCACTTTAGTGGAAAAAAAGTGTCATATTTATAAAACATATACACTTTCTAGATTAGCCATATTGTAAATTAAATGATTAAATTCATTATTAAAAAATTAACTTTCCTTTTCAGTCTGCTGTAATTGTAAAAAATTATGCAATGTGGCAAACTGGAGGTGTTCTGTAAACTGCCGCCGTACAGAACACCTCCGAAAATGTCATTTCCTGCTTTTATGGTTGGCTCACTGAAGTCTGAACTAAGCTGCGGGTCAGATTTTAGGCACCCCCTGCAATATGAATTTTTAGTTTTGGTGAAATACTAACAAATGCCCGGTAAAAACAATCAGAAAATCGTCCGAAAAAATGCAGATTTCGGAGCGATCGTACGATAATCTGATTGTTAGTACAGAGCTTTTCGAGAGCCGATCAGGACAGTTCATCTGATCGGACATTCAAAAATGTTTTTTTTCGGATGATGCCAGATCGTTTTCATTTAATCACTTCAGCCCCGGACCAATTTGCAGCCAAAGGACCAGGCCCCTTTTTGCGATTCGGCACTGCGTCGCTTTAACTGACAATTGCGCGGTCGTGCGACGTGGCTCCCAAACAAAATTGACGTCCTTTTTCCCCAACACATAGAGCTTTCTTTTGGTGGTATTTGACCACCTCTGCGGTTTTTATTTTTTGCGCTATAAACAAAAATAGAGCGACAGTTTTGAAAAAAATGCAATATATTTTACTTTTTGCAATAATAAATATCCCCAAAAATATATAAAAAAAACTTTTTTTTCCTCAGTTTAGGCCGATACGTATTCGTCTACATATTTTTGTATTTTAGCGATTATTGATTGGTTTGCGCAAAAGTTATAGCGTTTACAAAATAGGGTATAGTTTTAGAGCATTTTTATTAATATATTTTTTTTTACTAGTAATGGCGGCGATCAGCGATTTTTATTGTGACTGCGACATTATGGCGGACACATCGGACATTTTTTACACATTTTTGGGACCATTGTCATTTATACAGCAATCAGTGCTATTTAAATGCACTGATTCCTGTGTAAATGACACTGGCAGTGATGGAGTTAAGCACTAGGGGGCGGGGAGGGGTTAAGTGTGACGTGTGTGTTTTTTTACTGTAGGGGGCGTGGCTTGGAGTTCGACATCACTGATCGTCTTTCCCGATGACAAGGGAACAGACGATCAGTGACAGTGTCACTAGGAAGCACTTACCTCTCCCCATTCTTCAGCTCTGTGACCTGATCGTGGGACACCAGCGGCGATCGGGTCCGCGGGTCCCACGCCCACGGTCACAGAGCTCAGGACCGGGTCGCGAGCGCGCCAGCAGCGGCGTGCGCGCGACCCACGGCTGGGCACTTAAAGAGCAACGGGCACTTATACCCCCTTCCTGCCCTGCACTGTACCCAAACAATTTTTTTATCATTTCCTTCACACAAATAGAGCTTTCTTTTGGTAATATTTAATCACTGCTGTGATTTTTATTTTTTACAAAGTTTGTGTCAGTAAATTTTGTAACCAAGTAATTTTTCTCCTTCACTGATGTGTGCTGATGAGGCGGCACTGATGGGCACTGATAGGCTGAACTGGTGGGCATTGATGAGGTGGCATTTATGGGCACTGATGAGGAGGCACAAATATGCCACACTTATGGGCACTGATAGGTGGCACTGATATGTGGCACTGATGAGCACTGATAGGTGGCACTGATGGGCACTGTTAGGTATCACTGATGGGCACTAATAGGCGGCACTGATAGGCAGCACTGGTGGGCACTGATAGGCGGCACGGATAGGCGGTACTGATGGGCATTGATGGGTGGCATTAATCGATAGCAGTGATGGGCATTGATGGATAGCATTGATAGGCGGCACTGATAGCCAGCAATGACTGGCATTGCTAATGGGCACTGATTGGTGGCACTTGTGGGCAGTGGTGGGCACTGATTGCTGCCGCTGGTGGGCACTTATTGCTGCCACTGGTGGGCAATGGTCACACAGTTGGCGCTATATTTTCATCAGGGCACTGATTAAATGTAAGTGGTACTTAACTGCAGCAAAAACAAAAAAAAGTCTCCTACTTGTACGCTGTGTACGGTGTGTTGCTGGACTGCGTAAATCTCGGAACTGGATGGACAGGAATACAGGACAGGAAGAAAAAAAACTTCCATATCTGCATTTTAGCTGTGTATTTAGCTGGAGATTGGCTTTAAGGTATTCCAGTCCCCAAGCATAGCAATTCAAATTGATTAAATGATTAAAAAAATACATCACTTAGCTTACCTTTGTTGGAAATAATCAATAGATCAGGCGATAGGCAGTTATCTACAAATTGTGCCTTTTACTGTATAACTCTAAACTTGGCCCCATCCTCTCCCAGCTTCCCCTTTTGGTCTAGAAGGCCAACAACCAACATTGGTGCAGAAGGGGTAAGGCCAAATTAGAGCTATTAAAGGGGTAGGCAAGATGTGCACAAAACTTCAGCTGTCTATATCTCTCGATCCTTTTGATACGAGATTTCTCTGAGAGTAACCTTATGTATTTTTCCTTCATATGTTCAGTCAAGAAATAGGATGAAGACAGAGACTTGGAAGCCCAAGGATGAAAGACCAAGAAAGGATCTTCAAAAGTACTGATGTGTCTATGAGAACAAAGATCGGAGATGTCCAGGCTATGGTATTGTCTGTCACTCTTTATGGATGTGAAAGCTGGAAAACAAAGAAGCAAGATAGGAGAAGGATTGATGCCTTCAGACTTTGAATTATTGAAGATTATCTTGGACAGCAAGGAAAACAAACAAATGCATCCTTTACCAATTCTGGCCAAACCGACCACTGTGAAGCCCAGATATCTCGAGTAAAGCTCTGTTAATTTGGACTTATTAGTCGAAGAACCAAGATCCTTGGAAAAGACAATTATGCTTGGAATAAATTGGGCGACCAGCAAAAAAAGTGTCTGTATGTAATTCCCAGGCCCGGATTTACTCCCTTTGCCGCCTCAAGGCTGGGTCCTTCAATGCCCCCCCCCCCCCATAATCGCAGACTTTGTGCCCTTTAATCGCAGCCTCTGTGACCATAATCGCAGCCTTTGTGCCCTTTGCTCGCAGCCTCTGTGACCATAATTGCAGCCTTTGTGCCCTTTAATCGCAGCTTCTGTGAACATTATTGCATCCTCTCTCTGCCCATAATCGCAGCCTCTGTTACCATAGTTGCAGCCTCTCAGTGCCTCACTTTGTCTATGAATGCAGACTCACCATAGCCTGCCCTGGATGGATCCCACATCTGCCGCAGCGCTGTGTGTCACACAGCTGGGTCTGTGTGTGTGTGTGTTCGGCGGTGCCGTAACAAGGTCCCGCCCCCTATACCGGTTCACGTGATAGGCAGAACACTGATTCAATCTGCTACCACATGAGCCGGTCTAGAGGGGCGGGTCCTTGTTACGGCGCTGCCGAACACACACACAGGCCCAGCTCCCTGACACACAGCGCTCCCAGCGCTGTGACAAACAACAGGAGGGGGTGGGAGGGGAGCGCTGCAGCCACAGATCAAAGTGGCCTCTACTGCACCCCCCTTCCTCCAGTAAATGGCCCCGCCCAGGGCCCACCCATTGTACCGGCCCTGGGCGCCCCCCTGCTCCACTGCCGCTCCGAGGCCTGGCCTCGGTGGCCTTGTGGGAAATCCGGCCCTGGTAATCCCAGAAATTAAGAACATGCCATTGAAAAGACTGGAGACCCACATAGAAGAGAGGTCATTTTGGAGGAACACCATCTGTGTGGTTATCAATAGTTGACAGTTACTTGAAGGTACTTAGGATGCATTGATCGCCACATTTAAAAAAAAAAAAAGTTTTTTGTTTCAGATTTGGTGAAGAAGGTTGAGGGTCCCATGCCAAAATTCTAATTGCTGTCTTTGTCCCTGTATTCTGACCCATCTTATTTGAGCAGTGGATGTTATTAGAATTTTGATGAGATGCAATAGGAAGGCCTATGTGAGGCACGATTCACACCTATGGCATTTTTAGTGCTTTTTGCATTTTGCAGATTTGCACTACAGAACGTGTTTCTATAGGAAACCATGTTAAATGGACTGTAGTGAAAATCTGAAAAATGCAAAAAGCACTAAAAATGCCATAGGTGTGAATCAGGCCTTAGGGCTCGATAAAGACTGTCAAATCTTAATGGTACAATGAACTGCCCCGTTACTTCCAGTACAGGAAGTAAAGGAAAATCTCCCAAATTGGACAAAAGAAAAAAAAAAAAAAGTTTACACATTATCTAAAACGAAAAAAGTTTTATACGTAATAGTAAAAATAAAAATAATAATAATAAATATTTAATATTTTATTAGTAATAATGGCCAGTTTGAATGACCCACGTTTAATCAGTTCATGTTAATGAAGAGAACCTGTATAAATCACAACCCAGGCTTGGATTTAACCCCTTTAAAAAAAAAAAAAAAAAAAAAGTCAGCTCGGGGAAGTCTCTGTACAAACATCTGGTATTTACTAGTCAAATTTTCCCCACTTGTATTCCGCAAGTAAATGTGAATATTTATGTATATATAAATCTAGGCTAAATTGATTCATTTCCAAATACATTTCCTCCTGGGCTATATGTACCCTATTTGAACATTCTTTGCGTCTATACATGCTAAATATGTGTGAAAACGTCCCCAAGCTAATTCATGTAATTAGCTTCTTTTTTTTTTAAGTTTGAAAATAATGAAATTTTATTAAATTGAGTTTTCTTTTTTCCTGTGTGTTTTGCCGGCATTATTTATTTATAATCCATAAAAAGAAACTGCATGTCTTGGACTTGTAGAGACGGCCGCTGGACTCTCTCCAGGAGTTCCCTGCCCGGAAGTGTGTTTTCAATCTACTCGCTGCACAGCGAAACGCTACCGCAGCACGACGCTTAATTAATTTAGAGGCAAGGGGCGGAACGCTGACATTAATTCATTACGGGTTCCCTAGCACTTGTATACATGTTTATATACATAAGTGAGGACAGACACAGCCTGGAAACATTTTGACTGGTAGGAAAAGCAACCCGACCGGAATTTAAATCGCACGCTGTTGTCGGAGGAAAGAAAATAGCGCTTTAGTAATTTGGGAATTATAGTGTTTGCAGTGGGCACATATTTTGTATTATTATTTGAAAGTTTATATTATAAATCTAAAATCAGAACTTTTTGGTCCAGTTTAAAATAGAGTGAGGAAGGCTTAGCACCTAAACGTATTTTTTTTGTCCTGACTATTGTCACCAGGAAGTGAGAAGGAATTCAAAATGTTTACGATTGTCACGGAACAGGAAGTGAGGGAAAATCTTCCAATGGGGACATCAATGATAAGATCAAATATGTATCCTTATACTATGCAAAGTTGCAAACTTTGAATAATAAATTGTTGGAATAATGATTTTTATATACAGAAGTTCCCTGAGGAAGCCGACATACTCTGCGAAACACGTTGGAACAAGATATCTGGAATTATACATATCAACATTGTTAAAGAGGAAGTAAACCCTCTTAAGTAAAGCGGAAAAAAAAAAAAACCTGCAAGACAAAGGCATAATTAGCTAGTATGCATAGCATACTAGCTAATTATGTATCACTTACCTGAGATCGAAGCCTCGGCATCGGTCCTCTTTTCCCCCTCCGACCAACGGAAATCACAGCGCCGGAGCTGCGATGACGTCACGCGCATGCGCACGAGAGCGGCATAGTAACAACTGAAGCATCGGCATATAGCGCCGTTGCTTCAGTTGTCGCAAGAGCGCATGTGCCACATGACGTCGGCACATGCAAATACAGGTATATCTCCTAAACCGTGCAGGTTTAGGAGATATCCTTGTTAGATACAGGTAAGCCTTAATATAGGCTTACCTGTAAGCTAAAGTTGTAAAAGAGGGTTTACTTCCTCTTTAAGCTGCTCAACCTGATGGACGTTTTACCATTGTTGAAAAGCGGGGGGAGCTGATGTGCGTGGCCCCGTGGATGCGATGTCTGCCGGCCACCTGCAATCGCTCCAAAGAGAGCCAGAACGGGGATCTGTCAATGTAAACAAACAGATTCCTGTTCTGACAGGGAAATACAGAGTGATCGTCTGTTCCTTGTGATTAGGAACAGCGATCTCTCTACTTCCAGTCAGTCCCCTCCCCCCACAGTTAGAAACACCTCCCAGGGAACACATTTAACCCCTTGGTCGCTCTCCAGTGTTAACCCCTTCCCTGCTAGTGTCATTTATACAGTAATCAGTGCATCTTTATAGCACTGATTAGAGCTGCACAATTAACCGTTAAAAAAACGTGATCTCGATTCAACCCCCCCCTGACGATCTCTATTGCAGAGTTTGCCAATTCTTTCATATAACAAGCTCACTCAGCTATCAAAAGAAAATATCCGGGCAGTCTGCCAAGTTTTTAAAAATGAAACATTGTAACTAACTTCCTTCTTAGATCAAAGGGAAACTTCTGTGTAAAGAAAAAAATCCAGGCAGTCTGCCAAGTTTTTAAAAATGAAACATTGTAACTAACTTCCTTCTTAGATCAAAGGGAAACTTCTGTGTAAAGAAAAAAAATCCAGGCAGTCTGCCAAGTTTTTAAAAATGAAACATTGTAACTAACTTCCTTCTTAGATCAAAGGGAAACTTCTGTGTAAAGAAAAAAATCCAGGCAGTCTGCCAAGTTTTTAAAAATGAAACATTGTAACTAACTTCCTTCTTAGATCAAAGGGAAACTTCTGTGTAAAGAAAAAAATCCAGGCAGTCTGCCACGTTTTTAAACAACATGTAAAGTCAGGAAGATTGACCACTTAAAGTCTAAATCTTTTTCTGACACTTGTTTCTTGAGGTAAAATCAGTATTTTTTTGCTAGAAAATTACTTGGAACCCCCAAACATTATATATATTTTAGCAGAGACCCTAGGGAATAAAATGTCAATTGCTGCAATATTTTATGTCACACTGTATTTGCCCAGCGGTCTTTCAAACACAATTTTTGGGGGAAAAATACACTTCAATTAATAAAAAAATAAAAAGAAACAGTAAAGTTAGCCCATTTTTTTTTGTTTGTTTTAATTTGAAAGATGATGTTATGCCGCGAGAATCGTGAGAAAATTGTGATCTATCGTCTAAGCAAAAAAATTGCGATTCTCATTTTAGCCAGAATCGTGCAGCTCTAGCACTGATCACTGTATAAATGTCACTGGTCCCAAAAAAAAGTGTCTCAGATCTGTCCGCCGCAATGTCACAGTCCCACTAAAAAAATCACTGATCACTGCCATTACTAGTAAAAAAAAAAAAAAAAAATTATAATAAAAATGCCATTCATATATCCCCTATTTTTGTAGATGCTAAAACTTTTGCGCAAACCATGCTGGCTAGTAAGCAATGTGCCCCGATGTGCTATGCCCTGATGTGCACTGTACCCTGATGTTTTGTGCCCTGGGCCGGTCTGGGTGAAGTCCAGGGCCACATTTTTGTCCCAGTCCAACCCTGGTGGTTATTGTAGGTGGCAGCAGTGCCGGGACAAGGTCATCCAGCTCCCAGGAAAAGATGCTCTTCACTTAGGCCCCTTTCACACTGGGGCGGTGAGCCGCGGTGACGGTAAAGCAGCGCTATATTTAGCGCTGCTTTACCGTCGTTTTAACCGCGGTATTCGGCCGCTCGCCGTGCGGTTTTACCCCCCGCGAGCGGCCGAAAAAGGGTTAAACACCCCCGCAGAGCGCCGCCGTATCGGCGCTTTGCGGCGGTATTGCCGCGGTTTTACCGCGGTTTCCCATTCAAATCAATGGGAAGGAGCGGTATAGGAGCGGTGAATACACCGCTCCTATACCGCTCCAAAGATGCTGCTAGCAGGACTTTTTTTGCCGTCCTGATAGCGCACCGCTCCAGTGTGAAAGCCCGCCGGCTTTCACACTGGAGTTAAAGGGGCCGGATTTTTTCAGGCGGTGAACAGGCGCTATTTTTATCACTGTACCGCATGAAAAACGCCCCAGTGTGAAAGGGGCCTTAAGGGTAGGGTCAGGGTGCCCCCATCCCTGCAATAAATCATCAGACAAATCTGCCACTGTTCGAGGAACCCCTAGCAACCTCTGGAGGAACCCTAGAGTTCCACGGAACCCTGGTTGAGAAAGGCTGGTCTAAACTACTAAACAAGAGCAAGAGTGCAATTCAGGAACCCCCCCAGCTTGTAGATTCCAACAATCAGAACACAGGAATGGTGTGACAAGCAGATTTTAGCATTGGAGTGGCCCAGTGCACTAGAACTGGTTGGGAAAACTACCGTATTTATCGGCGTATAACACGCACTTTTTCCCCTTAAAATCAGGGGAAAATCGTGGGTGCGTGTTATACGCCGATACCCGCCGATCTCCCGCTGGTTTTTTCGTTAGGGGAGCGAGCGGAGCCGATATTCCGAAAGCCGCGTGTATTTTCGGCTATTTTCGGCTCCTCTCGCAGTTCCGCCCACCTCCACTGATTGCGAGAGGAGCCGAGCGCCGACAACATAAAGAAATCCAAGTTCGGCTATTTTCGGCTCCTCTCGCAGTCCCGCCCCTGTCTGCGAGCAGAGCCGAGACTAGCCGAACTCGGATTCCTGTATGTTGTCAGCACTCGGCTCCTCTCGCAATCAGTGGAGGTGGGCGGAACTGCGAGAGGAGCCGAAAATAGCCGAAAATACACGCGGCTTTCGATATGTCACGCTGCGCTCGTCCTCGGCGCCAATTTTAAATGGGCAACGCTGCAAATATACTGGGCAACGCTGCAAATGTACTGGGCAAGCCTGCAAAGGCACTGGGCAAGGCTGCACTGGGCAAGGCTGCACTGGGCAAGGCTGCAATAGCACTGGACAAGGCTGCACTGGGCAAGGCTGCAAATGCACTGGGCAGGGCTGCACTGGGCAAGGCTGCACTGGGCAAGGCTGCAATAGCACTGGACAAGGCTGCACTGGGCAAGGCTGCAAAATGCACTGGGCAAGGCTGCACTGGGCAAGGCTGCAAGGATGGACAAGGCTGCAATGATGGGCATTTAAATGTAAGTTTTTTTTCCTTAAACTTCCCTCCTTAAAGTTTTTTTCCTTAATATTCCCTCCTAAACTTGGGGTGCGTGTTATACGCCGGCGCGTGTTATACGCCGATAAATACGGTAAGTACAGGATCAGGTAAGCTTTGCATCCTATGTGCTTCAGATGCCTTTTTCTATCGTAGCAGTTGGAGTGTACTTTTAATAACCCTGTTCTTACTCGACTGCTGTTCAATGACCCGTGATACAGTTGACCTCTCCATCTTCCAAACTGTACGGGGGAATTATCCACCCCCTGCAGAAGCAAAAAAAACATGAAGACATAAT
>CM053035.1:202467752-202755252 GCA_028564925.1 Lithobates sylvaticus
TTTTACTGCTTTCCTTGTTATCATTAACCGCTTCCCGACCGGCCACTGCATATATACGTCAGCAGAATGGCTCGGGCAGGCAGAATCACGTACCTGTACGTGATCGTGCATGTGCCTGCCCGTGGGTCGCGCGCGCGACGCTAGCGGCGCGCTCGCGACCCGGTCGGGAGCTCCGTGACCCCGGCCGCGGGACCAGCGGACCCGATCGCCGCTGGTATCCCGCGATCGGGTTACGGAGCGGAAGAACGGGGAGAGGTCTATGTAAACAAACCTCTCCCCGCGCTTCCTACACTGACTGTCAGTGATCGGCGGTTCCCTGTCATCGGGAACGCCGATCAATGACGTCACACGTACAGCCACGCCCCCCTACTGTAAAAAAAACACACACACGTCACACTGACTCCTCTCCGCCCCCTAGTGGTTAACCCCCTAACTACAACTGTCATTTACATAGGAATCAGTGCTATTTAAATAGCACTGATTGCTGTATAAATGACAAATGTCCCAAAAATGTGTCAAAAATGTCCGATGTGTCCGCCAAAATGTCGCAGTCACAATAAAAATCGCTGATCGCCGCCATTACTAATAAAAAAAAAAATATTAATAAAAATGCTATAAAACTATCCCCTATTTTGTAAACGCTATAACTTTTGCGCAAACCAATCAATAATCGCTAATTGCGATTTTTTTTACCAAAAATATGTAGAAGAATACGTATCGGCCTAAACTGAGGAAAAAAAAATGTTTTTTTATATATTTTTTGGGATATTTATTATAGCAAAAAGTAAAAAATATTGCATTTTTTTCAAAATTGTCGCTCTATTTTTTGTTTATAGCGCAAAAAATAAAAACCGCAGGGGCGATCAAATACCACCAAAAGAAAGCTCTATTTGTGGGAAAAAAAGGACGCCAATTTTGTTTTGGAGCCACGTCGCATGACCGCGCAATTGTTAGTTAAAGCGACGCAGTGCCGAATTGCAAAAAGGGGCCTGGTCCTTTAGCTGCAAATTGGTCCGGGGCTGAAGTGGTTAACAGATTCCATACAAATTACTTAGCACCACAAAATGATACTTGGCTCTGTATTCTCTAAAAGGGGCAGTACTGGGAGGTGAGTAGGGGATGGAACCAAGGAACAGTGCTCAGAGGTGGGTAGGGGCCAGAGACAAGGAATGGTGCTCAGAAGTGGGTAGGGGCGGAGACAAGGAACAGTGCTCAGAGGTGGGTAGGGGGCAGAGACAAGGAACGGTGCTCAGAGGTGGGTAGGGGGCAGAGACAAGGAACGGTGCTCAGAGGTGGGTAGGGGGTGAAGACAAGGAATGGTGCTCAGAGGTGGGTAGGGGCAGAGACAAGGAATGGTGCTCAGAGGTTGGTAGAGGCAGAGACAAGGAATGGTGCTCAGAGGTTGGTAGGGGGCGGAGACAAGGAATGGTGCTCAGAGGTTGGTAGGGGCGGAGACAAGGAATGGTGCTCAGAGGTGGGTAGGGGCGGAGACAAGGAATGGTGCTCAGAGGTGGGTAGGGGCAGAGACAAGGAATGGTGCTCAGAGGTGGGTAGGGGGCGGAGACAAGGGGTGACAGGAAATGGATGATTTCCTGCACCTATTCTCTGAGAAAAAAAGCCCTGGCCATAACAATGCAATATGAGGACCTACCCAATATATCCCATCAATCTGTGCTCGGTCAGGCAGGCCTTTCTTTGCTGTTGGTACATCTAAAGGAGGTTATACGTTTAGATTGTAACGTGTGTGGTGAGCTTTAGTACTTTACTATCTGGGCAAATTTTTGTGTTTTACATATATATATATATATATATATATATACATATTAAAAGCAGCATTATTTTTGCTAGAAATTACTTTAAATCCTTAAAAAAATTATATATTTTCTAAAAGAAGAGGCCCTGGAGAATAAAATGGCATCATTTTTTTTTTTTTTTTTTATATTTGCACAGCTATTTATCAATGGCATATTTTCAGGAAAAAATGTTCTAAGATGAATTTTAGTGCAAACAAACCCAATATTATACCCAATGTATTGGTACAATAGAAAAGAACTGTGCTGCGTCAAGTAAATGGATACCAAACATGTCAAGCCTCAAAATTGTGTGCGCCTGTGAAATCCCGGAAAAAAAAAAAAAAGGGGGCAGAGAATTGACAAAGGGCAGTAAACCCATTCTACGGCATGCATTAATAGTGGGGGAGGGGGTGCAGTTCCACATTTTTACCCTGGGCACTAGACTTGTCCCGGCACTGTTCCTGACAATAATGTAAGAGTGGATATTTACGTATATCCTTGCGTTACCCCTCCCAGAGCACCGGCGGGAAATATGCAACATTTGATAGTTACTTTAGCTCGGAAATGATTGCGTTTGTTTTTTTTCTCCTGGCAAGGTAACCAATCTCGTCAGAGCAATCTAGGCCGGCGTGGGATCGGTCGGTCGGTCGGTACGCCGAGGCGTTTATCTTCTAGTTAAAAGTGCTTAACTCAATAGCCTGCAGTAACAGATCGGTAATATGACTTTGGCTCATTAAGCCTTTAACATCACTTTGCTGTTTGCGCACGTCAATCAATAATTAAATAGAACGATATTTGGCAGTCCTATTTAACCACACGGTAATGTCGCCCATTTTTCCTGTTACAGTCCTGGAGCCATTACTGGAAGTAGATCAGGAATTATTGACCCTCCCGGAGACGGGCGCACTTCAATCTTTGGCGTGGAGAGAGCAAGAAACTTTAAAGCGGCCCGGCGTGTCTTTCGGTCAGATCAGGAGATGACGTGTATGGGGGTAGCTCCCAGGAGAAAATGTTATTGGAGGGGGTCGGTAAATCTGGCTTGATCTCTTTTTTTTTTGTTTGTTCGTCCGGAAGCATTGCGCCAATCCAACGCTCCTCCCCCCTCTTCATTCACATAAACAGGTTGGGCTGGCAGAGCCGGATGTATGCAGCTCTTCAAAGATATATTACCCCAAGTGTGGTTACTCATCAGATCGCCCCCTAGTGTCTATGGGGGGGTAATGGGGGACTGCTGCCTGAGACCCAGAACATCAAATCTATATCCACTTACACTATTAGTTTTATCTATCTATCTATCTATCTATCTATCTATCTATCTATCTATCTATCTATCTATCTATCTATCAATCTATTTATCTTTCTATCAATCTATCTATCTATCCAGGTCTGTCTTTAAGGCAGGGTAAAAGGGGCAGCTGCCCCGGGCCCAGTTATTGTTGTGGGGCCAAAAAGAAGCTGCCCCTTGAGCCCACTCTGCCTGAAAATAGTTGACAATTGGATTTGGGAGGGCCCAAGAAATGTCCAATCAATATTAATGATGGCACCTGTATCTATCTATTGATTATCTATCTATCTATCTATCTCACTCTATATCTATCTATCTATCTATCTATCTATCTATCTATCTATCTATCTATCTATCTATCTCGCTCTATATCTATCTATTTATGTATCGTGCTCTATATCTATCTATCTATCTATCTATCTATCTATCTATCTATCTATCTATCTATCCAGGACTTTCTTTAAGGCAGGGCAAAAGGGGCAGCTGCTCCGGGCCCAGTCATTGATGGGGGGTCCAAAGCAGCTGCCCCTTGAGCCCACTTTGCCTGAAAATAGTTGACAAGTGGATTTGGGAGCCCAAGAAAATGTTTGTCCAGGGTCCAATCAATATTAAAGACGGCCATGTATCTATCTATTGATTATCTATCTATCTATCTACCTATCTATCTACCTATCTATCTCTCTATCTATCTATCTATCTATCGCGCTCTCTATCTATCTATCTATCTATCTATCTATCTATCTATCTATCCATCCAGGACTGTCTTTAAGGCAGGGCAAAAGGGGCAGCTTCTTCCGGGCCCAGTCATTGTTGTGGGGTCCAAAGCAGACCCCCAGCAACAATAGACTCCTGCCAGCAACAATAGATAAAACCCAACAACAATAGACCCCCACCAGCAACAGTAGATTCCCCAGCAGTCAACATTAATAGACCCTACAGCAGTCAGCAACAATAGACCTCCCAAAAAACAGTAGATCCCCCAGCAATAATAGACCCCCAGCTACAATAGATCCCCACAAGAACAAAATACCCCATACCAGCAACAATAGATTCCACAGCAGTCAACATCAATAGACCCTCCAGCAGCCAGCAACAAAATCTATCTATCTATATATCTATCTATCTCTTATTTATCTATTATTTATCTTTCTGCAGGAACAATATTCCACCCCAACAACAATAGACCCCCCAGCAACAAAATACCCCATACCAGCAACAATAGATCACCCTCACCAGAAACAGTAAATCCCCCAGTAGTCAACATCAATAGACCCTCCATCAGCCACAAACAATAGACAAACAATAGACCTCTCCAAAAACAGTAGATCCCCAAGCAACAATATATCCACCAACAACAACATTAGATCCCCCCACCAACAACACATCCCCCACCAGCAACAGTAGATTCCCCAGCAGTTAATATCAATAGACCCTCCAGAAGCCAGCAACAATAGACCTCCCCAAAAACAGTAGATCTCCAAGCAACAATAGATCACCCGCCAGCAATAATGGACCCCACCAAGAACAAAAGACCCCATATGAGCAGAAATATATCCCCAAACACCAAGGACCACGCCATCTTTCTTCAGGCATCATTCAGGATCCCAATTTACTTCTTGGACGGCTCAGAGATGATACACTCGTGTAAATCCTGGTCTCTGACACAAATCAGCCCCTCAGTGGAGGAAATGAGACTAAGTAAATGCTTCGTCCTACTTGCAGCAAACTGATCCGATCACCTCAACCTGGACAAAGTCACTTTCCTGGAATTTTGAATGGATTTTCATGACAAATGATGTCAGGATAATTTCCACGCAGACAAGAAAAGGAATAAAGAAAAGAGGGCGCACCAGCCTTGTGCGTGATCCTTTGATACATTTATTAAAAGAACAGATTAAAAACTACTCACAAGAATGTGAAAGAAAACCGCAATGTAAAGGCCTTAAAACGGTGGCAATCGGTCTGGTTACAACAGTCTCCAGATGGTGAAGGAGAGGACATGCGGACCACTGCTGACTGACGCGTTTCGAAGGGATACCTTCTTCCTCAGAGCCTACTAATATCCATGCAGACTTGTAATGTAAAAAAATGTATATATTAACCTGTTCCAGCCCACTTCACACATATGTGCAGCGGCAAAAGGGTGGGAATCCACGCCCACATGCCCCACATATGCATTGCCGGGCAGCCAATGTTTCTGCCCTGAGAGTGTGCTCACTTTGCACCCCCAGCACAGAGACTGAGCTTACCTTGGTGAGAGCCAATCACAGTGATCCTTCCCGCCCCTTCCCCCCAGCGTTCAAAGTTTTTAAAGGGACACCAGGGCAGGAGGGAAGGTCTCATGGTCAAGTGATCACTGATTCTTCCTGTGTTCCGTCAGAATCAGCGACCCGTCAGATTAGGTAACAGAAGTGACGTTCCATCAGCTGTGCATGCCTTTCCGCCGCTACCAGATTTTCTAATCTGACAGAACATCTGCAGTCAGAAGGCGACAGCGGACATCTTATACACCAAGCTACATCTTGAATTTCACAGTAATTTTAACTTAATAAAGTGAGTGTATATAAATAAATATAGTATATTGGCATCTGTGATGGATGTTTAAATTTGAAAGGCTAAAGGTTTAGCACTGAGCAGTGCGGGGTGTACCAACATGGCCGTCACCACCTTCCTACTGCTGGGTGTACAAACATGGCCTCCCCCACCTTCCTACTGCTGGATCTACCAACATGGCCTCCGCCACCTTCCTACTTCTGGGTGTACCAACATGGCCTCCGCCACCTTCCTACTGCTGGCGTCCAGCTTCTTTCAAAATGTAACATCAAAACAGCATCAGAGATGTCAACATACTATATTTATTTATATACACTCAATTTATTGCTAAAACTACTGTGAAATTCAAGACGTAGCTGGGTGTAGTAAGATGTCAGCTGCCGCCTTCTTATGACTGCAGGTGTTGTGTCAGATTAGCAAACCTTGTAGCGGCGGAACGCATGTGCAGCTGACAGAACATCACTTCCTTTATCTAATCTGATGGGTCACAGATTCTGCCAAAGGTCACATGCTCACATGCTCACTGAGGCGGGAAGGTCACATGGTCACTGATCCTTCCTGCCCCCCCCGGGCATTCAGAACTTTTTAAAGGTTCCCCAGGGCAGGCGGGAAGGTCACATGGTCACAGGACCGCTGATTCATCCTGCCCTTCCTAAACTTTTTAAACGGATGCCAGGGCAGGCGACAATGTCACATGGTCACATGAACACTGATCTTTCCTGACGCCCCCCCCCCCCCCCCCGTTTTAAAGGGACACCAGGACAGGAGGACAGAAGAGAAGGTCACATGGTCACATGATCACTGATCCTTCCTGCCCCCCCCCCCCTGGGCATTCAGAACTTTTTAAAGAGATGCCAGGGCAGATAGGAAGGTCACATGATTGCTGATCCTTCCTGCCCCCAAGACATGCAGAACTTTTTAAAGGGACAGACACCACAACAGGCGAGAAGGTCACATGGTCACATGCTCACTGATCATTCCTGCCCCCCACCCCGGCATTCAGAACTTTTTAAAGAGATGCCAAGACAGGCAGGAAGGTCACATGATCGCTGATCGTTCCCGCCCACTGGTCACGCGGTCACATCATCGCTGATCCTTCCTGCCCTCAAGGCGTTCTGAACTTTTTAAAGGGCCGCCAGGGCAGGCAGTAAGGTCACATGGTCACATGATCACTGATCCTTCCCGCCCCCAAGGGGTTAAGCCTATTGCCTTACCACACCAAAAAAAAAAAAAAGCACTGGAAAATTCCATGTTTTTTTTTTTTCTTGGCGTTCCCTCTTCACGGCTCCCAAACCCTAACCCCTTCTGGAAGCCATTAAAATCCTGGCGTACTCTGGTTAGGGTAGATTAAACTCCGTCGCTGGTGCGCAGGCATAAAACGCGGCGTCCGTATTATAAATCTGCTGGTAAGGAAGGCCTTTTTCCTCATTTGTTAGTCAGCGATGTGTGAAAATGTTAATGAAAGCAGCTATAATCTATGAGAATTTCACCATTAAAATTTCGTCCACGTCGCCCGGCTCATGCTTACGCACACACTATTGTACATCAATCCTTCTACCGCGCGGCTAATAATAGAGCTGATTGCTTCACTCTGTCTAGCCAGCCTTACCCCCTGATTTGTCGGATTCCCTTATTGCTGAAATTATATTCATTCTATTACCTTCATGCTTTATTACAGGGATTCTGTGGAGAAAACATCGCCAGGAACAGCCAAGGTACATAGACGCAAAGCTACAAAAGACTCGGTTTTTATTCATTGTACCTTTTTTTTTTTTCAAAAGGGACAATTTGATGTAAATGCATAAAACCGTGCGATAATGGAGCAACCTGCTGGACGTATTCAAATGATTAAATTACGCAGCATAGCATAACTAACTGCTATAAAAAGATTGATTTATTTTTTTTTTGCAACATTGTATCTGCTAAAGGAAGTGGGTTTCCTTAGTTTAGTTATCAGTCCAAACACTGCTCCCCAGCGTAAAAGATTACCGCATTTCCCTTACAACTCCACCCCCCCCCCCCCCAATTCCAGCCCCTCTCCCTTTCTAAAAAGTCTTCAGGCTGATGCACGGAGTTCAGTGCGAACTAAGCCAAAAGCAGTACACAAATTGCTTGCAAAAGACCTGTGTCCAATAAGGGCACACTGCCTGGGAAAAAGGCCCCACTCATCCATTGATGCTCACCTCTCCGGGTCTCCAGCGATCTCTCCAGTGATCTCTGATGATCCCTCCTTTGATCACTCCTTTGTCACAGCCACCACCATGACCTGAGCACTGCATCATGGGAGAAAGTAACATGCTTCCCCATAACCAGAAGCATGAGGCATCTTGGGGCAAATGGGGCAAATGAGGAAGTAGAAGAAGTGGCAGTAGAGCAGTAGAGCACTGGTCTGGAGAGGTGAATATCAGTAGGTCAAGGGGCCCTTGTCACCAACACCATCACTTTGGCCCAAATAGGCAAAGTCAGCAGCATAATGAAGAATGAGAGCACCACAAGTGAGCCCCCCTAAAAGCGTCAGCTGCCATTGTGATCTTGTTTTATGATCTATAAAGACTTGCTAAACCTTTACTGCATTTGGGGGGTTCTTGTCTTTTACTTACACTGCCAATCATTCCAGGAACCCATTGGTGAACCCAGGATATTAGAGTACCAACTCCACATCAGACAGGATCTCTTAATTACAGACTGGGGGTTGTATTTTAACCACTGAAAGAAGAAAGATGAAGTAGAAGTGGGTGAGTGACAAATGATTTCAGTGGTGTCACACTATATCTGTTGAATACGGCTGATTGAGAGATGCCAACAGAACCAACGACTAACTCCAGGCACTGCAATTCCGGCAGCAGCCCCATTACTGCTTGAAAAGACCATTTTCCTTTTTTGACTGGAGTTAATATTTAAGCTATCAAACTGTTTTGAAGCACCAGCTACCATTAAACATTAAAGTCAAATAGCTTCTACCACTCCTGGACGCAATTCATTTCCGTCTGTCTATAGCTCTCCAAGTCTTTGTTTGGTTAGCCGCGCACTATACATAAGTGGCACTTTTCTCTCTCTTAAAAAAAAAAAAAAAAAAAAAAAAAACAGGTTAAAAAAAAGGAGATAGAGACAGCTTTATGTTGAGATATAAGTCTCCAAATTATCAATTTTTTTTATTTTTTTGTGAAAAGAGCTAACCCGGCTCTGCAACGCGGAATCTAATCCTGACCTCAGCCTTTAGTGCTGTAACCATTTACAGTCAAGCTGTAGAAGCACTTGGATCGTCTCGCAAGCCCAAGACGTGCGCACAAAAGTAAAAGAAAAGGTTATTTCATTCACGGAACTGTAAAGAGTCGACAACTGTTTTGTTCGGTTAGAGACGTAAGTTGTTTCAGAAATGATTGTTCATTTACAGATCTTTATTCTGTCAGTACAGCCGGCTGGTATTAAAGAGGAACTATCATCGAAATATGAAAAAAAAAATAAAAAATGTACTTGTATAGCAAGGCAGCTGCTCGCACATTTTTTCCAATCCATTTGTGTCCAATCCTGCCTAATCAGTTCCTGTACCCTCCAGGATAAACCATTGGAGCCCACTGAAAACACCCAACTTTGTTTTGGTTGGGGGGCAAAAACATCTTTTCCTACCCGTCTCTCAAAATGCAGAGTTTATTCCCTGTTCAAGATTGAAAATTTTAACTTCCTGAAGTTTTGGTTAAAAATTGGAAGCTTTTATCAAAAAATCACTTTTTTTTGTTGGAAAAATGCATTAGAGTCAATGGTGCAATCGGGATTAAAGAATTCTTAAACCCAAAATGTGTATATATATATATATATATATATATATATATATATATATATATATATATATTACAGCTAACCTGTCCTTAGATGTGGTGGTTGCATTTGTTTTCTTTATTAGGGGTTTTCTTTCCTTTATTCTCACATGGTAATCCTATGAATACCACATTTCTTGTCCTAGAGTGGCTTTGCTCCCTCTTCCACTGTATCCATGGAAGGAACAATGGCCGCACTTCAAACATGTCTTCCTTTTGGATTGATAAGCTGCAATATTTTTGTACCAGGATTTAGTTATCCTTTAACAATGCCTGTCCCCTCCCTGATACACCAATGGAGCCCACTGGAAAACCCAAACGTCAAGGTTGTGGTAAACATGCTTTTTCCCATCAGCCTCCCAAAATGCAGAGCTAAGTCCCTGTGCAAAATTGAGAGTTTTTATTTACCAGAATTTTGAATGAATGTTGTGATATTTTGGCAAAATGTTGCCAATCTGGTGAATGAATTGGGAAGGTGAAATAGGGGATTAATGTGTTTTCTTTTATAAAGCCATAGCGTTGCCCCACTACGTTGCTATCACCAGGTTCTAACACGGTCCTAACCCCCCCCCCCCCCCCCCCCCCCCCCCCCCCAAATTACAGCCACAATCCCTATTCATGGTAAGCATCTTTATTCCAGTCCATATACAAACTATAATTTTAAGTTTTCATTCCTCAAGCAAACATAACAGTACCTTCATATTCTGCTCCACCACTTTCTTTCCCCAAATTGTGCACCCTAAGCTGACTACACAGTGCTGTCCTTCATTTGCAAATTTTTACTTTTTTGTCTAAAGTCAACAGCAATCTCCTTCTCTAGCCGCTCCCATTGGCTTGGAATGCATTGGGCAGGTGAAACTAATGCCGCGTACACACGTACGGACTTTTCCCGGCGGACCTAAGTCCAGCGGACAATCCGCTGGACTTTCCAGCTGGGTACGCTGGACTAAAAAGCGAACGGACTTGACCACACACGATCACGCAAAAAGTCAGACGGTTCACGCGATGACGTACAGCACGTACGACGGGACTAGAAAACGAAAAATACTAGAAAAATACTTGCTACTGAGCATGCGTCCTTTTTGGTACGCCGGACCATACTACACACGACGGATTATCCGCTGGACTGCCAAGTCCAGCGGATAATTTGAAAACAAAACCTGAAACTTTAGTCCGCCGTACTTTGGCCAAAAAAAGTCCGCCGGCGCTCACACACGAGGGGATTATCCGCTGGACTTCGGATAGTCCCTTCGTGTGTACGCGGCATAAGAGTTAATGTGTTTCTTTTTATCTTTATAGGGCCACAGTGTCACCCTACTATGGTCCTATCACCAGGTTCCAACATGGTCATAGTTTCAAACCCCCCCCCCCCACAAAATACATCGCAATCTCCATTCTGTATATGGCAAGCACTCGTATTCCATTCCATTCCATATACGGACCATCATTTTGAGTATAAACTCTATGAGCTGTTTCAAGCCCTGTTATACTTTCCCCAGATTGTTGACTACATTGTTGACTACACTGCTGTGCCTGATATTCAAAATTTGACTTTTTGTCAAAAGTCAACATCAATAATCGTAACCTCCTTCTCTAGCCACTCCCCCTGGCCTCCAGCAGAAACAAATGATTGTCACAGGCAGTGCCGGAATAAACCCTGTGGAGGCCTCTAGGCAGTGGACAACTTGGGCCTCCCTCACAGGTTCCTGGATGTTTCTCATGCACGCACTCTATTGGGATAACATTGAGCTAAGTCGTGTGCTCACTGACCACTAGATGGAGATGACCATCACTGCTGTACATTACATGTACATAGGTCATACTTTTTTTTTAAAACTGACAGCTGAAAGAAGATGAGATTTTAAGAGATAAACTGTAATGTGAACCAGATGTCTCTGGTTTATGTACTTTAAGTGGTTATTGGGTACAGTACATTATTACAGGATTTTCTCTATAGAGTCTTTAATGTCAAGCTTTAATTTCTTTGAGTTGATACATTTTTCTGTCTTTTTTGAAACAATTTCAGAAAGCTTCATTTTCATTTTCTCCTAAATCAATATTATTTTGATCAGCATTGTGGGGTCCTTAAACGGCATGGGGACCATAGGCTACTCTGCCTGTTTGGTAATCCGGCACTGGTCACAGAAAGGTCAAAGTTGTCATCTGTGATTTAGGGCCCTTTCACACCAGCGGACCGATCGGTTCCACCTGTTAGTTTTTCAGGTGGACTCCCCATCCGTCTAGTGGATTGGATCAGATGACAGTCGAACAAGCGGTCCTTTTCCATCTGACCATCCCATAGAGAACAGTCGGCTGTGTCCATGTCCGCTCTGCATAAGCGAAACGGACATGGACCTGTGATCCACCTGCTCAGTGGGGATCAGCCCCCCGTGTAAAAGGGACCTAACAGCTTGGCATCACCTTTTGTATGCTTTGGGAAAAACAAGATGACTGCACTCAGCTGGGCGATAATTGGCTCTCTGGGTTATTTATAACTCCCAATACCAATATCAATGAGTTATTTATAATTCCCAAAACCAATATCAATGAGTTATTTATAAATACCAATGAGTTATTTACAACTCCCAAACCCAATATCAATGAGTTATATATAATTCCCAAAAAACAATATCAATGAATTATTTATAACTCCCAATGTCAATGAGTTATTTCTTACTCCCAATACCAATACCAATGAGTTATTTATAATTCCCAATACCAATATCAATGAGTTATTTATAATTCCCAATACCAATACCAATGAGTTATTTATAATTCCCAATACCAATATCATTGAGTTATTTATAACTCCCGATACCAATACCAATGAGTTATTTATAACTCCCGATACCAATGCCAATTAATTATTTATAACTCCCAAAACCAATATCAATTAGTTATTTATAACTCCCAATACCAATATCATTGAGTTATTTATAACTCCCAATATCAATTAGTTATTTATAACTCCTGATACCAATACCAATGAGTTATTTATAACTCCCAATACCAATACCAATGAGTTATTTATAACTCCCGATACCAATACCAATGAGTTATTTATAACACCCAATACCAATACCAATGAGTTATTTATAACTCCCGATACCAATACCAATGAGTTATTTATAACTCCCGATACCAATACCAATGAGTTATTTATAAGCCGTACAGTTAACATTTGCCAGTGTTTTTTGCTTTAATAACTACACCTTGAAGTTAATAATTCCTAAACAAGTTCCGCTCTCCTAAATTCAATCCTGCTGTTAAAAAGTTCTCCAAGCAGAAGGCTAAACAACAGATTAATAGGTAGGTAGATTATATTTACAGCCAGACGATAAACTGTTGTAAAGATTAACAACAGGCCCCATTTATTTATTAATTCTCATTTCCCTGCTTCCATTATTTTAATATGATCCAATGAAAACACAATGGCCCATTCAAAAACGCGCATTCGGTTTAATCAAGTGTAGATTTCCTCCATAGATTCAGAAGGCTTTGTGAGTTATACTCCAGCATTAAGATGGATACATTTAACTATTTTTCATCTATCTTAGAAATGCTGCAGTTATCCTGACAGCCAATGGCTCACTGTGGGGAAAAAAAAAAAAAGTTATGAATTTATAGATATTAAATTGTTACCCTCATTTTGAAAAGGACAGCTCAACAGAAGAGGAAAAGAAAATTTATCATTATTTTTTAATGTTTTTTAAGGGGGAAGGTGGGTGAGTTCTCAAATCAAAACTACCCCTTCAGCTTTGTCATTTTGTATTTTAATTTCAAAACAGCATAAGAGATAAATAACAAAGGGGAAAAAAAAATAATCTTCGGGAGGTTTTTTTTGGAAGACTGTAATAGCCCTGTAGCAAAATAACTCATCCAGCAATATAATTTTAGTGCCACCATCGGAATGAAATAATAACGTTTTACTAGAGAACACCTTTCAAATGACCTTCATTTGAATACGAATCGTAGATGCCAAATAAAAAAAAAATAAAAGAAAAAAATAAAGATACTTTGTTTTTTCCAAACTGAAAAAAAAAAAAAAAAAAAAAAGAAAACAGTTTGTTTTTCTAAAATTTGCAGGAGCAATTCTCATCCATCTCGCCGGGGACGTTTTTTTTGACTAGTTTGAGTTTATGAAGAGCACTTTGTCTTAAGTTTCATTATTAAGGGGCGTTAAGTGATACGACTCTGGCAGAGATTAGGGCGAGCAGGAGAGCAGACTTCATGCAATATTCTCCGGTTTAGAGTTGAGCTCCCATCGCCGCGCTCTAATAAGGGGCGAGTATTTTTTATTTTTTTCTGCTAGGCAAGAACGCGGGCAGATAGGGAGATTTCAGAAGCCGAACATATTTGTAATTTAGTTTACTATTGCAGAGTATCTGGAAGTGAATTTTTATACTCACAAAATTAAGCGCTAATGATTAAGGTTACAGAGAGGACAGGAAGAGAAGGAAAATCAAAATTGCTTTGTTTAATGCCGAGAGAGTTTGTCTCAGATATTTCATATTAAAAAAACGCAAGAAGGGATAAGAGGAAACTGACACTTACATGGGGAAAAAAAAATAAAAATCTTCAGAATAGTCATTGTGTTATGCTGGTTGTGCAGAATGAACACACTTTATTACTGCCAAATACAAGGCCCTGTAAACACTGTATATCAACTGCCAAACTGCAGCAGGTAGAGGATTGAGGAAGAAAGGAATGAACAAAAAAATAATTACACTAATACAGTAATTATTGTTAAAAACATGCACTGTCACTGTACTAATGACACTGGCTGGGAAGGTGTTACCATTGGGCCGATCAAAGGGTTAAATGTGTGCGTAGTCAGTGTTTTCTAACAGTGTGGTAGGTGCTTTTACTAAGGGAAGGCATTGATCTAGGTCCCTGCTTTGCAGGAACACAGTCTCAATGCTTTCCCTACTGACAGAACGGCGATCTGTCTTGTTTACATAGGCAGATCGCCGTTCTGCCTGTGTACTGAATGATCAGCGGGTTCCAGCGGACAGCGGGTACCCCGGAAGTGCAGGATCACGTATATATGTGTGATCATGCGCAACGCGGCCACCCTATAGCAGGAAAAAAAAATATATAGCGCTAGAGTAGTGGTTATTGTCTGTGACCCCGTTAGGGAGATTCCTCCTCTCTATTTATCCTGTTTACCATTATCGTTAAAAGTGAAAGTAAAAGAAAATTGCACACTTTGGGTTGTCCCCAGAAAATTAATAGAGGGGAAATCTTCCAATAGGGACAACAGTTCTGGTGACCTGGAGGTTCCCAAGAGATTCTCTTAATTTGCAGGGATTTCCTCTCAATTCCTGTTTGGCTATGGAACAGGAAGTGAAAGTAAATCTCCCAAATGGGACAAAGATAGCAAAAATTAACCTTACAGGGGTTATAGCTTGGAGACACCTCAACTTCGCCACATCAAGCTCCAAGGTGCCTATTCAAATCTCATTCCCTCTTCAAATTTCCCCCCTCACTATCTGTTAAACCCCCGCAGAGGTATGGAATCATGGATACCAATGCTCTCTTTAAAGGCAACAGCCCTTACTCCTTAGAAGAACTAGTAAAGAAATACCACATTTCCTTTGGAGCACAAGTTCACCTGTAATTTTATCACCAAATATTCAATCCCGACAATTACTCTGCCCCCCCCAAAACCTGGGACTTCTTCATCCAATATAAGCTTAAAATATGAGGGATTTCCCTTTTCTACAACATCCTCCAGGAAAAACATATTTTGTAAGTCTAGCCCTATGTCAAAATGGGAATCTAACCTCCGTACCTCCTTCTCCCCAGCACAATGGCGAGCTGCTTTCAGCTTAATTGTTAAGGCATCCAATTGCACAGTGGCGACCCTTCCATTAGGGGCGCACAGGTGCCCCCCCCCCCCATCCATGCGTCCGGCCCCCTGATCTACATGCAGGGCGCTGGACACATGGATTCCAATCAGGGTTTTTCTTTTTTTGAAGCACGTGATTAGAGCCAGGCTCTAATAGGCTTCAAAAAAGGGCGCAGATTACTGGGCCGAAGTCCACCCAGTTGTGTGACAATAGCGAATTAATATTTGCTATTGTAACACTGATTCTCCTCCCAGCCAATCAGGAAGCGTGTCCTGAGACCTGTCACCTGATTGGCCGGAAGGAGATCCAATCGGATTGGCCACCAGGGGGAGGCGGAAGGAGACACAGAGGAAGCGAGGGAGTAGCCATCCGCAGCCCAGGGAGCTGACTGCGAGATGGGGTAAGTGCGGGGTCTCGACTACTGACTGACTGACCCGGGAGGGGGTGCCGCCCAGGACCCCCGTGACCTGGCCGGCTGACTGACTGGGGGGATGGGTGGTGGCAGATGGATTGTCTGCCCCCCCCAAAAAAAAGAAGACCAGCCGCGCCGCCACTGCCATTGCACCTGTCACCATGAAGTGGTGATTAAAATTACCAATAGATGGTATTACACGCCATTCAGACTAGCCAATATCTTTACACCAACCCCCCTGTGCTGGTGAGAATGCGAGCAGGTAGGGAATCTCCAGCATACTCTTTGGGGTTGCCCTAGCCTTACTAGCTTCTGGACTCGAGTATTTCACCTAATATCGACCTGCATCGGTATATTAGTTAAACCACAACCTGCCATGGCCTTGCTTAGTATTGGAATTGATCATTGCCCCACTTTACAGCAGTCCGTGGTCACCCACATTATATTGGCGGCACGGCTAACTATTCTTAAGAACTGGAAATCAAACATATCACCCAATCTCACAGAGGTAGTGAACATGGTTAACTCTAACTACATCGTCGAACGCCTCTTGGCACTCGAAATATATTGAATTCTCCCACTCATGGAGCATATGGGTAAATAGGCACTCTCTCTTCGCTCTTTATAATTACTGGTCCCAAATTTTTATTTAACCAATCTATGTACCTTTGCGTTCCTGTATGCTCCTGGAATTCTGTACCTAATGCTTTTGAGTCATGTGTCTTGTACTATATACTGTGTCATGCATTGTTTGTTTCGTTGATTCCTTTTTTTCTTTTTAATCTGAATAGAAAGCATTGATTCAAAAAAACCTCACATGGGTTATAAAAAGTTTTGCCTATAGTTCTACTTCTACTTCTTCTAATTTATCTCAATCTATTTTTAATTTCATTCTTCCTATTACGTTGTAGCCTTGATGAAGGGGGCTATACATTGCCCCCTTCATCGAGGCTACAACGTAATAGGAAGAAAATGCAAAGAATTTTTTAAATACATAATATTTTGAATGAAGCCTGACTTTGGGCTCAAACATCTCGGTGCAGTGATTGGACTTCAGATTCAATGTTTTTACTACTTTCTATGTCCCTTCTGAGAAAATTCACCCTCTCTGTTCTGTATGGTCACCCTTGACCATGTGATGGGAAATCCCAAATGGTACCCTTATCACCAGAGAAATGGATGATTGGAATCCTTTTTTTTTTGGGGACACCTATTTGGAAGACAGCTGTCTAAAAGGGGAATTCCTCTATTATAGAGAGATTTCATCGAAAGAGTAGTCCATGCTTGGAAGAGACATCCAGCAGAAATCAGTCGACAGTAGGTGAAGGCAAATATTCTTGGGATAAACATAGATCTATACTAAAAAAAGTTACAAAAAAGTTAAAATTACAAAAAAAAAAATGTACCATAAATCATATATTTATTAAAAATGGGGCAGGCTTGATGGACCATTTAGTCTTTTTCTGCTGTAACTCTTCTATGTTTCTATCTCCATAATAGGAGATTGGTATTTGGCCCAAAAGAGAGGAACTTTGAGTTCTTTTATTATTTTTAAAATAGTTTGGTAATTCAGTTTATTTTAATTTTTTTTTTTCTGTGGTGGACTTGGGCGTTAGGAACATCTAAAAGCTATTTCCTATCTAGCTGACTTCTCTTCTGTTTTCTATTCCCTTTCATACTCCAATTCAATATATTTTCATTATTAGTAAATGACTTAGTATATATTATTTAATTGCGAGTTAAGGTCTATCTAAATTCTATTTCGGATATAATATCCCATCCAACAAACCTATCCAAAATTGAAACTGTTTATTATGAAAATCGATGCTTAAATTACAATATTTCAGTAATGGATAGATGGAGACTGTTTATTTATTCACGCGCCCCTTAGAGAAGTTAATTTGTTGATTGATATTACTATAAAATATTCTTATTGACTTATTTTGTTAATATGTATATATCCTCCTCACTTCTCTGAGTGTGTTTTTATTATGCAATTCCCTACTAAAACAGGTTGTTGTACAGATATGAACAGTAGTAAACAGAGCTACAAATAATAACTACAGCGTTTTTTCTCTCCAAGGGAGAGTTTCTCAAAGCGGTCAATATTAACCCCTAAGGGGTGATGAGACGATCCAATGGGTCGATAAAATTTTACAATTTTATTTTTTGCGGTCTCTGTAGAGCTCCTCACCAGTCCCTAGTCCTAAAGGTAAAGTGGAAAGACAGAGTTACCTAGGGTTCAATGGTCAGCCACCAGCAAGATTTGAGTTTCTCTATCAGCGGTGTGTTCACATTTTCCTTGTTTACCAGCATAGTTTGGCTTGTGTGTGTCTCTCCACCCTCTTCTTTCAAGAAGGATATACTGTACGTACATGTTATTTTCCCATGCTGAGCAAACTCCCCCACTTTAAACTCTGTTGGACAACCAGTAAGCCACCCACCTCAAAATCTGTTGGAGAACCAATGTGTACACCCACCTCAAACTCTGCAGGAGAGCTAGTGAGTACACCCACCTTCAAACGCTGTTGAAAGGCCAATGAGTGTACCCAACTCTTTTGGAGAACAAGTGAGACCACTCACCTCAAACTCTGTTGGAGAGCCAGTAAGTACACCCACCTTCAAACGCTGTTGAAAGGCCGGTAAGTGCACCCACCTCTTTTGGAGAACAAGTGAGACCACCCACCTCAATCTCTGCTAGGGGTCAGTGAGTACACCCACCCAAGCTCTGTTCAAAGCCCGGTGAGTGAACCCACCTCTTTTGGAGAACAAGTGAGACCACCCACCTCAATCTCTGCTGGGGGTCAGTGAGAACACCCACCCAAGCTCTGTTAGAGAGCCAGTGAATACACCCAACTCAAACTCTGTTCAAAGCCTGGTGAGTGTACCCACCTCTTTTGAAGAATAAGTGAGACCACCCCCCTCAATCTCTGCTGGGGGTCAGTGAGTACACCCACCCAAACTCTGTTAGAGAGCCAGTGAATACACCTACCTTAAACTCTGTTCAAAGCCCGGTGAGTGAACCCACCTATTTTGGAGAACAAGTGAGACCACCCACCTCAAACTCTGTTGAAAGGCCGGTAAGTGCACCCACCTCTTTTGGAGAACTAGTGAGACCACCCACCTCAATCTCTGCTTGGGGTCAGTGAGTACACCCACCCAAGCTCTGTTAGAGAGACAGTGAATACACCCAACTCAAACTCTGTTCAAAACCTGGTGAGTGCACCCACCTCTTTTGGAGAACAAGTGAGACCACCCACCTCAATCTCTGCTGGAAAGACAGTGAGTACACCCACCTCAAACTCTGTTGAAAGGCTGGTGAGTGCACCCAACATTTTTGGAGAACAAGTGAGATCACCCACCTCAGTCTCTGCTGGAAAGACAGTGAGTACACCCACCTCAAACTACGTTCAAAGGCCTGTGAGTGCACCCACCTCTTTTAGAAAACCAATGATACTACCCAACTCAATTTCTGCTTACCTCAAACTCTGTTGTAGAGCTTGTAAGTTCACCCACCTCAAACTCTGTTTTAGATTTAGAGCTAGGGAGTAAACCCATAGCCATAAGAGTGGTGCCAAGGAACTGATGGCTGTGCATAATGGCATCTTCTCATATCAAGAGCAAGCATTGACAATATTCACAAGAATATTAGTATACTATTATTATAATTATTTCAAATAGCATTTATTACATTATTTTCATGTAATAAATGTTTGGGGGTTGGTGCACAACTTAAAATTTCTATTTCAGCGGACAATGAGCTGCAAAGTTTAGGGACCTCTGCTCTAAAGTGAAAGTGAAACTTCATTCCCTCAATCAACATTGACTATTTTGAATCCTTATGCTGCTAGCGTTAGTGAATAGGTAGGAAAGTATCTCATATTTACATGTTTTCAAATTTTTTTTTTACATTTCTTTAGTTATTTCCTGGTTTCTATGCCTAGGCAAATGATGCCATACATCCCAGGAGTCTACATAAAGGGATGAGGGGTTTTCTCAGCTAAGCATACCCTCCTCCCTGCATGGCTGAGCTAATATATATATATACCACAAGTATATACAGTATATTTGCAACAGATAAAAAATATCAGTTTAAAACCATCTAAACATAAAAAAATAAAAATCAACACCAAATCATTATAGTTTCCCAACAAAGCCCCGTAGTTCAGAGAAATGCAGACGACAGTGCTTGGTTATTTGACATTGTTATGTACTCTCAAGAGATAAGAGGCAGCATGTGACATTAGACAGCAGCTGTCAAACTTTAAATGACTTTTAACCTCACGCTAAAGTGCTGGACTAAGACAAAATACAGCTAAACTGAAGGGCAATTCCAAAGGAAGCCTGAATAGTTCAAATAATTCCACTAAAAATATCCAAATTCTTCCAAAAGCCAAACCGTGACTTGTTTCTGATACCAATGGGTGGTTGAGGGTTCAATGCTGACATTGTGCTCAGAGCAGGCTTCCAGCACAGTGACCGACCTGTCACAGATAGCGCCTGGTCTCCTGAAAGGATCATGTGATCACTGTGGTAACCAATCACAATGGTCACTCGATTGGGCAGACCTTTGCGACCCCTGGGCGTAATCGTCCAGTTAAGGGGAATTCTGTGGCTGGGTAGGAGGAGATTAATGAAGGGTATCGGCACTTTTGTCATGACATAAATCATCTGCTGGTGACACTGTGGTTCCCTGCGCGGAGGGCATTAATTCCAGTGTCTCCCAACAGCCAGCAGATCCCAGTAAGCAGTTTCCACCTGTTTCTGGCTGCTGAAAGGGTATTTAGGTCCTCCCCTACTAAGTGCCTCTCGCTCCAGTGTTTTGCTTGCTGTCAGATACTGCTAGCCGTTATCCTGTACATGTCCTGTTCACAGTACCCTGTATCCTGCTGCCTTGTACCTGCTCCCCCTTGTTATTGATTGTCACTTCTTTTGTCAAGACATGAATCATCTGCTGGTGACACTTTGGTTCCCCGCGGGGAGGGCTTTAATTCCAGTGTCCACCAGCAGGTTTCTCCCAACAGCCAGCAGATCCTGGTATTACGTTTTCACCTGATGCTGGCTGCCGGAAGGGTATTTAGGTCCTCCCCTATTAAGTGCCTCTTGCTCCAGTGTTTTGCTTGCTGCCATATACTGCTAGGCGTTATCTTGTTCCTGCTCCTGTCCTGTTTGCCGTGTCCTGTATCCTGCTGCCTTGTACCTGCTCCAACTTGTTCCTGATCCCAGTTTTTTTTCCCCTTTCCTATCTGCTGCCTGCACCTCCAGTTTTCCCCTGCTTTTCGGTGTTCCCCATTTTGTATATATTGTATTAGTTAGTTAGTTAGTTGTTAGTTGATTCTGTCACTGGGCTTTTTGGTGCACTGTAAATCAATCTCACTTAAGGTATACACAGTGGCATCGCTATGGGATACAGAAGGGGGAGGCGAACCAAACCCAGGTGACACCTGCCAGAGGGGTGACACCATCATTTACAGGGGCTGGTTTGGGGTGGTCCCTGCTGGCCTAACATTAGCCTGCCTGGCGCTAGACAGAAGAGAGCCCAAGGGGGGGGGGGTGGATGTGGTGTTGGATAGACAGGAAAGAGTCAAATGGGGGTTGTGGTGTTGGATAGACAGGAGAGAGCACAATGGTAGTTGTGGTGTTGGGTAGACAGGATTGAGCCCGAAAGGGGGAGGTGGTTGTAGGAGTAACACCATGTTGACATGGGAGTAACACCAGGTGACACCAACCCTAGTGACGCCACTGAGAATACACAGTCTGGTCCCAGTTTCCTGAGTGTAGCCACCTAAATCTGGTCATCTACTGCTGATTCCTGACATCTTTACTCTACATGATCTTGTAACTTTTTCATTTTGGGCATACCGGTTCCTTTAAAAATTGAAGCCAATGTACTTTCCGCGTACCGATCTTAACATGTAAACAAGGGAATGCAACAAACACTCAGTACTACAAATTTTTTTTAAATAGGGATATCTGACAGATGGATAGTTGATAAAACTTCATCAGCTACATCCCTCCCGTGATGCCTCATTCCTCCACCATAAATACACTCCAGCATCTTAGCGCCATAGAGATCCGTTCGAGAGCTTCAGCGACCAGCTGTCAGTAACAAAATCTGTGCTAACCGTCGGCGCGCGGGGGACTCGTTCCGCGTTCTTTAAAAATTGAGGTCCTTAAAGTTTTAAAAACATGTTCAAGTGGCTCGGGTGACATCTCGCAAGTTTATTGTGCATTCAGAGAGGCCCGTTATGCAAGAACATTTTGCCATTTGATATGCAGAGAATAATTAAGCAAGGAGCAGCTAATTTCAAATGCTTTGCCGGGATTCTTTTTTTTTTTAATGTGTAAAAATATTTTATCTGTTTAATCAGTGGAATAGAAGTGTATGTTGTACATGCAGCCCTTAATTGGATGGCGAAGGCCTGCATGGGTCACTTGGGAAAGGAGCAATTACTAAGTCAAGCATTGTCCTTACAGCCTCGGCAGAAACCGCTTCTCCAGACGGCCAGAGTGTGCAAACAATTCTCCGGCACTGGTGCCTTGCTAGGATCACCGTGGGTTCCGTATGTCTGGGCTCCAAGTTGTAGCTAATTATTACCCATACAAGTATTCTTTTCATTGCACCTAACTGCTGTTCTGCAGCACCTGAATATCTCTGCCCTTCTTTCCTCCACAAGTATCCCACTTGACCCCTTCCCATCCGGCTCCGGAGTCCCCTTAACATGGTTGGGTGAGTGAGAATAGGAGATACAATAACCATGATTAGCTGTGATATTGGGCACATGATTGGAAGCCACTGGCTCCCAATCCTTACTAGAGACCGGGAGCCATGTATGACAGCTTGGTCTCTGTACTAGGAGCGTGCAGTGAGCATGCTCCCATCACAGAAACCTTGGCCACCCATGAACACATATGCATTAAACCCAACCCTCTTTGCCGCCGCACAGATGTGCTACATGGCAATGGTAGAGTGTGATTAGATGTCTCGGGAGCCAAACATCAAGTCATGTATGATAGTGAATGGCAGTCTCAGCCTGGACCCCCACCAGGCCATGCCCCCAGTGCATTTCACTCTGCCCACCGGGGCTTACTCATGGGGATCCCCAGGCTGAGACTGCCATTCACTATCATACAACAGGTCTTGACTTTATGTGCGGCTCCCAGAAAATCGAATCACTCTCTACCATTGCCTGGAGCATAGATGAGCTCCTTTCCTGGTCAGCATTCACAGCGGTGGGCACAGGACTTCATTCCCATACAGCCTGAGTGGCTCACACACGTATCCTTGGTTAGCAGTGATCCACTTAAATGCACCATGTCACAAAGCTCAAATCATCAAATCATGACAATGAGGTCACTGTACTCCAATGGCCTCCACACCCACTACATCTCATCCAATAGAGCACCTTTGGGATGAGGTGGAATGGGAGATTGGCATCATGGATGTGCAGCCGACAAATCTGCAGCAACTGTGTGATGCTATCATGTCACTATGGAGAAAAATCTCTGAGGAATGTTTCCAACACCTTGTTGAATCTATGCCACGAAGAGTGAGGGCAGTTATGGAGGTAAAGGCATGGCTTAAATAGGAAGTTCACTAGAGGAGCAAAGGTTTGAAGGTTCACCAGGAACCAGGTACAAGTCTACATTGTCTAAGGCAGGGGTCTCCAAACTTTCTAAACAAAAGGAATGTGTTTCCAACACCTTGTTGTATCTATGTCATGAAGAATGAGGGCAGTTCTGGAGGTAAAGGCATGGCTTAATTAGGAAGTTCATGAGAGGAGCAAAGGGTTCAAGGTTCACCAGAATGTGTTTCCAACACCTTGTATCTATGCCAGAGCCGATCCGCCCTATACACTCACTATGCAAGATGCATAGGGCCCCGCCGCTGTGGGGGGGCCAAGGGCGGATCGGCTCTGCTTCCCGAGCTCCAATCTCCTCCTCCCCCTCCTCCTCTTGTCACACAGCGGGAGTCAGAAGACCGCTGTGTCTCAGAGCTGACTGAAACCTTCGGCCAGCGCTATGACAAAGATCCCGCCCTCCTCCTAGGCCAGCTCGTGTGCTAGATACAGTGTTCTGTCTATCACACGAGCTGGTCTAGAAGGAGGGTGGGACTTTTGTCATAGTGCGGCATAACATTTCACATTGAGCTCCGTGACACAGCGGGAGATGCCTGCTGTGCGTAATCCACTGGCAATGACTGGTGAGGCTACATTGATTGCCACAGTAAGACTGCAATGATGGGCACCATTAGGCTGCAATAATGATGGGCACAGTAAGGCTGCAATGATTGGCATGGTGAGGCGGCAGTGATTGGCATGGTGAGGCGGCAATGATTGGCATGGTGAGGTGGCAATTAACATGGCGAGGCTGCAATGAAAAGCATGGTAAGGCTGCAATGATTGGCATGGTGAGATGGCAATGATGGGCACGGTGAGGTGGCAATTATTAACACGGTGAGGCTGCAATGATAAGCATGGTAAGGCTGCAATGATTGCCATGGTGAGGTGGCAGTGATGGGCACGGTGAGGCTGCAATGATTGGCATGGTAAGGCTTTAATGATTGGCACGGTGAGGTGGCAATGATGGACATGATGAGGCGGCAGTGATGGGCACACTAAGGCTGCAATGATGGGCATGGTGAGGTGGCAATTATTAACACGGTGAGGCTGCAATAATGGGCACGGTGAGGCTGCAATGATTGGCGCGGTGAGGATTTAAGGAAGTCTCTCTGGGGATCCTGATGTAGGGGGAGGCTCTCTGGGGACCCTGATGTAAGGAGGGGCTCTCTGAGGACACTGATGTAAGGGGAGCCCTCTGGGGACCCTGACTTAAGGGGAGGCTTTCTAGGGGCCCTGACGTAAGGGGAGGCTCTCTGAGGGCCCTAATGTAAGGAGGGAGGCTCTCTGGGGACCTATGCTCACGGCATCATGGGTCAGGTAGAGGGCCCCTTAGCAGAATTTTGCTTAGGGCCCCAGGGAGGTCAGGATCGGCACTGATCTATGCCATGAAGAACGAAGGCAGTTGTGAAGGCAAGGTGCATCTAATAAAGTGGTCGCTGAGTGTATAACTGATTCAAAGGAAAGGAAGTCAATTGGTCAGCCGCCACAACCACATTTGCCAAGACCGTTCTTCCTCCCCACCCCAGCAGCCACTATAAAATACTGGTAATAATATGCCGAAACGGCTAGAAATAAGATGCGGAAATTCAGCCTAATCAGGAGAATGTCAGTAGTACACGGGGGAGCTCCAATCTTGTCTATATTTATTTAATAAACATTTAATGGGCAGCTTGTAAACAGATTAATTCTCAATGTCTCCTCTTCTTCTTTCCCTCTGGTAGAAGAGGATCTTATTGATTTTAATTTATTACGGGTCATTATATGTTATTATTTCGTTAGAGGATATACAATATAGATGACTAAATTCACCTTTATAATTAATACAAACGGCGGCAGGAAGAAGAAGAATCAAAGTAGAAGCTCAGTGTGTAAATCATCATTTGTGGAGCCGGAATACTCGCGGGAAGAATGGAAGTAGGAAATCGGCAGCTTATATAAGGCTCTGCACTGCGTACGGACGCGCCGGGGAGTTTCGCGGTTGGAGGGGGCTGCGCAGTACAGGAGAGGGTTAAAGGAAGCATGCAAGCTGCTGTTTGTAAAAACGCTAATTGCCTGGCCTTCATAATGTTCCAGGGATCACTTGGAAGAGGAGTGACATCAACAGTGGGGTAATATTCCTCCCACTGATACTAATGATGGGGCACTATTTCTCCCACTGATACCAATGATGGGGCACTATTCCTCCCACTGATACCAATGATGGGGCACTATTCCTCCCACTGATACTAATGATGGGGCACTATTCCTCCCACTGATACCAATGATGGGGCACTATTCCTCCCACTGATACCAATGATGGGACACTATTCCTCCCACTGACAGCAATGATGAGGCACTATTCTTCCCACTGACACCAATGATGGGACACTTTTCCTCCCACTGATACCAATGATGGGGCACTATTCTTCCCACTGACACTAATGATGGGACACTATTCTTCCCACTGATACCAATGATGGGGCACTATTCCTCCCACTGATACCAATGATGGGGCACTATTCCTCCCACTGATACCAATGATGGGATAGTATTCCTCCCACTGACACCAATGATGGGACACTATTCCCCCCACTGACACCAATGATGGGGTACTATTCCTCCCACTGACACCAATGATGGGACACTATTCCTCCCACTGATGCCAATGATGGGAAACTATTCCTCCCACTGACACCAATGATGGGGCACTATTTCCTCCCACTGACACCAATGATGTGACACTATTCCTCCCACTGACCACAATGATGGGACCCTATTCCTCTCACTGATACCAATGATGGGGCACTATTCCTCCCACTGATACCAATGTTGGGGCACTATTCCTCCCTCTGATACCAATGATGGGGTGTTATTCCTCCCACAGACACCAATGATGGGGCACTATGAATCCCACTGACACCAATGATGGGACACTATTCCTCCCACTGATACCAATGATGGGGCAATATTCCTCCCACTGATACCAATGATCGGGCACTATTCCTCCCACTGATACCAATGATGGGAATAAAGCCATTCGTCATGTGTATTCTTCTTGAATCTTGGTGATCTTTGTATATTTCTTCCAGATCTGTGCAGTAATCCAGTGTGAGACTTCCTGTAATAAAGACCGCTCACTGCTGCTCTCTCTCCTCGTGCAGGGAGACTGGTCTTGTCTCCGCCCCTTCTTGTAGTTTTCTGCAGGCAGCCTGTAGTGGGTGGAGCCAGCTGGGCCCCTCCCACAACTCTGCCCTCTCTCCTTGTGCAGTGGGACTGGTCTTGTCTCCGCCCCTTCCTGTAGTTTTCTGCAGGCAGCCTGTAGTGGGTGGAGTTGCTGGGCCCCTCCCACAACTCTGCCCTCTCTCCTTGTGCAGGGAGACTGGTCTTGTCTCCGCCCCTTCTTGTAGTTTTCTGCAGGCAGCCTGTAGTTAGTGGAGCCCGCTGGGCCCCTCCCACAACTCTGCCCTCTCTCCTTGTGCAGGGTGACTGGTCTTGTCTCCTCCCCTTCCTGTAGTTTTCTGCAGGCAGCCTGTAGTGGGTGGAGCCAGCTGGGCCCCTCCCACAACTCTGCCCTCTCTCCTTGTGCAGGGAGACTGGTCTTGTCTCCGCCCCTTCCTGTAGTTTTCTGCAGGCAACCTCTAGTGAGTGGATTTGCTGGGCCCCTCCCACAGCTCTGCTCTCTGCCCAGGCTATGTACAGCACAGTGATGATGTCACTGCTACTTTTATAAGGTAATATCAGGTTTGCAAAGGCGTTCGGTACACACAAAGTGGTTTTATAACCTTTGCGGCCATTCAGGAGTATATTTCAATTAAAGTATTTTTGTGCTCGGAGTTCAGCTTTAAATAATCTCTGTAACAAAATATCCTTTTTAAGTATATAGACGCCTTTTTCCAGGATAACACCTCGTATAATTAAATTTGTCTCTTTCGGAAGAGCTGCAAATAAAAACTGATAATCCCATTACACCCCCTGGTGGCTAATTAGCCATTCTGCTCACGTCAGTGCGTGCCGTTCATAAGATACATAAAAACCGTGATGCATTATGTATTGCGATCTTGCAATTTCTTTTTTTTTTTTCGGGGCTGATACGAAGGCATAGCCCCAACACCAGCCCGAGCTAATTTACAACAACTGTCATCCTCCGGCTTCCCTTACAGGAGCCTATCTCTTCCAGCGGAGACGGCGCCGTGCCTCTCCACGCACCTACAATCTCCATGAAATATGCAAATCGCCGCGCTTGTCACAACTGGCACAATATCTAACAACTCCCAAGGTGAAAATGTACCCATAAAACAGCAATAAAAGGATTCTTACTTTATGGTTTCCAAAGTTTTTTTTTTTGTCCCTTCCTCGATTTTCCTTTTATCAGCATTTCCAGACTAATGCCGGTTGGAGTCTTTTTTTTTTCTTCTAACGTTTAAAGGATTATTCCGCATTTTTACAAAATATAGAGTTCCGTGAAGCTGAGTTGGTCAAGGGTCGTTAACCTACGCTTGTCTGTGCATTCAGTTTTGGATGGAGTCGGGATGTTGTGTGGTCAGTGGGAGCACAAGGGTGACCTTCTGGGCATGTTTTTGCCTTTAGGCTGGCCACACACCTTCATGCCATAGATCAACCAATAGCTATGCGATGCCTGGTTGCATAGAACAGCATTTCTCAATCGTGGTAAAAGTATAGAAAATGTTGAGGCACCCAGTCCAAAATGCTAAAATGTTACTTATCAATGGGAAACCTGAGCCTAAGACGATGCACACAAAAAAAGCTTTACATCAGAAGATCCCTTCACATCAGAGGTCCTCCCATCATATCAGGACCCCCTCCATCACATCAGAGGTCCTCCCATCATATCAGGACCCTCTCCATCACATCAGAGGTTGTCCTATCACATCAGAGGTCCTCCCATCATATCAGGACCCCCTCCATCACATCAGAGGTCCTCCCATCATATCAGGACCCTCTCCATCACATCAGAGGTTGTCCTATCACATCAGAGGTCCTTCCATCATATCAAAGCCCACCACATCACATCAGAGGTCCTCCCATCATATCAGGACCCTCTCCATCACATCAGAGGTTGTCCTATCACATCAGAGGTCCTTCCATCATATCAAAGCCCACCACATCACATCAGAGGTCCTCCCATCATATCAGGACCCTCTCCATCACATCAGAGGTTGTCCTATCACATCAGAGGTCCTTCCATCATATCAAAGCCCACCACATCACATCAGAGGTCCTCCCATCATATCAGGACCCTCTCCATCACATCAGAGGTCCTTCCATCATATCAAAGCCCACCACATCACATCAGAGGTCCTCCCATCATATCAGAGGTTCTTCCATCATATCAGAGCCCCCCATCACATCAGCGGTCCTCCCATCATATCAGGACTCCCTCCATCACATCAGAGGTCCTTCCATCATATCAGAGCCCCCCCCATCACATTAGAGGTCCTCCCGTCGTATCAGGACTTCCTCCATCACATTAGAGGTCCTCCCATCACATCAGAGGTCCTTCCATCATATCAGAGCCCCTTCATCACATCAGAGGTCCCCCCATCACATTAGAGGTCCTCCCTTCATATCAGAGCTCCCGCATCACATCAGAGGTCCTCCTATCATATCAGAGGTCCACCCATCATATCAGAGCCCCCTCTTCACATCAGAGGTTCCCCCATTACATCAGAGGTCCTACCAACATATTAGAGGTCCCCATCACATCAGAGGTCCCCATCACATCAGAGGTCCCCATCACATCAGAGGTCCCCATCACATCAGAGGTCCTCCCATTACATCAGAGGTATCCATCCCATTACCTACATAGTTAGTCAGATTGAAAAAAGATACCAGTCCATCTAGTTGAACCACAAAAAAATAAAAATAAAATACAATCCCATATACACAATCCTTCACCCACAGTTGATCCAGAGGAAGGTGAAAAACACCATTAGTGGACCGCCCATCACATTAGATGTCCCCCCATTGCATCAGAGGTCCCCATTACATTAGGGGTCCTCCCATCACATCAGAGGATCCGCATTACATCAGAGGTCCCCATCATATCAGAGGTCCTCCCATCACATCAGAGGGCCTCACATCACATCAGAGGTCCCCCCCATCCCATCAGAGGACCCCCCATCACATCAGAGGACCTGAAGCACATCATAAGTCCTCCCATTACATGAGAGGTTCTCCATTACATCAAAGGTCCCCCATCACATCAGAGAACACGCACCACATCAGAGGTCCCAATCACATTAGAGGACCTGAATCACATCATAAGTCCTCGCATCACATGAGAGTTTATCCCATCACATCAGAGGACCTCCCATCACATCAGAAGTCATCCCTTCACATCAGAGGTCCTCATTGCATCAGAGGTCCTCCCATCACATCAGAGGCCTCTATCATTTAAGAGGCCCCCCCTTCATGTCAGAGGCCCCTTAAAGAGGAACTGCAGTCTGCTCACATAATTTGTAATAAAAACATATTTGCCATTTTGAAGCTTCCCTCCAACCACTTTGCATATTATTTTATATATACTGGTGATTTTGTACTTGCCAAATATGCTGCAGAAACCTCCCTCCACTAAGTCTGGCTGCAGCCATTTTAACTGTGGGCAGCTGAAGCTGCTGCCTGTTCACTTCCTGTATTTACACAGACAGACCGGTGGCACACCTCCGGCTCTGCAGCCCTCCAGCTCTCATTGGCCCTCTTATGACCCATCCCCCCTCCCTTCCTGGCAAACTCTCACAAGAGTAAGAGAGATAGAGAGAGCTGTGCATGATGTCATAAGCCTAGGCGTTTTACCAGACAAGAAACAGGAAGTGGGCTGTATAAGGGATTTACTGACATTTTTTTACTATCCAAAGTTAAAACAACAAAAAGGGCAGAAGATTTAATAGATGGAAAGTTGAAAAAAATGACTGAAGAGCTGCTTTAATACTAAAGGTCCCCCCATCACATCAGAGGTTCCCCATCACATTAGAATCATGTCAGAGCCCCCGCTTCATGTAATAGTCAGCAACCTAGAAAATTTAGAAGCCAGTGTGAGCCAGGCAGTTAGTATTTTTTAGAAGGAAGTCAGCAACGCCCACTAACGCGTTTCTCTAAGTGCGAGTTTCCTTTAATGACTGTCCAAACGCGTCTACCAGGAACATGGCCCGGGCTTCTTTTTCTGTATTGGAAATTCAATCTTTTTACGGGAAATACATTAAGCAATTAAAGTATGATCCACTTCATGCAATCGGGAGAAGCAACGAGTTGTGAAAATAGAAACATGTTTCACATAGTTGTGACAGATTCTGTGACGGGCCAGAAATATCCGCTTAACACCTATCTGCTTCCAGGAACAGAATAATCTATCAGGCAACATCTAAACAGCTCACGCATGCCGGGAGCGTGAGCGTTCATACGTCTATGGAAAACAAGAGTCCCTTCCAACATCCCAGGGAGGAAGATGAATACTGTGAAATCACTATCTGTATGCCGAGAACTATGAATGCTGCTCTAAAGAAGGCAGGAGGTGCTCACTGCTCCTTCAGAAAATGCATGTCGCTTGGCTGTAATGCTCAGCAACTGGCTTTATCATTTTCTTAATTATTGACTGAGGTAAACAAGTCACTGGTACAGAAAAAGTCAGAGGAAGGTCGTAAATAAGTCCTGAATACATTCTTGTTCCAGGTCAGTGACTCAAAGTATTGAAGTAAGGTCAACTTGACAGTCAGGCAACTGAAATGTGCAGTTAGATCTTAAACAGTTAGATTTTACGGGGGTTAATAATGGGGAGGAGCCTGAACCCAAAATTCAGCTGTCATTGCTGGGGCAATGAGCTGCAGGCAGGAGGTTACGACATCATTGATGGCCACATGGTTGTACTGGATCAATGACATCCACCTAAAGTGGTCATGTGCCCATATTGGGTCAATCATGTCATGAGCATTCCCACACCTTGCCCTTACGTGTGGCTGTATGTGAGTTGGCTTGAGGGTTAGGTTAAGGGTAAGGACCCGAAAGTCAGCTGTCATTGCTGGGCCAATGAGCTGCAGGCAGGACGTTACGACATCATTGATGGCCACATGGTTGTACTGGATCAATGACATCCGCTTAAAGTGGCCATGTGCCCATATTGGGTCAATGATGTCATGAGCATTCCCACACCTTGCCCTTACGTGTGGCTGTATGTGAGTTGGCTTGAGGGTTAGGTTAAGGGTAAGGACCCGAAAGTCAGCTGTCATTGCTGGGCCAATGAGCTGCAGGCAGGACGTTACGACATCATTGATGACCACATGGTTGTACTGGGTCAATGACATCCATCTAAAGTGGTCATGTGCCCATATTGGGTCAATGATGTCATGAACATTCCCACACCTTTGCATACGTGTGGCTGAGTGTTGGCTGGCGTAGGGGTTAGGTTAAGGGTAAGGACCCGAAAGTCAGCTGTCATTGTTGGGCCAATGAGCTGCTGGAAGAAAGTTATAACATTGTTGATCTAATATGGCCACATGGTCATAACGGGTCAATGGCATCGGCCTAAAGTGGCCATGTTCCCATATTGGGTCAATGATGTCATGGGCATTCCTACGCCTTTGTATAGGTGGGGCTGTGTGTTGGTTGACTTAGGGGTTAGGTTAAGGGTTAGGGTAAGGATTAGAGGTAATTGTTGGATTATGGCTAAAAGGTCATTTATGATAAAGGGCTTGTCTGGCCATACATAGCTCAAATTTTGGGTGATTTCTGTGAGTCATCCAATATTTGAGCTATGGGTGTCCCTGCCAACACCAACTGGCTCGCCAAACTTCAATTGAGAAATTGAAGGAGCCAGGTAGAAAGAAACTTATATATTATATCTTATATCTTATAGAAAGAAAGTTGGCCTAGCAGTGACCACAGTCAATATACATTAGCATTAATGGAAATCTATGGATTCCAGCTGTGAACTAGAGAAATCTTGATGTGTATGGCCAGCTTAAGTTTAATGTTATTTTTAGAGTTAGGTAGGTAGTTTAGGGTAGAATTAAGGTCAATGGCATTGTGTTTAAGGGGGAGAGAGAGAGAGAGGCCAATAAGAAAGAAAGAAAGATAGGAAATATAAAAGAGACAGATGGGGAGAGAGATAGACTGAGCAAAACTAGTGAGTGGAGAGAGAAAGAGAAAGAATGAAAGAGAATAAGAGGAAGAAAAGAGAGTGAGAGAGAGAGTGTGTTAAAGGAGGAAGAAGAAATAGGAGGATGAGCAATAGAGAGAGAAAAAGAGAGGAGGAATAGAAAAGAGGAAGAGACAGAGAGAGAAAGGTGAGGAGGAGGAAGAGAAATTAGGAAGAGAGAGAGTGAGAGAAAAAGGGGAGGAAAAAAAAAGGAGTGGGAGAGAGAGAGAGAGAGAGAGAGAGAGAGAGAGGATGAGGAAGAAACAGAGAGAAAAGAAGAAAGAAGAGTGAGGAGGATGAAGATAGAGGAGGAAGAGAGGGAGAGAGAAGAGAGAGGATTATAAGAGTGAGGAGGAAATAAGAGAGGAGAGAGAGAGGAGGATAAAGAGAGAGGAGGATGAGAGAGAGAGAGAGAGAGAGAGAGAGAGGAGTAGGAAAAAAGAGAGAGAGAGAGAGGAGCAAGGATGAAAGGAAGAGACAGACAGAAAAGAGGGAGAGAGAGAGAGAAAGTGTGAGAGAGAAGGTGGATAGGAGAATGTGGGAGTGGAGGAAGAAAGAAAAGAGAGAGAGAGGGGGAGGAGGAGGAAGAAAAAGAGAGAGAGAGTGAAAGAAAAAAAGAAGATTGAGGAGGATGAAGATAGAGGAGGAAGAGAGAAGAGACAGGAGGATAAGTGCAAGGAGAAAGAGAGAGAGGAGGAAGAGAGAATGAAAGGAGTAGGAAGAAAGAGGAGGAATAGAGAAAAGGAGGATAGGGAAAGAGAGAGAGAGAGAGTCTATGTGGTAGATAAAAAAGAAAAATGATAAAAAATATATTATAATAATAACTAACTAAATAAATAAATAAATAAATATTGAAACTAAAATAAAATAACTATAAAAAATAAAAATAAAAATAGATGTGGAAAAAATGAAAAAATGAAAAAGGTGTAAAACATACAGAATAAAAAATATATGTTAAATAAAAATAAAATAAATATAACATGCTACTGGAAATTATATATAGAGATGAGTATTATTAGCATCTAAAAACATATATCGCTGGCAAGACTTATTAAAAAATAGAGGCTTAATGAGGTGAATATATCAAAAGGGCGTTTGACATAGGTTCCTTATTTTGTAGGAGAATGGTTGGTTTCTTATTTGAGCATTACTGCATGCTTGTTTGAGCATCACTTCTATAGGAATATTAACTTGGCAGATTGTCAGTGCGGTGCGTGTATAAAAAACTAATTCGCATACCTATCGCAGAGGTGGAAGGTAATTCTTTGGATGAGAAATAAAAAAGATGCAAAAAGACCTATGCTTATGTTGGCCTTTACGAATTAGAGTAGTATATAGGTATACATGAATCTAGACAAAATGTGAAGGCAGGAGGCAAGTATTGTCTGTAATGTTAAAATATGACCTGCTCATAAAACCATAAAATAGTATTGCTAAAAAAATACTAAAAATATGTGTTTTTAAAATATAATAAAAGTCAGAAAGTAAAGTACAGTGAAAGATCAAAGTCAAGTTCAGGCCTCCTGGGGCAAAACAGTTATTTGTAAATCCATCTCAGATTATTTAGCTGAGTTCTCTCAACCCTTATGCCTCCCCCTCCAAATAGAGTGTATTGAATTTAATCAAGTATGCCCAGAAGTCATATTTGGGTAGGATCTTATTGTTGAATTTCTGCAAAATGTCTATACACCCCTATGTAGGATAGGGAAGCGCGCTGGTATTGCATATGTTTGCACACATGTTTTGTATGTAGATTTAATTATTATTAATGCACTTTTTACCTCACACGAGGGAGGAGGAGGAGGAGAGAGACAGAAATTAGGAGGAAGAGAGAGAAAGAAAAGAGGGAGGAAGAAAGAGAGAGAAGAGAGATGAAGAGAGAGAGAGGAATAGAGAGGGGGGTGAAGAGAGAGGAGGAATAGAGAGGAGGATGAAGAGAGAGGAGGAATAGAGAGGGGGGATGAAGAGAGAGGAAGAATAGAGAGGGGGATGAAGAGAGAGGAGGAATAGAGAGGAGGATGAAGAGAGAGGAGGAATAGAGAGGGGGGATGAAGAGAGAGGAAGAATAGAGAGGAGGATGAAGAGAGGGGAGGAATAGAAAGGAGGATGAAGATAGAGGAGGTAGAGAGAAGGATGAAGAGAGAGCAGGTAGAAAGAGAGGCGGATGAAGAGAGAGGACGTAGAAAGAGAGGAGGGTGAAGAGAGAGGATGTAGAAAGAGAGGAGGATTAAGAGAGGTGAGGAATAGAGAGGAGGCAGAAAGAGAGGAGGATAGAGAGATAGGAGGTAGAAAGAGAAGAGGATGTAGAAAGAGAGGAGGATGAAGAGAATGAAGAGCGAGGATGTAGAAAGAGAGGAGGATGAAGAGAGAGGAGGTAGAAAGAGAGGAGGATGAAGAGATGGAAGAAATAGAAAGGAGGATGAGGAGAGAGGAGGAAGAGAGACAGAGAGCGAAAGTAGGAGGAAAAAAGAAGAGGAAGAGGGAGACAAGGAGAAGGAAGAGGGAGACAAGGAGAAGGAAGAGGGAGACAAGGAGAAGGAAGAGGGAGACAAGGAGGAGGAAGAGAGAGACAAGGAGGAGGAAGAGGGAGACAAGGAGGAGGAAGAGGGAGACAAAGAAAAGTGGAAGAGAGGCTAGAAAGAGAGAAAGTGAATGAGAGAGAGGAGGAGGAAGAAAGAGAGAGAGAAAACAAAAGAAAAGAGTGTGAAAGAGGAGAGAAAGATGGAAGAGGAAGGGGAGATATAAAATAAGATTATATATTTATATATATATGTGCAAAAACAATTTGAGTTAAATTGATTCCTATTAGCAACTGTGATTTCCTTACTGCATTAAAACTGTTAATTATATTAGGATTTTTCAGCGACTAATAAACTGTTTACCTCCTGGGATGTGTGCTGAAGGCACTTATCACTTTAGAATTAATTTTAATTGTATATGACTCTGATGTGACAGAATGTTTAAACATGATTCTCACCACTAATAGAGGAGAGGGGGAGACAGAGGAGAGGATGAGACTCGGGGACTTCCTCTGGGCAATGTCTGGAGGGAAGGGGCCCCCCTTTGGCTGTCTTGGCTCAGGGGAAGAAGAAGGTTACATTCGATGTAGAGAGTAAGCCATGGCAATATCCAATGTGCAAATTATTGATAGCAACCAAACTGAATGAACCTTTTTCAGTCTTCTGAATTATTATTAGACAGTCTATGTCATCATCTGTGCAATCAAAATGCTTTTATTGTCCACCTAAGCAACCTCTGTGCTGTTGGTTTCTATGAGTTTTTGTACTTCATTCTTTGCCTTTTGCATTGTTTATGGAATAAGGATGTAAACTTCCCTAGTTGGGGGGGCCTTATTTTTTTTGCTGGGCCCTTAACATTCAGTTTAAATCAGTTAAATACATTCCCCGCTGCATCAAAACAAAAGGTGTGCAAAGTTTAACGATTGTTTTGTTTTTTGTTTTTTAAAAGCAGCCACAGTCTTAGTAGGAAAGCCTGTCCCCTGCCAGCCCACTGGCTCTTTGTGTTTTAAGCAGTGGTCTCTCTGCACAGGTCTGACAGAGCTATAACTGCAAAACTCTGCAACTCTGCAAAAGAAAAATTCCCAGCTCAACTTACCAGCCAGCCTGCAACAAATCAAATGTTCCTGTCTAACAGTTCACGTTAAAAACAGGGGTTTAGTATGCACACATTTGTAAATACATGCGTAAGCTGCAGCGGCTATGGGTTTGAGAGCAGGTTGGACCTCTGCAGAGAGACCACTGCTTCCACAAAGAGTGCAAGGGTCCTTCTCTGCAGAATACTTGCAGAGGCCAGGCTTTTCACTCACTGCTGAGTCAGATCTATAGTTTTGCAATCAGCAAGCCTCATGCTCCCTGATGATTGGAGTGCTCCATGTCTGACTCAGCAGGGGGGGGGGGCAGAGAGACCACTGCTTCTACAAAGAGTTCAAGGGTCCTTCTGTGCAGAATACTGACAGAGGCCAGGCTTTTCACTCACTGCTGAGTCAGATCTGTAATTTTGCAATCAGCAAGCCTCATGCTCCCTGATGATTGGAGGGCTCCATGACTGACTCAGCAGGGGAGAAGGCAGAGAGACCACTGCTTCCACAAAGAGTGCAAGAGTCCTTCTCTGCAGCATATTGGCAGAGGCCAGGCTTTTCACTCACTGCTGAGTCAGCTCTATATTTGTCCAAACAGCAAACCTCATGCCCCCTGATAATTGGAGGGCTCTATGTCTGAGTCAGCAGGAGAGGGGGGCATGTCCGGCCTCTGCAGAGACACCACTGATTTAAAAAAAACTTGGAGTTACCCTTTAAACCCGCTACAAACATTCCAGGTGTATCAAAACAAATGGTGTGCAAAGTCTTATAGTTAATTTTCTTTAGCAAACATCCAGCGAGTAGAATGACTCTTGCTTTCTGCCTGGAAGCAGTGGTCCCTCTGCAGAGGTCCGATGAGTCCCCTCTTGAGTCAGAGCTAAAACTCTGCAATCTGCATATCTCATGCTCTGCTGCTTGGAGAGCTTTGGTGCAGAAGGGGCAGGTTGGACCTCTGCAGAGAGATCACTGCTTCCACACAGAGAGAAGGGTCCTTTTCTGCAGAATACTTGCAGAGGACAGTTTTTTCTACTCTACTTTCCAATAGAAGAAAACTGTCTTTTTTTTCGATGAACCTGCAATGTATTAAACTGATTTAAACTGGAAGTTTAGTTCATCTTGTCCCTGAGTTTCCTATGTGGGTCATATGTATATAAATTATTTCCACGGCATACTTTTTCCTTCCTCAACTTCCGACACACAAAGCCCGATAAGTAAGGTGATTTTTTTTTTTTGCTGAGCCTTACCTGAAGGACTGAACGCGAGACCTCAAGTGACAAACGCCGCGATGCGGCGGTTTAATAGAGGAGGCAGGTGGTCCTGGCTTCAATTACCAGCTCTGCCTCTCAGGAAGGAGAAGGGGGAGCATCAAAGGGGGATCCTCGGGGTGCTCCAGGCAGAAAGCACCGGCGGACCCGTTACCTTTGTTAACACTCACTAAGCAGATGTGATTCGCAGAGGCTCGGCGCTGTGCGGGGAGATTATCAAATGCCGTCTAGTGTGTCACAAGCCACATCCAGCTGCCGCTCGCCGTTTTATTAAGATGACAGGACCGCAAATAGCGTGCACGCCGAAGAGTTTCCCCGCAGAATGCTGACAAAAAACAAATTGAGGATCTGCATATTTTTTGGAATGTTTAAATCATGAGGTCACCTTTTTTTGTTTTACAATTTCCATCCTTGACATATTTTTTTCATTTACTATGTTACATTGTTAGATTTTTTTTTTCCATTGTCTGTCAATACTTCGCTTTCTGGCCACGCCCCCTTTATCGACTGACCCTTAAGCAGTGCAGCTCGCAACAACCTGTCTATGTTTCATTTTATTTTAAACCACAGAATATAGATTTTCAAAATAATATCATCAATGGCATGCAATGCCAAGCTGCCGCTGACAAAGAAAACACAATATTGGCATTAAAAAGGGGATCAACTCCAGAGATAAAACGATAATTCTCCCGCTCTACAAGACTCTGGTCCGGCCGCACCTGGAGTATGCTGTCCAGTTCTGGGCACCAGTCCTCAGGAAGGATGTACTGGAAATGGAGCGAGTACAAAGAAGGGCAACAAAGCTAATAAAGGGTCTGGAGGATATTATTTGGAGTGCGGCTATCCAGCTACATCTTTTCTACTTCAGTTCCTGTTGCAAACAGAGCCGCCACCCTGTGGGATTGTGGAGACAGCTGTTTTGGGAGAAGTCATTACCTTGGAGCGGAAATTCTTTGTATTTCTGGTGGATATTAGTTATGAGGAAAGGTTGTGAGCACTGAACTTATTCTCTCTGGAGAAGAGACGCTTGAGAGGGGATATGATTTCAATATACAAATACCGTACTGGTGACCCCACAATAGGGAGAAAACCTTTTCGCAGAAGAGAGTTTAACAAGACACGTGGCCACTCATTAAAATTAGAAGAAAAGAGGTTTAACCTTAAACTACGTAGATGGTTCTTTACTGTAAGGGCGGCAAGGATGTGGAATTCCCTTCCACAGGCGGTGGTCTCAGCGGGGGGCATTGATAGTTTCAAGGAACTATTAGATAAGCACCTGAACGACCACAACATACAGGGATATACAATGTAATACTGACATATAATCACACACATAGGTTGGACTTGATGGACTTGTGTCTTTTTTCAACCTCACCTACTATGTAACTATGTAACTAATCAAGGGGCTCAAATGTCCCAATAAGCAGTCCCAAAATACGATGTGGCATATGGAATCCTCCAAACCCAAAAACAGGCAATTGGCCTTGACCTATGCTGACTTTAGGCATAGGCTGACTTTAGAACGTTGGCACACCCCCGGTCCTTTCACTATCCAATGGAGCACCTGCAATCTGACTATGGTTGCCACCTCATTCCTTTAAAACCGAACACATATGAATTACACGGGTTCTGTGGCTGATTAAGGTAGTAATTAAACTCACTTGGTGCTTTTTCTGCATTTAATTAGCCTCAGAACCTGTGTAATGGGTTTACTTCCTCTTTGTCTCCCTGCAAAGGTAAAGCATAATGGACTACTAATACATTGCATAGTAGTCCATTATGTGTCACTTACCTGACACAGGAGCCAGCAAAGTCACCGTTGTCCCCTTGTGTACGGAGCCTCCATCTTCTTGGTGGGTCTCGCGGCTCCGGCGCTGTCATTTGACGGCCCCCGCGATGACGTCACTCCCGCGCATGCGCACGGGAGCCGCCACTCGTGGCATATCGCCGTTGAGGGCGGCGCAATCAGTCTTTTGGCAAATATCTCCTAAACCGTGTAGGTTTAGGAGATATTACTTGGACCTACAGGTAAGCCTTAATCTAGGCTTACCAGTAGGTCAAAGTGGTTTGTAAGGGTTTACAACCACTTTAAAGGGATGAGGTGGCAACACTAAATCTGACCTCAGGCTCCACATAGGCCTCCAAAGAAAGGAAGAAGCCAACCAGAGTGTTGGTGGGGGGGAGGGTTGCTGAGAATTCTGGTAAACACACCTGCAAACTATTGCCTGCCGTGGTTGCTAGGTAGAAAACTTTTTGGTAGTTTCGAAAAATCTTAAAATTAAGAAATAAATATATTCATAATGTGAAATAAAAAAAATGGTTTGTATATTTTTTATACTGTAATACTTTTAATGCAAATACAGTATTCTTTTAAATAGGAGGGGGGATATTTAAAGTGTAACAGTCTCTAACATTGTTAGTTAGAATGAATGAAGCCGCTCCTAAGGCTAGATTGAGATCTTTGTTGATATGATTGCACGCAAAATTGCGCTGATGCACAGTGGTGCCATTAATTGGTAATAACAACCCCATACATCAGCAAACACGTGCGTTTTCACACTCGCCAAACAGCATGAGTCAGATCGGTGCATTTCTGGAAAAGAGTCAGGGACTTCTTTTCCACATTCCTCATGCGTAGGGCAGCCCATTTGTCTCGGTCAGGAGTCAGGCTTCGGAGACCAGTAGCTATAGCAGTAGAGAGGCTCCCACCAGACCGAGGTGTGGGGGTTATAAGCACTAAATGGCGTTCACCAGAGCTCCTGATGGTGGAGATGAGATATTGAGTGGTTGTAGGTTGGGATCAAGCGGAAGCATATACGAGGAACAAGTCAAAGGTCAGTAATGAGTGGTTGTAGGTTGGGATCAAGCGGAAGCATATACGAGGAACAAGTCAAAGGTCGGTAATGAGTGGTTGTAGGTAGGGATCAAGCGGAAGCATATATGAGAAACAAGTCAAAGGTCGGTAATGAGGGGTTGTAGGTTGGGATCAAGCAAAAGCATATATGAGAAACAAGTCAAAGGTCGGTAATGAGGGGTTGTAGGTTGGGATCAAGCGGAAGCATATATGAGAAACAAGTCAAAGGTCGGTAATGAGTGGTTGTAGGTTGGGATCAAGCAGAAGCATATACAAGGAACAAGTCAAAGGTCGGCAATGAGTGGTTGTAGGTTGGGATCAAGCGGAAGCATATACGAGGAACAAGTCAAAGGTCGGCAATGAGTGGTTGTAGGTTGCGAACAAGCGGAAGCATATACGAGGAACAAGTCAAAGGTCGGTAATGAGTGGTTGTAGGTTGGGATCAAGCGGAAGCATATACAAGGAACAAGTCAAAGGTCGGTAATGATTGGTTGTAGGTTGGGATCAAGCAGAAGCATATACGAGGAACAAGTCAAAGGTCGGTAATGAGTGGTTGTAGGTTGGGATCAAGCGGAAGCATATACGAGGAACAAGTCAAAGGTTGGTAATGAGTGGTTGTAGGTTGGGATCAAGCGGAAGCATATTCGAGGAACAAGTCAAAGGTCGGTAATGAGTGGTTGTAGGTTGGGATCAAGCGGAAGCATATACGAGGAACAAGTCAAAGGTCGGTAATGAGTGGTTGTATGTTGGGACCAAGCGGAAGCATATACGAGGAACAAGTCAAAGGTCGGTAATGAGTGGCTGTAGGTTGGGATCAAGCAGAAGCATATAAGAGGAACAAGTCAAAGGTCGGTAATGAGTGGTTGTAGGTTGGGACCAAGCGGAAGCATATACGAGGAACAAGTTAAAGGTCGGTAATGAGTGGTTGTATGTTGGGACCAATCGGAAGCATATACGAGGAACAAGTCAAAGGTCGGTAATGAGTGGTTGTATGTTGGGACCAATCGGAAGCATATACGAGGAACAAGTCAAAGGTCGGTAATGAGTGGTTGTAGGTTGGGATCAAGCGGAAGCATATACGAGGAACAAGTCAAAGGTTGGTAATGAGTGGTTGCAGGTTGGGATCAAGTGGAAGCATATTCAAGGAAAGGTCGGTAATGAGTGGTTGCAGGTAGGGCTCAAGCTAAAGTGTAGTCGAAGAACAAGCCAAATATCTGTAACAAAGATATGGACGGCAGCAGGAGTGTCAAGAGTGAGATATTGGCTGGAGTGAGCACCATTATCTGACAAACAGGAAGTGCAAATACATGGCTTAAATAGGAAGCTCATGGGAGGAACAAAGGGTTCAGGGTTCAAAAGAAGTAAGACACAAGGCAAGGTTGTCTAAGGAATCAGGCAAGGAGCTGTCCAGCATCTTAGATGGCTCAGCAAGAAGGGATAATGCCAGACACAGCAGAGGTTGCAGGTTCAGATACGGGTCCTGACATCATTGAAATTTAGGGACCCTGAAATGTGGTCATATGCTGGGCCATCCGCTTTCTAAAAGAAAATAACTCTTCCACACATATTACACAAAATGGTTCACTGTTGTCACCATCAAGAACCCTGCAGCCATTGTTGAGAGCATGTAGACAGGAAATGACTATAAGCACTGAGATGAAAAAAGAGGAAAATACAATTTATTTTTATTTTTTTTAAAAACAGGTTGATACCAAGTGATTTAGCAAACTAAATATTATGAAGTTAGGGTTTGTATTTTCCTTACTCTGAATGTGTGAAACAAGGACAAACCTCCCACCATTCTATACCGCCATCCTTATTTTTTTTTTCTCTCTCCCTGCCCTCCGGTGCTTAGAGAGGAAGTAACGGACTGTAACCTCCCCCGAGGAAACAATTTAATGAATATTAACACACACTTTGCTTGTTCTTGAAGTAAACTCTCAGGAAAAGTCACATAAATTAATTTTACGAACATGTTCCTAATTCTCTAAACTCCAGGAAGAGGTAAAGATACGGGATTTGTACAAATCTAGCCGCATACACCAGAGAAAAGCTTTTAATGAATATTGACATGGCTGCTACTTATTTTTAATGTAAACCCTATAGGAAACTGCAGTCTAATTAATTATGACTTACACCCGAAACCCGCAATCGAGCAGAGAGTTCACTTTGTGTAACCGACCTCAGATCATTTAAGGGGAGAAAAAAACAAGAAAACACGGGGCGCAACTGGGGGAGCTGGTGAGAAAAAACAATTAACAGGCGCTGACTGATGAAATGGAAACACCTGATTGGTGGAGAGGAGAGATTTTTTGACCTTAACGCAAAATTGGTTACAGTAGTCAACAGAAATTCTTTGATGCATAGCACCACTACCAACTGTCAGACTCCTGTTTGTACCACCACTATCAACTGCCGATTGTTAGCCAATCGGCAGTTGGCTGCCATTTCTAAGTAACTGCCATTGTACAAATTTCATGGAGTTAAACTTGTGTTCTCTTAAGCAGATCAAACGCCCCGAATGTATATATAGTCTGATCAAGAAGTTGGTTGATATGTTGCTCTCCCACATTCCCAGACCATGGTTGGACTACTGCGACTAAGGTATGTGAAATCTAAAGAAGAGGGGCGCAAGACTAATTAATGGTCCAGAAAGAGTTTAATGTCTCTAGTGTCTGTTTAATATCCAACACGTTTCGGGAGCTCTTGGGCCCCTTCATCAAGGCTGGAGAAAAACAGATAATTTACGTGTTCATATTTTAGGTATGATAAAATGATGTATGATGTAAACAAGGCAGATCGCCGTTCTGTGAGAAGGGAAGGTAGTGATCCTGTGTTTCTGCTAAGCAGGGACACGGATCTCTGCCTTCCCACGGTAAAAACACCTCCCCCACAGTTAGAAAGCACCCCCTAGGAACACATTTAACCCTTCGACCGCCCCTGATGTTAACCCCTTCCCAGCCAGTGTCATTAGTACAGTGAAAGTGCATATTTTTTAACGCTGGTCACTGTATTAGTGTCACTGGTCCCCAAAAATTGTCAAAGTATCCGATTTGTCCTCCGCAATGTCGCAATCCCGCTATAAGTCACTGATCGCCACCATTACTAGTAAAAATATATATATATATATTTTTTTTTTAATGGCATATGTGTATATATATCTATATATATAGATATATATATATCTATATATATATATATCTCTATATATATAATATATATATATATATATATATATATATATATATATATATATATATATATATATATATATACCGTATATATATATATATATATATATATATATATATATATATAATATATAAATATTATTATATATATATTATTTTTATATAAAATAAATATGTATATATATATATATATATATATATTTATGAATATATATATATATATATATGCCATAGTTTGTAGATGTTATAACGTTTGCGCAAATCAATCAATATACGCTTATTTTTTTTTTTTTTTTACCAAAAACATGTAGCAGAATACATATTGGCCTAAATTTATGAAGAAATTAGATTTTTTACAATTTTTTTATCGGATATGTTTTATAGCAGAAGGTAAAAAAAAATTTGTTTGGGTACAGCGTCGTACGACCGCGCAATTGTCAGTTAAATTAACGCAGTGCCGCATCGCAAAAAATGGCCTGGTCATGAAAGGCACCCCCCTCCTTTCATGACCAGGCCATTTTTTGCGATGCGGCACTGCGTTAATTTAACTGACAATTGCGCCCCCCCCCCCCAGGAAATCTTCCGGAGCTGAAGTGGTTAAAGGTTGAAAAAAAAAACAGACTTACTGGCAGGATCACCAGGTGAAAGAAAGAAAAACATTTGCAGCCGACCACATCTAAGAATCGGTGAGCTGCAACTTAATACATTTTCTTGTGGGGGGTTTAGTACCGCTTTACCATCGATTCATCTGGCTTTATTATAGAAGAGTGTCCCCGATGTGGAAGTTGAACAGTTAAAACTTTACTACTCCACATTGAAAATGATAATTATGTTTTGAAAAGCATCTGTTTATCTTCTGAAATTATAATAATGATAAAACAGTAAAACTAATGCAAGTAAAAAAAAAAAAAAAAAAAGCTTATTATATTTTATACCCCCCAGTGAAAACTTTTAATATCCTACTGACCAGCACAGTGGTAATATATGTAAATGATGACGATAATGAGTTTTAAGATGGGGAAAAAGTATGTACAAATAATTAGCGCACTTTAGTTCTGCAATATTAAACGGGGGGGGGGAATTAAAAAAAAATAAAAAATTTCTTTGCAATTCCACCACATCGCCTTTGTACTGATACACCAAAGAAATGCAAATCGTAAAAAAAATAGGAAAAAAATTTGTGTAAATTAAAGCTGAACTCCAGGCAGATATTAAAAACACAAATTAATGCAGCTTTGTATTCATCAATACTTGCATAAATTATTATTATTATTATTTTTTTTTTATGCATGCAGTGTAAGCACCTGAATTTGTCTTGGTGTCAGCCTCTTGCAGTCCCGTTTTTCGTTTTCTTTCGTTATATTCATTCATTCGTTATCGTACGAATGAACGAACGATTCGCTAAAAATTTTTACGAATAACAAATCGCTCGAATCGAACTAATACGAAAAACAACAAAAATCCGAAATAACCAAATTAGAAACAACGAAACTACGAAAGAAGAAAATCCGAAAAACAAAAACAGGAACAACTATAATCAAAATGAACGAAAAAATTTGTACATTCGTAATTTTCCGTGTCCCTTACAATGGCGCTGCTTAACGTGCTTCGAATGGATTGAACTAAAAAATTTGTACATTCGTAACTTTTTTTTTTTGCGATTCGTAATTTTCCGTGTCTCTTACAATGGCGCTGCTTAACGTGCTTTCGAATGGATTGAACGAAAAAATTCGTACATTCGTAACTTTTTTTTTTTTCGATTCGTAATTTTCCGTGTCTCTTAAAATGTAATAATAGCATACACATTACATAACATTATGAATTATGCTCCGATTCCGAATCTACGAAAACGATGTTCCGAAAGTACGAATAAATCAATCTAACGAAAGTACGAATGTAACTAAATCTACGAAAATACGAATGCGTCCGAATTTCGAATAAACGAAAATTAAACTAACAGAAAAACGAATCAACAAAAAAATAACTCCTACGAAAATACGAATCGTTACGAATACGAACACCGACGACTTACGAATCGTTACGAATCAACGGAAACGAAAATAAACAAATTTTTCTGTTGTGCACATGTCTAATGCTGATATAAGGGGATGTGGCAGAGAGATGAGCTCATCAGTCTGCTGCTTCTCCTTTCACCGTCCAGTCACAGGCTGGAGGAGGGGAGAAGCCCTGTAAGCGTTACATAACTGCAGCAGTGAAAGGACGTGCTAGGTGGCCGAGTTGTATAAATCTCAGAACTGGATGGTCAGATATACACCTCCTTCCCCCTCCAAAAAAAAATGTCTGGGTATTTCACTAGTTTTCAGCAGCGTAGCTTTAATCAGTACTTTCAGAAATTGTTTTGGGAAAGTTAGCATTTAAAGAATGTAGGAAAATCATTTTTTTATTGCTGGGTTCCCCTAAAGTGACTGTACTGATTGAAAATATATTCTAAAAATGGTTGCCAGCAAAGTAAAAAAGGGTTGGTTCACCTTCCTGAAGACAGCAAAGTTGTCCTCAAGCACTACAGGATCCAACACAATCTTCACCATCCAACACTGTTGGATGCTGGCATAGGCGTGCGCATAGGGTGTGCCAGGTGTGCCTGGGCACACCCTAATCTACCCGTGTGGTGCAGATTCCCCCTATATAGACCCCAGATATTTCACCAAAGCTCCCCAATGGGGCTCCTAAAAACAAAAATAATAAAATTGTAAAAAAAATAAAAAATAAAAAAAACTACTGACACCAATCTCTGCCCTACTGACACCGTCGACTGCTCTACTGACACCATCAGTATATATGCACACGCACATGTGTTTGAGCTTTGGGTTGCACACCCGAATGCAATAGGCTGCACACACCTATGGATGCTGGTGTCCCATTCTACACACTGTGGTTCCTCTTAATGTCCACTATGTCACACAGACCCAGAAGTGTGTTAGATGCTCAAGATTCTACTGGTGGCCATAGAACTTGAAAACAGCAAAGATAGGACTTGGTGCCTTCTGGAGAGGTAAATAACACATGGTTACATAGTTAGAATCAGGTTAAACGAGAGACAAACAAACCCTTTTCTAAAAAATAAGGCCCCCCCTGGCTTGCTTACAGGTCCCTGATGTACAAAGCTGACTCCACGGATGACCGATGGAGGATCCCCCGGATGGATCCACCTTTTTCTTTGAGTCAAGTTAAAAAAAAAGACACATGTCCATCAAGTTTAACCAATAAGTACTGTATGTATAAGCCGACCCAAATATAAGCCGAGGCACCTAATTTTACCACAAACAACGGGGAAAACGTATTGACTCGAGTATATGCCTAGGGTGAGAAATGTGCAGCTACTGTAGGTGGAAAAGAGGGTCAACAATGCCCATTTGCATTCCTCACTTTGCCCATTTGCATTCCTCACTGTGCCCATTTGCAGCCATAGGTCCCCCAAACTTTAAACTTGGTAGTTAAGGGTTCCTAGATGCCCCCTAGCTGCAGCCAAAATTTGGGGTCTCTGGACCCAAAGGGTCCGAAATGACATTGCTGCAGATGGACACAGTTGACCAACTTTGGGGGCCCGTATCTCTGGGCCACTTGGTGCTAGGAACCCCAATTGGATATGTTGTAGTGCTAGTTCCACTGGGTTTGCACTCCAAATTTGGGGTTCCTAGAACCAAGTGTCCCCGAGATATGGGGCCCCAAATTCGGGTCGGAAATGTATTTATTTTTGCTGCAGAAAAGTGCTTGACTCAAGTATAAGCCGAGGGGGGCACATTTAGCACAAAAAAAAATGTGCTGAAAAACTCGGCTTATACTCGAGTATATACGGTACTCAGAATCTTCTTCTGGAGGCCCCTTCTTAAGAATTTGTTCACGTAAGAGCGTAACTTAAATTTTGCAGCAACATGTCTACTACAAAGATCCTCGTCCTCTTTAACCGCTTCCCGACCGCCTAACGCCAATATACGTCGGCAAAATGGCACAGGCAGGCAAAATCACGTACCTGTACGTGATCGTGCATGTGCCTGCCTGTGGGTCGCACGCGCGCCGCCAGCGGCGTGCTCGCGACCTGGTCGGGAGCTCCATGACCCCGGCCGCGGGACCAGCGGACCCGATCGCCGCTGGTATCCCGCGATCGGGTTATGGAGCTGAAGAACTGTTTACACAAACCTCTCCCCGCGCTTCCTACACTGCCTGTCATTGATCGGCTGTTCCCTGTCATCGGGAACGCCGATCAATGACGTCAGACGTACAGCCACGCCCCCTACTGTGAAAAAAAACACAACACGTCACACTGACTCCTCCCCGCCCCCTAGTGGTTAACTCCTTCACTGCCACTGTCATTTACATAGGAATCAGTGCTATTTAAATAGCACAGATTTCTGTATAAATGACAAATGTCCCAAAAATGTGTCAAAAATGTCCGATGTGTCCGCCATAATGTCGCAGTCACAATAAAAATCGCTGATCGCCGCCATTACTAGTAAAAAAAAAAATATTAATAAAAATGCTATAAAACTATCCCCTATTTTGTAAACGCTATAACTTTTGCGCAAACTAATCAATAATCGCCAATTGCGATTTTTTTTACCAAAAATATTGTAGAAGAATACGTATCGGCCTAAACTTGAGGAAAAAAAATTTTTTTTTTATATATTTTTTTTTTGGGGATAGTTATTATAGCAAAAAGTAAAAAATATTGCATTTTTTTCAAAATTGTCGCTCTATTTTTGTTTATAGCGCAAAAAATAAAAACCGCAGGGGCGATCAAATACCACCAAAAGAAAGCTCCATTTGTGGGAAAAAAAGGACGCCAATTTTCTTTGGGAGCCTAGTCGCACGACCGCGCAATTGTCAGTTGAAACGACGCAGTGCCGAATCGCAAAAAGGGGCCTGGTCCTTTGGCTGCCAATTGGTCCAGGGCTGAAAGTGGTTAAAAAAAGACACATATCAGTGTCCTGTGAGACAAACAAACCCTTTTCTATAAAATATGGTCCCCCCTGGCTTGCTTGCTTACAGGTCCCTGATGTACAAAGCTGACTCCACGGATGACCGATGGAGGATCCCCGGATGGATCCACCCTTTCTTTGTTAGAGTCAAGTTAAAAAAAAAAAGACACATGTCCATCAAGTTTAACCAATAAGTACTCAGAATTTTCTTCTGGAGGCCCCTTCTTAAGAATTTGTTCACGTAAGAGAGTAACTTAAATTTTGCAGCAACATGTCTACTACAAAGATCCTCATCCTCTTTAAGCAAGAAATATGTCCAGTTAGGTGGAGAAATCCTTTAAGCTTCTTAAGCCGCTAAATCTAAAGATCCTCCCTCTTCCGCCTACTACCGAACGGACACCGTGTTTTAAACCTATTATCCCTTTTTATCTTCGCCACTTATATTTTCTGGACCACTGAAGTGAGAAAAACAGGTGTATAACGCTACACATGAGGTTCTTGATCCGTAAAACGCATCCTTTATATTAATTGTATCCCTTTCTGTTTGGTGAGATATTATTTTTCACTCTATAGAAAAATCCATCTCACTTATGATACGTAATCTACCCGTTCGGCTGAAAGGTTAGGGAAACGCATAAAGATAAAAAAAAAAAAAAAAAAATAAAGACGCACGCCTGCTATGGTCCAACTCCAGACGCTTTTATGATTCCAAGGCTGCAATTTAAATAATTCGGCATTCTAGAGTTTTAGGGCAGGTAAATTGCGTTTAAAGGTCAGGTTTATTGTTGTGCAAAGACACTGACCTCGGTCTGACACAATCTCTATTACGTCGTAATAACTTCAGACAAATTACATCTACAGATGACAAGACAATTTACATACAAACCTTCTCTGATTTGTGGGTTTTACGACTTGAATAAAACTCAAGTAGCTTAAAACAGGAGAGATTTTGTACTTTAGAATTGATAAATTTTAGTTGATAAATTAAATTCATTTTTTTTCGGTCATAAAGCTTGCTGGAGAGAAGCAAAACCAAAATGTGTAATTTTACTTATTTTAAAGGTTTAAAGAAAAAAGTAGTAGTATGATCCAAAAGCACGATAAAAAAGTCCAACCCCCACCTCCTGGACACTTTTTATATTGTAAAGCAGGACATCAAAACAATCCACTTTGAAAGCCGTAATCATTGTCAAAATTGTTCCCTTGTACTTGTGCAGCTTTTTCCAAATTTCCATTGTGTCCGATGTGGAATGTTTAAAGCAGGAATCTTCAAACTACGGCTCTCCAGCTGTTGCGGAACTACACATCCCATGAGGCATTGTAAAACTCTGACATTCACAGACATGACTAGGCATGATGGGAATTGTAGTTCCTGAACAACTGGAGGGCCGTAGTTTGAAGACCCCTGGTTTAAAGTTTGTCCATTTTCAATACTATGGTGGAACAGTTGACTTAAAGTTGGTTTAAAGTGCATCTGAAGCTTTACTCAGTACTCTGCCTTCCCAAAAACACAAATACAAGCAACACATGTCAACAAGTAGACTCAATGCTGCAAAGAACCAAATTAGTGAAGGATATATATAGTGCCCTTCTCTAGTTAGTGTGAATTTTGCCCTCCCTGTAGCCAGTAGAGCTGTGATCTATTGCTTCTGTCTGGTCAAGGATTCCTAAAACTGGGTGTTTGATTCCGCCGACCTCTTGAGGAAGTCACTTGACCAGTGACGCAACGCGTCAGGTGAAGCCTTGTGACGTACTTTCCAGTGGCGTTTTACGGAAGTGCAGTGAGGAGGCGAGTGTGTCACTACTCCCATTGTTTTTTTACTGCGGTTTTTATTCTTACTTGATATAAGCAGCTTCTTTTACTTGATAAATATACTTTTTATTTGGCAATATTGCACTATTGGCTGTTCTTTGTTTTGGATACTCGTCATATTCATCCTTTAAGTATATTAATCCATGACACGTTGTTGAATAAGTGCACCACTCTCATTTCTTGCTTTTACATTTAATTATGCAGTGTTTTTTGATTACACTACTAAGTGGTTACAGCTGATTCACGGTCACTATACATGTACTAGAAATATTTTTCTTTTTATTTTTACTATATTCACTGTAGGTTGATGGTTTAAATTTCTAAAACATTACACATAGTAGCGCGCAAGTTTTTTCCTTTATAACACTTACTCAGTACTCTGCCTTCCCAAAAATACAAATACAAGCAACACACGTCAACAAGTAGACTCAATGCTGCAAAGAACCAAATTAGTGAAGGATATATAGTGCCCTTCTCTAGTTAGTGTTTCAGGTTAAAGGTAGATTTTGCCCTCACTGTAGCCAGTAGAGCTGTGATCTATTGCTTCTGTCTGGTCAGGGATTCCTAAAACTGGGTGTTTGATTCCGCCGACCTGCTGAGGAAGTCACGTGAACAGAGACGCAACGCGTCAGGTGGAGCCTTGTGACGTACTTTCCGGTGGCGTTTTACGGAAGTGCAGCGAGGAGGAGAGTGTGTCACTACTCCGATTGTTTTTTTACTGCGGTTTTTATTCTTACTTGATGTAAGCAGCTTCTTTTACTTGATAAATATACTTTTTATTTGGCAATATTGCACTATTGGCTGTTCTTTGTTTCCTGTGAGCGCCATTTATACAAGAAGTGTCATTCCTTGGAGCGAGCCGTTTTCTGTATATATGGTATCTCCCAAGATGTTTTGATGCCACGATCTTGACGTAGTTTAACATCTTCCTTTGGGACCTGAATGTCTTTACAAATCCATCAGCAGGAGTCCTTATCTGACTATCTGGTGAGCCTTGTCTGACCTTTGAATCATTGTTGGAGGTGAGCGACCAATTCATAAATTTAACAGTCGATGTTTGGACGGATATGTTGTCTGTTTTTTTTTCTTCTATCAAGTTATCCCTATGAAATTTTTACCTTTATATGAACTGATTCCTAACATTGGGCTTTAATTGGACTTTTATTCACATTTATCTATTTGTATGTTTTGGATACTCGTCATATTCATCCTTTAACCGCTTCCCGACCGCCTAACGCCGATATACGTCGGCAAAATGGCACGGGCAGGCAAAATCACGTACCTGTACGTGATCGTGCATGTGCCTGCCTGTGGGTCGCGAGCCGTGACCCGGTCGGGAGCTCCGTGAACCCGGCCGCGGGACACCAGCGGCGATCGGGTTACGGAGCTGAAGAACGGGGAGAGGTCTGTGTAAAAAAACCTCTCCCCGCGCTTCCTACTCTGCCTGTCATTGATCGGCTGTTCCCTGTCATCGGGAAAGCCGATCAATGACGTCAGACGTCAGCCCCGCCCCCTAATGTAAAAAAGAACACACACGTCACAGCCCATAACCCCTCCCCTCCCCCTAGTGGTTAACCCCTTCACTACAACTGTCATTTATACAGGAACCAATGCATTTAAATAGCATTGATTGCTGTATAAATGACAATGGTCCCAAAAATTTGTCAAAAATGTCCAATGTGTCCGCCATAATGTCGCAGTCACAATAAAAATCGCTGATCGCCGCCATTACTAGTAAAAAAAAAAAATATTAATAAAAATGCTATAAAACTATCCCCTATTTTGTAAACGCTATAACTTTTGCGCAAACCAATCAATAATCGCTAATTGCGATTTTTTTTACCAAAAATATGTAGAAGAATACGTATCGGCCTAAACTGAGAAAAAAAAAAATTTTGGGGATATTTATTATAGCAAAAAGTAAAAAATATTGCATTTTTTTCAAAATTGTCGCTCTATTTTTGTTTATAGCGCAAAAAATAAAAACCGCAGGGGCGATCAAATACCACCAAAAGAAAGCTCTATTTGTGGGAAAAAAAGGACGCCAATTTTGTTTTGGAGCCACGTCGCACGACCGCGCAATTGTCAGTTAAATCGACACAGTGCCGAATCGCAAAAAGGGGCCTGGTCCTTTGGCTGCCAATTGGTCCGGGGCTGAAGTGGTTAAGTATATTAATCCATGGTACGTTGTTGACTAAGCGCCCAACTCAAATTTCTTGCTTTTACATTTAATTATGCAGTGTTTTTTGATTACACTACTAAGTGGTTACAGCTGATTTGAAGTCTTCGCTCCCTATTCACACTGCGCGTGTCTGGAATTCGCCTTCCTGCTCGCGATTTTGTTTGGTCGATTCTCACGGGATTCCGCTTGAATGGGCTTGCCCTATGCACGTTTGTAGCCTAAAAGAAGCTCAGCCGTCCAATGATACCTACATAGCCTTTCTCGGGGTAGGTAATGGTGACAACAGTGGACCATTTCTGGCGATTGTGTGTTTAAATGACCATTTGTAGCCTCCATCAGAACACAGGGACAGAGCATTAACACCCTATAACAGGAAATTTCCCGAACACGGACCTTCATGGAAGGGTCACCGGCAGGGGGGGACTGACAACTCATGGGGCCCCCGGGCAATAGGAGATTATGGGGCCCCCAGGCAATCAGAGATTATGGGGCCACACAGTATACACACACACAGTATACAATCACACAGTATACACATACATGTACACACAGTATACACAGACATGTTTCTATTGGCTGAGAAGGTACTGGAGAGGTGGGGCAGCTATAATCTTGGGATTTTTAGACCAAAAGGATGTCAGTAAGGGACATTTCAGAAAAGGATGTAAAAAAAAACACAGATTTTTACATACTGTCCCTGGTCCGGGGGCCCTCGGGAAGTGCCCGAGTGGCTGAATGGTCAGTCCGCCCCTGGTCACCGGGTATTATTTTAATGAGAGCTGCAGATTTAAAATTATTATGAAATGACTTACCATGTTAAAGCTTCTATGAGACTTCAGTAATTGGGTTTACATCTATTATACATTAGAGTGATCCATAATGGCTGACACCGTTATTTTATGTTTCTAATATACCAAAGCACAACAAAAAAAAAAAAACAAATGTAATAGGTTATTCCCTAGACCTGATACATGAAATTGAGTAATTGAAAAAAAAATAAAAAAAAGCACAGAATCCAGAACATGTGTATTGTGTTGGAACCGATACCTAATGGCACTAACTCACTTAAACAAATAACACCGGCAACAATTTAATTACAACAGGTGCAGCGACTAAACCAAATAAAATTAGTTTCATGCATTGTCATAATGACAAATAATTAAAAATGTCACATTTCCCCAATAAACTGTGAACTACACTCATAGTAGCATTTAATTACGTCTTAGATTGAGCAGGCTGTCATCCAGTGTATTTTGCCTTCTAGTCATTTAAAAAAAAAAAAAAAAAACAAGAGAGGCATCAAGATGGAGCTGTCATTAATAGAAAGCATTCATTCATTTAACAGTTTTATCCGCTATTAACACCCTCCAAGCTGTTGGCAAGTGAAAGATTTTTTTCAGATGAATCAGATAAATCAGACTTTAAAGGGAAACTATAATTAGGTCAAAAGTTACCAGTTATTTTTTATTTTTTTTTCTAATAATTGGGTGACCTGTTGTGGGCACTTTTCAAAGGGTCTGTTTAGAATAGCGTAGGCGTGTCCTCCATGGGATTCATTGACAGAATGAGCGATGCAATAGAGCCCAGATTGGCTCTCACTGCTATCCTTCCATCTAACTATCCAGGGGGTTGTGGGAAGCTAATAAAAAAACATGCAAACAGCATCTAAAAATACATTTACACACTACACTATGCTTTATATTAAGGCCGCAATGCCCGCCCCCCCCCCCCCCCAAAAAATGCTTTTTTTGTAAACTATTCTATCTTTAAAGGGGAATTAAGGCCTTCAAAACGTAAGCACACATCGGTATCTTAATGTATCTATATATATATATATATATATATATATATATATATATATATATCTTTTATTTTTTTAATTATAGGGGAAAAAAAAAAAAAAATATATATATATATATATTTTTTTTTTTTTTATTATAATTATAATAATCATAATAATTATAATTATTAATTTAAGCTCATTGGTCTCTATGCAGAAGTGAGCCTGATTTTGCATTTTAAATTTTTTATATTATATAATTTTATATAATATATATATATATCTCCTCTGCTATATATATATATATATATATATATATATATATATATATATATGTATATATATATATGACCTGAGAATTTCGCTGGGTCAAGACCTAAGTTGCGGAGGAGAATCCTGACGTGCGTGACGAATTGATTGCTACTAAGGGGTCTGACCGGAAATGGTAGCAACGGGCTGTCAGGTGAGGGATCAGGTAGGTGTGCTAATAGCTGATCTAGAACTGCCACGGGGCACCAGGCATTGAGAGTTTCGAACAGTTTGATGTCGATGCCTGGGCCAGTCTGCTGCGTTTTGGATGCCTCGAGGTGCAGGATGAAAAAGGTCTGATGGCGTACGAGGTGCCGCCTGCGTAGCGTCTTGCAGCTAGGGCCAGTAACTGAAAACTCGCTGGGCCGTAAGAAGCCGTAGAAGGCCAGGTACATGGCAGCCTGGATGACCAGGCTGGAAAAAAGGCCAAAAGGTGAATGCGAGAGCATGATCGATAACTCCCGGAAAATGGCACCGGTTACTGGGAGGCGTTTGGCATTGACCTGCGGCTGTTTTTTGAGGATGCTGCGCAGGATTGCCTTGACTGCGTGGGAAGCGAACAAAGATGGTTTGGAAGGGTCTTGTAAGGAAATGAAGTGCTGGATACCGGCTAGATAAAGTTTGATGGTATTGTGTGATAACGCCAGCCGAGTGTAGCAGTGGGAAATGAAGGCTAGAATATGGTGGAGGTCCCCTGGTGACCCCCCGTGGCATGTGTCCAGAAACCGTAGGTACGTCCTCCAAGCAGCTTGGTAGGCTTTCAGCGTGTTGTGTGACAATGAGAGGTTTATGAGACTGGTGGCGCCGTGAAGGTGGTGACTCAGACTGGGGTTAGTTGAGACCAGTGAGGGATAGCGGACATGGTCGGATCGGGTCCGGATTCTTGTAATGCATGATGTGGGGGTGGCGGGGCGACAGCTGGTGGAGTGGGGGTAACTTGCTGGAGCTCCAAGGTCCCCACTCTGGCCTGGACGTCGGAGATGGTAGTTGATAGGGAGGAGACCAGCGTGTGTAGCTGGGACACTGCCGAGGCAATTGATTGCAGTGATGCCTGCGTGTCTGGTGGGTTTGGTGGGGATGGGCTTGGGAACAGTAGCCTGAACAGTTCAGCTTTCCTGGCCGTGATGGGGTGGGGGATGTTCCTGCGCCTCAGCTCGGCTGAGAGTCTGGGGATGGTCCAAGCTCTGAAGGCTTGTGCGAAGTTGTCTCCCGGGCCCGCTTCGGGAGGTGATGGGGCGGGGTTGAGATTGTCGCTGCCGGCCAGAGACATGGCGTCTGCTAGAATAAAAGAGGGGGGGGGGGGATGCATGTTTCTCTCGTTCACTTTTTTTTTTTTTTTTTTTTGAAGGGCAGGAGAGGATGTATCTGTGTTTGTGGATTGCGGAAATATGAAGGGGGGAGGGGGGGCAGGGCGGGATACCTGTGTGACGGGCATTGGGGACAAACGTATATATATATATATACGGACTATATATATATATATATATATATATATATATAATATGTATAATTTTTAACCCCCTGGTGAAGAGATGCAAGCCCTCGAAATTACCTGGAAAGAGAAAGGGGTGGTCCGATCCTGTTGTATAGGAGACCAAGGGACGACTTACTGACCTAAGGAAAGGTGAAAAGGGATAGAGAAAGGCGTGAGTAGCTGAAGTTTGCTACTGGGAAGTTGTGGCTGCGAGGCCAATGGAGATCGAGCTGCAACGATTGCAGAGGTATGTGGGAGGTGGATGTGGGAGCCGTGACACAAACCTGCGGTGAAGCAAGATGTGCGGGGGACGGCTGTGCCTCACATTGGCTGGGTTGCCGTGGAAGGCAAGGAGTGGATATATATATATATTTGTTTTTTTATTTTGCACATTTATATATACTTTATACTATATATTTTTATAAATATATTATATATATATATATATTTACTTTTTTTTTTTTTATATATATATATATTTTTTTTTTATACATTATATATACTTTATACTATATATATATAATTTAAAAGAAAAAAAATATATATATATGCATTTAACCACTCCTGGCTTGCTCTCAAAAATGATACATATATATAGTGGAGATTAAGTGGGGGTATGATCAACATGTACAAATATATAAGGAGTCCATATAGGGAACTTGGTGTTGAGTTATTCACGTCAACACAGGGGACAAGGGGGTACTCTTTACGCCTAGAGGAAAAGAGATTTCATCTCCAAATACAGAAAGGTTTCTTCACAGTAAGAGCTGTGAAAATATGGAATAGACTCCCTCCAGAGGTGGCTCTGGCCAGCTCAGTAGATTGCTTTAAGAAAGGCCTGGATTATTTCCTTAATGTACATAATATAACTGGGTACTGACATTTATAGGTAAAGCTGCCTTCCTCTGGATCAACTCTTGAGTGGATCTGTAGATTTGTGGATGTTTCTAGCACAAATGTGGTAGTATGCTGCCATGTTGGCACCAGTAAAGTGTTTTTATCACTATGTTTCTGTTGGAGAGATTTCCCTTAACTTCCTGTCCCCATGTCCCAGGACGGGAAGAAAAGGAAACCTCACCAATGGAAACACAGATATAAAGAAAACAGGCTAGAGGGTCTATCCCTTCCATATTCTTTCCAAAACAGGGAGACATTTTTGGCCAGAGTTCCACTTACATGGGAACATTATAAAGCTGCCTCTAGACCCTTCAATGCTGCATTCTTTCCCACAATGCCCTGTTGAACATGGAGCTGGCGCCGCTTTATCACGGACCTCTAAAGAATGGCGCCTTGGGTTGCTATTAACCCACCCTTGCTAAGTCCCTTTGTAATTAAAACTGTTTTTCTCTCTCTCTTCCTAGGCTCCTTCTGGTACCATATAAAGGCATTTTTTTATTTTCTACTGACCATAAAAAGACCACTTTTTAATATTACAGATATTATTACAATGTTACGGAGAATTTTCAGAAGCATAAAATTAATAATAATAATAATCTCTACCAGATGATTACAATCTATTTGGCCCTGGAGTTTAGAATTTATGCGTAAATAAATGCGTTAAAAATAACGAGCGCAAACAGGCAAAAAAAAATAAAAAACTTCTGAAAAAGTATAAAAATTTATGAAATGTTTAAAAGGAATTTTCCTCTTACGCTTTTGCTCTCCTCGCCAAGCGTTTTTTTTTTTTTTTTTTTTTTCTTCTTTCTCTCAAGGTATCCTTACCCATCTTAAAATGGCATGTAATTATTTTTTATGTTTAAATTAACATTTTGAGGAAAAGCTATTCCTTTTTGAAATGTAAGATGTGGTTTTATACGCTAACAAAGGAATCATATAAATGTCGTTATCGAGGGTTCTCTTCATCAGACAAAGTAATTGGCTGAAATGGAAAGACTAGATTACAGCAATAGGCACAAACACCACCGAGGCCATTAAAATAATGTCCAGGCCGTAAAGACAGCAAGTAATTAAAATAGAAAAAAATAAAATTACAATGCCGACGGTTTTTTGTAGTCATGTAGCACGGAACAGTTTAGAGATCAATAACGGTTTACGGCTTGCAGATTTTCACCTCGATTTACGCTTGGAGGGGTTTAGGAACATTTGTTTGATCAGAATTCCTACTAAAAAAAAAAAAAAAAAGGAATCTAAGGTCACATATTTTTACATTTTAACAATATATTTGGTAGCAGTAATAAAACAGTACTTTCTTTTGTACTCTTTAGTTTCTAAAATGGTGTCAGGCTGCTTTAAAGTAGATCTAAATCCCTAACTGGATGACCTTGCTAAAGCACTGTGTATCCTACATTATTGCAATTTGTGTCATCCTTTTTGTTGCATCTGAGTGCTGCTGATCTCCTGCAGCCTGCATTGCTCCATGATCAGCTGCACATCATTGGTCTGGACCACCGACCTGATGGCGACAACGGTGGACCATGCGCAATGTGTTTCAGCACAGCTGCTTGTAGTCTCCACTAGGGGGTGCATGTGACAGGAAGCACAGTTGTGAGACAGTTGTCACTCTATAACAGGAAGTGCCTGAAGAAGGGCCATCATGGCAGGATTGGCAGGGATTTTTCTAATAAAAGCTGCATATTTTTAATTTTTTTTTAAAATGGAAAGTAACATTTGGAATGATGTTAACATGCTAAAGCTTATATGAGATTTTAGTGATTATGTTTAGTGTTACTTGGTTATTGTTTTACAAACTTTATGCAACTTATCTTCTCCTAGACTTAGTATTGTCTATTATTCTAAAGTGTAATCATCTTTTAATAAAATGTCTTGCTATGCTCTAATACAGGGGCTCTGCTGCTCTTCTCCTGTTCCTCTCCACTGTCCATCCCCTTGTTCCTCTCTACTGCACCTATCCTGCTCCTCCCTGCCTCTCTTCTCCTGCTCCTCCTTACTGCTCATCTCCGGTTCCTGTCTTCTGCTCGTCTTCTGTTCCTCTCTTCTGCTCCATCCCTGTTCCTCTCTGCTGCCCCATCCTGTTCCTCTCTTCTACTCCTCCCCTGTTCTTCTCTGCTGCCCCTATCCTGTTCCTCTCTTCTACTCCTCCCCTGTTCTTCTCTGCTGCCCCATCCTGTTCCTCTCTTCTACTCCTCCCCTGTTCTTCTCTGCTGCCCCATCCTGTTCCTCTCTTCTGCTCCTCCCCTGTTCTTCTCTGCTGTCCCATCCTGTTCCTCTCTTCTGCTCCTCCCCTGTTCTTCTCTGCTGCCCCTATCCTGTTCCTCTCTTCTACTCCTCCCCTGTTCTTCTCTGCTGCCCCATCCTGTTCCTCTCTTCTGCTCCTCCCCTGTTCCTCTCTGCTGCCCCTATCCTGTTCCTCTCTTTTGCTCCTCCCTTGTTCCTATCTGCTGTCCCTATCCTGCTCCTCTCTTTTGCTCCTTCCCTGTTCCTCTCTGCTGTCCCTATCCTGCTCCTCTCTTTTGCTCCTTCCCTGTTCCTCTCTGCTGTCCCTATCCTGCTCCTCTCTTTTGCTCCTTCCCTGTTCCTCTCTGCTGTCCCTATCCTGCTCCTCTCTTTTGCTCCTCCCCTGTTCTTCTCTGCTGCCCCTATCCTGTTCCTCTCTTCTGCTCCTCCCCTGTTCCTCTCTGCTGCCCCTATCCTGTCCCTCTCTGCCAGTTTGCTCCTGCTCATCCCTATTGCTTCTCTGTTCTTCCTGTCTGCTGATCTTTTCATGTTCCTCCCTACTGCTCCTCTTCTGTTCCTCTCGTCTGCTCCTCTCCTGTTTCTCCCTACTGCTCCTCCCCTGTTCCTCTCTGCTGCCCCTATCCTGTTCCTCTCTGACACTTTGCTCCTGCTTGTAGGGATGCTTCCCTCTTGTTCCTCTCTGCTGATCTTTTCATGTTCCTCCCTACTGCTCCTCACCTGTCCCTCCCTAGTGCTCTTCTCATGTTCCTCTCTTCTGCTTCTCTCCTATTCCTCCCTACTCATCCTTTTCAGCTCATCTCCTGTTCCTCCCTACTGCTCCTCTCCTGTTCCACTCTTCTGCTCCTCTCATGTCCCTACCTGCTGCTCTTCTCCTGTTCCTCACTATCGCTTTTGACCTGTTCTTCCTTATAGCTTTTCTCTTTTTGTTCTTTGCTTCTTTAATCCTATACCTCCCTCCCTGCTATATTTCCTTTGTTCTTCCCTGTTGCTTCTCTTTAGACCATGCAGCTCAGACTAGCTTGATATCATTCTGGGCACGGTCTCAAAGGCTAGGATCCAAAAATGGGAACATACAGGCAAAATCACAGCAATATATTCATCTGAGCACCTGCAATAAAAGTTATAACTTAAAAAACTGAAACATTACCCTTCATCTGACCCTGAAAATTTAAAGTGTAAAGATAGGTTACGTTATGACTGAGCCCATCACCTACCTTTACACTTAACCTAACTTTTAAACTGAACTCCCTAATAGCTAAGTCTGACATTTAAACCTTAACCCTTAGCATAAGCCTATCATATAAGACTATTCCTTCTCTTAAACTCAACCCCTTTAACCCCTGAGCCTAATCCTAAGTCTCACTTAACTACCCTTTAACTGGTTAAGCCCAAAAAACAAAACCATCACCTCAACTATCATTACAACCTCCGTCTGGAGATGATTGTTCTTCTGCCTACTGTTTCCTGTACAGTCTCTACACCATAGCTGTTCTGTTCCAGCCACTCCATTGCTGGAGGAATCCTGAGGGCCATGACCAGGTGACAGCTTGTAGCAAAGAAAACCAGGACCACTAGTGTTTCTATCTCATCTCCACCAATAGGAGCTCCAGTGAAGACCGTCTGTTACTTCGGATGAGCCTGGGTCACCTGCTATGGGATGCCATAACATCCTACTCAAGGCTGTCCATGTATAGACAAATCAAGACAGTCTAGACCTTTCCTTGGTGATGACCAAGTCTCATCATAGTGATGGCCAAAACTAACTCATAGGCATTGATTTACTAAAGGCAAATAGACTGTCCACATTGCAAGTGCAGTTGCACTCTACACCCCTTTAACCCCTGAGCCTAATCCTAAGTCTGACTTAACTACCCTTTAACTGGTTAACCTCAAAAGACAAAACCATCACCTCAACTATCAGGGTATTACCGTAGCTTATCGGGCCAATGTTATGATGCCAATTGATGTCAGTCTTGGCTATAAATGTTGCCAATTAGTAGTTATTGAAAAAGTAACTCTTATGCCCCGTACACACGGTACGAAATTCCGACCACAAAATCCGTCAGATTTTTTCCGACAGATTTTGTCCGACACTGGTGTTGCATACACACAGTCGGACAAAGTTGTTGGAAAATCCAATCATCCTGAACATGGTGACGTTCGTTGCATACGACGGGACTACGTAGAGGCTAGTAGCCAATAGCTTTGTTAGTCTTGTAATGTGATCTGAGCGTGCGTGGCACTTTGTCCGTCGGAATTCGGTACACACGATCGGAAAAAGTCTGATAGGACTTTGTTGTCGGAAAATTTGAGAGCAGGATCTCAAACTTTTTCCGTCGGAAATTCCGATGGAAAAAGTCCGATGGAGCCCACACACGGTCGGAATTTCCGACAACATTGTCCGATAGGACATTTTTCGTGTGTACGGGGCATTATAATATATAACCCCTGGAAATCAGGTGGACTTTCATCTTTAAGAGATATTTATTTTGTTTTATTCTTGTGTTAATGCTGACCATTGTAGTTAATGCTGACCATTGTAGTTAATGCTGACCATGCATGAAAATGCATCTTCAACTCATAAGGTGCATGAAAGGTAGAAAGTAAGACTTTTCATGAAATATTTTGGTGCTTTTCCCCATCTCACTTGGGAGGTCCCTATCAATTCAGATGCTTCTGCAGCCCATAAAATAAAATAAAAAATGCATAACTTGATAATATCTTATTTTATAAGGATTTGTTTTATCTAGACTGGACTTCTCTTTTATGTTAATTTGGGAAATAACAAAACGAGGTCAAGAGTCACTTTATACTCTAAAAAGCAAAAAAAAATATGCCATTTGCTGGCTGATTTAATCCCTTGAGCAGCCTGGCCCTCTAATTAAACTATTTTCTTTTGTGCATCCATTAGGAAAGGATAATCCAATCAATTGTAGCATCAGATAAACATAAACTGCAGTATCACTCTATCCAGACACTCTAGACTAACAGCATGATCTGAACGGCTTATATCAGCTCTGTATTTTGAAGTTTCTCTAGATGCCCCAATGTTACATTGGCCACAGAATAAATACTGGGGCTTACAGAACTACTTCTCTCTGAATTCCTACCAGGACTTCCAGAACTCCTTTTTTCGGGAACCCTACCAGGACCTATAATAATACTTGCAGAGTCCGTAACTTCCAATGGAGCTAGCAGAATCCCTGCAAGAACTTCTAAAGGACCCTGGGTGGGCCTTTTGACCAGTAAGTATCTAAGTTTCAACCTTTAAATTGGCTGATGCTGTGTCTTTTCACCAGCTCTCGTTTGTACAAGAGTGATATTATGCTTCCTGGTTGCCTTGCTTGTTGCTGACCCAGATTGACCTGACTACTCTCTAGCCTGCTGCCTGCCCACAACCTCTGCCTGGATCTGACTACTCTCTTACCTTTCATCTGCATACAACCTCAGTCTGGAGATGACTGTTCTTCTGCCTACTGTTTCCTGTACAGTCTCTACACCATAGCTGTTCTGTTCCAGCCACTCCATTGCTGGAGGAACCCCCAAGGGCCATGACCAGGTGACAGCTTGTAGCAAAGAAAACCAGGACCACTAGTGTTTCTATCTCATCTCCACCAATAGGAGCTCCAGTGAAGACCATCTGTTACTTCGGATGAGCCTGGGTCACCTGCTATGGGATGCCATAACATCCTACTCAAGGCTGTCCATGTATAGACAAATCAAAACAGTCTAGACCTTTCCTTGGTGATTACCAAGTCTCACCATAGTGATGGCTAAAAATAAACTCATAGGTGTTGATTTACTAAAGGCAAATAGACTGTGCACGGTGCAAGTGCAGTTGCACTCTACATAGTGCAGTTGCTCCAGAGCTTAGTAAATGAACGGAAACTCAGCTGACGTCCATCATCCAATCGTGTGGAAGCAAAAGTGTTGTATTTTTCATGTTTCTTGCATGTGATTGGACATTCTCTGCAAAGGGAAGCTTCGCCTCATTTACTGCACTTTGAGGAGTTCAACTGCACTTGCAAAGTGAAATGTCTATTGGCCTGCAATCATTCCCAATGTGTTGGTAGGAAGTGACTATTCAAGAGTTAAACATCCTAGAACAATTCTGCTACATTTAAAATAGCTGTGTGTTGTCAACTGCAGCCCGTTTGCTTTTTGACATTTTCTCCACATATTGGTCATTCCACGGTTTCCTTGCCAGAAGTAAGAAAATGACTGTGTTTGGCTAAAGTGCAGAGAGCACAACTATATCATACCAGGGCTAAATGAGAAAAGTCTGTAGATGGGTGTTCTTCATTTTGCCATTGCCTGTCTGAAATCAGGGCTTAGCTAGACTTATGGGGAGGCTGTTTACTTCTAGCAGTTTGTGATCTCCAGTGATTACACGAGTGCATTGAAGCAGAGAAGTAATCATTTTTAGCTACTGGCAGTAAAGACATTTAGCCAAACAGACCCATTGGGGCTGTTCGTTGTTAAGGACATTTGCACTTTGCAAGGGAATTTACGCTTGGCTTGGTGCACTTGATTGGATGATTGAAGTCAGCAGAACTTCACCCCATTCACTAAGCTAAGACGATGTCCTTGCAAAGCGAACAGCCTAGTTGCCTTTAGTAAACCAACCCTTTTGCTTGTTCTCAATCGTGCTCTATAGCTCCAGTGCAGGCAGCAGACAGATGGAATGTAAACAGAGCAATCTCCTTACTGGCCCAAGCAAGCAATGCCAGCTCTTCAAGCCCAGGGAAAGAAAGGGCAGAAATAGGAGCTTACACAGGCAAAGTCGCTGTGCATTACTAAACTGAAACAGCATGTGGATTTAAAAAAAGAGCAGTTACTCTTTAATTAGCAATGTGTAGTAACTAACCAAATGGCTCATATTTGATTGATCTGATTGCATTACATTGACAGATGTCTAGATATTGAGGAACACAATGCTTTATATGTCATCATTGTTCTTTGGCCTGCCATATTGAGTACATACAGTTAATAAATATATCGTTATCCACAATCCTAGGCCTGTAAAAAACAATTAGCCCATTTGCTGCCATCAGCACACTGAGCTATAAATGACCCACAATGCCCCATTATTTCTTCCATTGCCACGTGTTATTTATGCATCCAGCTATAAAGTGGAAGGGCCTTGGTAATTCAGCTCAGTTTTAAAACAAAACTCCGGTAAACAGAACAGATTGCCAAGCGCTAATATGATGCCCACAAGTGCTGTACGGGCTGAATATTAATCATGACCCCATGGCCTTTGTTGCCATGGTAAACTGGCAGCGCCTTGGCTTACCAAGCTAAAAAAGATTACCGGTTTGGACGAAGAACCCATTCAGTGTTTTATTAGCGGTTAGTTTGCCAATTTCATCAGTGCCCCATCAACCTGTAAGCATTTTTATTTTTTTTTTTGCCGTTGGCAAACCATCCCGGTTTTGATTACTCTTCACAAAGGTGAGACAGATTGTGGGTAATACGTCCTAGGCACTGCACATGTAATTTCCTAATAATGCCGCACGTGTAGGATAAATGTCACATATTAAAAGGAACATTCGGATATTAGTAGAGGTTAACAATATTCAGCTTTGGTCGAGGGGCTCTACCTATCCACCAATAAAAAAATAAATAAAATACATTTATTAAAGTAGACTTCTAAGTGAGTTAACAAACCTGCGTGAATTGATTATTCCCGACGTTTCACATTATACAACTGTATACTCTAAAAATGAAATAAAAAGTTCACCCTTTGTATCATTAAAACGCCAAACCCTAATGACTTTGATGAAATGAGATGATGTCATTGGTCCGCTACAGGAAGGAGGGCATTTCCTCTTCCCGTTGCTCACTCAGATTGCACCCTATAACTTTGTAACAAGTCACAAGGGGCTGATCTCTCTCCGTTTATGGTTTATTGGTCTCTATCGACTATAGGAATTCCAGTTATGGAATCCACCAATGGAACAATAGTGGATATGTGTGAAAATACACTTTAACAATACAAGCAACTGTTTCTTGAACTCCATTGAGGGACACAATACTGTAGTAAAAAGTCTTGGACATGTGGGTTATACTGCCTCCTGTAGGTAGAAGTTTAACCCACATGTCAAAGACTTACTACAGTCCTGTGTCCCTCAATGGACAATAAAGGAATTATATCATCTCCAGCAGCAAATCAAAATACTTGACAGTAATTGGAAAAACATAAGAAGCTGATTTCTGATTGCTCTAGAGCAGGCATCCTCAAACTATGGCCCTCCAGCTGTTGCGGAACTACACATCCCATGAGGCATTGTAAAACTCTGACATTCACAGACATGACTAGGCATGATGGGAATTGTAGTTCCTGAACAACTGGAGGGCCATAGTTTGAAGACCCCTGCTCTAGAGCATGTTACATAGTATGTCAGGTTACCAAAAAAAAAAAAAGACACAAGTCCATCTAGTTCAATCAATAGTGAAAAGTAACAAAGAAAAAGAAAACCTCCATATACACAATCCTATACGCACAGTTGATCTAGAGCAGTGGTCTCCAGACTGTGGCCCGGGGGGCGGCCCTTTGCTTGCCTTTTTCCAGCCCTTGAGGGGACTAATGTTACCTTCGTATTAGGAAATATTTCTTCCACTAACACCAACAATGAGGCACCATTCCTTTCCACTAACACCAACAGTGGGGCATAAATCCTCCCACTGACACCAAGGATGGGACACTATTTCTCCCACTGACACCAATGATGAGGGACCATTCCTTCTACTCCTCCACTGGCACCAACAATGAGACACTATTCCTCCCGTTAATACCAAAGATGGAGCACTTTTCCTTCTGACCACAGGCGCTATGTAATGTTTTATTCCCACTGGCCACCAAGCTTGAGACATTATTTACTCCCACTGATGCTGGGACATTACCTACTACCACTGGCCAAAGTCTGGCCCCCCAAAATCAAAAGGACAGTAAATTTGCCCCCTCATTTTGGAGACCCTTGATGTAGAGCAGGGGTCTCCAAACTGCGGCCCGGGGGCCAGATGTAGCCTTTATCCGGCCCTTGGGGCACTTTTTATCCCACTTATATAAGACACTATTCTGCCCTCTGACACCAGAACTGGAGCATATATCCTGTCACTGACACTAACAATGGGGCACACTTTATCCCCCCGAATGCCAAATATGGGGCACTGTTTATTCCCACTACTGCCAGAAAAATGTTCTATTCCACTGGCCACAGTCTGGCCCCCCTAAAGTCTGAAGGACAGTAAACTGGCCCTTTGTTTAGTGAGTTTGGAGAACTCTGATCTAGAGGAAGACAAAAAACACACACTTATATGTGGACTCTAATACTCCATTGGGATCCATTCACAAAGACTTGTGTAGCACCCTTCTAGTGTAAGATGCTAGGTAAATTTAGTTGTTTGCTCCTTTTGTAATCTAGGGAGCAGAAATTGTTTATCCTGGTTTGCTCAGGGTTTTACAGGTTGGGAGTTTGATTGCTTTCCCCTGCATCTGGACGGAGCTTCCAGAGCTTAAAGCGGTGTTTCAGCAAAAAAAAAATTTTTTTAAAAGTCAGCAGCTAAAAAAAAGGTAGCTGCTGACTTTTAATAAGTACACTTACCCTCCCAGGGTGCCCGCGATGTCGGTCGTGGAGGCCGAGATGTCTCTCGGCGCTCCGGTCCCAGCGCCGCCATCCTCAGTAAAGGGAAACGGGCAGCGATCGCTGACCGTTTCCTACTGCGCATGCGCGAGTCGTCGCGCGGCCTACTGCGCATGCGCGAGTCGTCACGCGGCCTACTGCGCATGCGCGAGTCGTCGCGCAGCGCTTTGTGAATGGGGAATGCGATGTGTTGTGGGACACACAGTTCCCATAACACAACGTGCCCCATTCACTAGAAGACGGCGCTAGGAGCAGAAGACAGAACAGCTCAGCGGAACAGGAAGAGGCAGATTAGGACGATCTGCCTAGCAACAGCCATTTCTGGTAAGTAAAAAAAAAAAAATTTTTTATTTTTTTTTTTCATTTTAAATTTTTATTAACATTTTTGTCAAGTTTTTTTTTTTTTTTCAGGGTGACCATCCACTTTAAGGTGGAAGATTCAATACAACCAGTCTGAATATTTATCAAGTTCCAGCCAATCCTTGGAGAGGAGTGATTAGAAGGGAGCTGGGATGATGATAAATAGTTTGAAACACTGGAGAACTGGGTTCATTCCCCCCAGGAGGGTTCCAGAGCCAGGAGGCTGCTATCCTCAGGCCGCCCATGAACTGTACAGCTGTTCTGGAGGCCTCAGCGGTGTCAGGGCCGAGGGCCTGGATAGACTTTACTAGAAACTGTTTTTAGAACCTCACCACAAGGGACCTGGACTGGACTGGAGAGGTGATGTCTGGACCATGTCTGGAGGCAGCTGGAAGGTGGCAGCTATCCTGGGAACTTCTGTGTAATAACCTTACACCAGGGGTCTCAAACTGGCGACCCTCCAGCTGTTGTGAAACAGCAAGGCTGACAGTTACAAGCATAACTCCAACAGGCAGAGGCATGATGGGACTTGTAGTTTTGCAACAGCTGGAGGGCCGCCAGTTTGAGACCTCTGTGACTGTGCAGTGTTCTGGAAACTGTGCTGGTTACCAACAGTTATGTATCAGCGCAAGGTAACCAGATGCTAAAAAGACCATCCCTATGGTCTTCAGCTGTGAGGCCTAAAGCCTCGTACACACAATCTGATTGTTGGCAGGGAATTGTGTGATGACAGACTGTTGGCCTAAAATCCGACCGTTAGTACGCTCCTTCAGACAATTGTTGTCCAACTTTCGGCCAACAAATGTTGGATGGCAGGCTAGTCAATTTTCGGAGGACAACGGTCTGTTGCCAGATTTTTGTATCGTCTGTACACAAGTCCGTCACACAAAAGTCCAAAAGTACAAACACGCATGCTCAGAATCAATTCTCACCAAACACAACATTAGCAGAAGGTGTCCAAAGGGTGGCGCTCAAGAGCTGAAATTCCACGTAGTACGTCACTACGTTCGTGTTTGTTGGCCGACAATTGTGTGCCGTTAGTATGCGAGACAAGTTCCTGCCACACGCCTTTCGGACAAAAGTCTGATGCTCTGTTGGCCAACATTTCGAGGCTTTAGACTTTTCAACACTCATTATTACAGAAGAAGAAGATTGTTCTCTGATCACTAAGTGCTGAGCTTTTTGAAGTATCCAATGCCCTAACCCCCCTCTCCTGTTAAAGTTCCTCAAGCAATAAACTACAAAAAAAAAACGTAGTATAATTCATTGAAGTGTATGGACTGGTGCTGTGGTGACTGCCAGCCTCTCAATTTGCAGCCAAAGGACCAGGCCCCTTTTTGCGATTCGGCACTGCGTCGCTTTAACTGACAATTGCGCGGTCGTGCGACGTGGCTCCCAAACAAAATTGATGTCCTTTTTTTCCCACAAATAGAGCTTTCTTTGGTGGTATTTAATCGCCCCTGCGGTTTTTATTTTTTGCGCTATAAACAAAGAAGAGCGACAATTTTGAAAAAAAAACGCATTATTTTTTGCTATAATAAATATCCTCCAAAAATATATATAAAAAAATTTTTTTTCCTCAGTTTAGGCCGATACGTATTCTTCTACATATTTTTGGTAAAAAAAATCGCAATAAGCGATTATTGATTGGTTTGCGCAGAAGTTATAGCGTTTACAAGATAGGGGATAGTTTTATAGCATTTTTATTAATCATTTATTTTTATTAGTAATGGCGGCGATCAGCGATTTTTATTGTGACTGCGACATTATGGCGGACACATCGGACATTTTTGACACATTTTTGGGACCATTGTCATTTATACAGCAATCAATGCTATTTAAATGCATTGATTCCTGTATAAATGACACTGGCAGTGAAGGGTTTAACCACAAGGGGGCAGTGTAGGGGTTAAGTATGCCTAGGGGTGTGCTTCTTACTGTGGGGGGGCGTGGCTGTCAGCTAGTGAATGCTGATCTCAGAATGGGGAGATGCTGTCTATTTCCGCATCTACCCGTTCTGCCTTCCCATGAGACGATCACGGGTGTCCCCGCGGCGATCGAGTCCACGGGACACGCGGGACCCGCGACCGGCCTCACGGGGGTCCCGACCGGCACGGGAGCGCGCCGCTCCCGGCGCGCTCCCGAGGGCACGGACGGCTTAAAGGAGGGACTTATATATACGCCCTCCTGCCTGTCCGTGCCATTCTGCCGACGTATATGGTCGTGCTCCGGTCGGGAACCAATAATTTCAGTATTTAATTGTGTCGGGTCCAATTTGCTGCTTTTGGCAACACTTTTTTTTTACCGCTCCACCGAACGAACAACCCATTAGCAAACTAGGCAAAAAAAAAAAAAAAAACTTTATTTATCAGGAATAATCTTACCTTTTTCGAAAATGGCTTTTTGATTTCAATAGCTCCAGACCATTGCAGCTCTGGAAATTTCAAATGATATTATTCCATCAGAGGCCAGGCTGTTTTGCATAGCCCCCAATTAAAGCATAAATGAAGCCTGGCGTTTTAAGTTAATCATGGAATAAAAGGCCTTTTTCTTTTTAACCGCTGTTCTCCATTAATGTCGTCCCCTGTACCACAGCGGAGGGTCGGAGCCGCGTGCCCAAAGTAACAGAAGTTTTCCAAAAACAGACCAAATTTGCTTAATCGTCGTACATTTGGCCTCGTTGACTTGCGTCAGCTGTGATCCAAATCCTGCAAAGCCTTCTGTTCTAGAGTGAAATGACCCTAAAAAACACAATACCTCATTTTAAAGTAAGATTATGCTGTGACCATATTGTTAGTGTTGGCTGTTGTTTTCTATTCGGATCCGAGGCAGGACAAACAAGATGTGCTAAAGGTCAGTTCTGCAGAAAACAAGGAATTCAATAAAAATGGATCAAGTAATGAATTATTTTACCTAATTATATTCTTTCTTCAGATGTGCTATTTCGAGGAGAAAAAAAGGACTGTAGGTGGAAACAGGAGCGGACTGACAACTCATGGGGCCCCCAGGCAATCAGAGATTATGGGCCCACACAGTATACACACACACAGTATACAATGTATGTATACACAGACATGTTTCTATTGGCTGAGAAGGTACTGGAGAGGTGGGGCAGCTACAATCTCAGGATTTTTAGACCAAAAGGATGTCGGTAAGGGACATTTCAGAGACAGATGTAAAAAAAAAACACAGATTTTTACATACTGTCCCTGGTTTTACTGAGGCTGGCAACCCTGATGGGGCCCCCTAGTGGCCCGGGGGCCCTCGGGCAGTGCCCGAGTGGCCGAATGGCCAGTCTGCACCTGGGTGGAAATGGGGTTGGTCTGCAAAACATTTAGCGTCTCCCGTTTTGGACAATATACCCATTGCACATGCAAGATAATTCTAATTATGCTGAGAACATAGCCATACACTTCCCGCTCCAGATCTAAGATGATCTGGCTGGCCAATGTACCATTCTAGAAGAACGAGGTTTTAGCAGTTTTTTAGAACGTTTGGCCGATACTGAAATTTTAATTGCCACACCGTCAATAATCTCAATATGAAAGAGGTGATTTCCTATCCCCCTAGGGCAGTGATGGTAAACCTTGGCACCCCAGATGTTTTGAAACTACATTTCCCATGATGCTCAACTACACTGCAGTGTAGTGGAGCATCATGGGAAATGTAGTTTCAAAACATCTGGGGTGCCAAGGTTCACCATCACTGCCCTAGGACAATTCCAAAGTAGAGCTGCATGATGTGTATGTATAGGCAACGCTTTTCTTTTTTTTTGGATAGAATTCATGGTATGACCTTTTATTACATAGTTTCAGTGGTCTAGCTTGGACCGATGTAACTATTCATATACCATACCTGTGGGATCCCTTTAGAACTGTCCTTCAGGCTTTAGGGGTCGGACTGCGGCCAGTGGGAGTAAACTATGCCCTATTGTTGGTGTCGGTGGGAGGAATAGCGCCCCATCCTTAATGTCAGTGGGAGGTATAATGCCCCATTATTGGTGTCAGTGGGAGGAATTGTGACCCATCATTGGTATCAGTGGAAGGAATTATGCCCCTTTGATGGTGTCAGTGGGAGGAACTGTGACCCATTGTTGGTGTCAGTGGGAGGAATTGTGACCCATCATTGGTATCAGTGGAAGGAATTATGCCCTATTGATGGTGTCAGTGGGAGGAATTGTGACCCATCATTGGTGTCAGTAGGAGGAATTATGCCCCATCGTTGGTGTCAGTAGGAGGAATTATGCCCCTTTCAGTGGGAGGAATTGTGACCAATTGTTGGTGTTAGAGGGAGGAATTGTGAGCGATTGTTGGTGTCAGTGGGAGGAATTGTGACCAATCGTTGGTGTCAGTGGGAGGAATTATGCCCCATCGTTGGTAAAAGTGGGAGTAATTATGCTCCAACGTTGGTGTCTGTCAGTTGGGGGAATAGTGCCCCATTGTTGGTGTCAGTGGCAAGAACATTGCCTCAAAGGCTGGATAAAGGCAAGCAAAGGGCCACATCCGGTCCCCGGGTCACAGTTTGAAGACTACTTCTCTAGAAGCTGGAAACCATTGGAGTAGAGTAGGCTGTAGCACTGTAGCAGACACCCTTACTCCAGTGATATCCCACTAACTTCCAGTTCCTGTGCAGGGCGGTGACATCACTCTCTCCACATTTTCCAATAAGAGAATGCTCTGCATTCATTGAAAAAAATACAAAGCGTTCTCTAAATGGTTCCTGTGCCAAGCGGCCGACCTCCTGTGTTTAGAATGCAGCAGGGCAGCTGCTTGGCATGAACTCAAAAGCTAGTGGAGATCACTGTAGTAGCGGTTTGTCTACTACATTGATTTCCAGCTTCTAGAGGGACCCCACAGGTATGGTATATACATAGTTACATTGGTCCAATTTGAACCAATATAACTTAACTTGTAAAACATGCCATGCTCTTCTTTAAAACCCCTGATTATTAGTTATTTACTTGCTGATAGGAGGAGAGCGCAAAGCTACAGGGAGTAGGCTCATCAATCTGCTGCTTCACCTTATACTGTCCAATCACAGGCTGGGAGAGACACAAGACCTGTAATGCCACGTACACATGATCAGCGACAGCAACAGCAATGGACGAGAAGACCGGGCCAACGCTAGTAAAAGAGCTGGAAGAAGATAGCGGAGGCCCGGCTGAAGAAACGAAGAGCGGGACAAGATCCCCGAAGTCGGAAGAAGACCCCCAGACGGTGGCGACGAAGGAGAAAGCCGGGCTCCTATGCTAGTAAAAGAGCGGTAAAAAGGCAGAAGATAGCAGAGGAGCCTGGCGAGAAGACCCCTGAAGTTGGAAGAAGACCCCCGGAGCTGTCTAATAAACTACTTTAAAAACCTGTGTTGTGTTTTTTTATTAACACTTTTTCCCCCTTTTTTTTACCCCGAATGGGTCTGGGTACCATTTACCCCATACTCATTCACATAGGGTGGGGGGCCGGGATCTGGGGGCCCCCTTATTAAAGAGGGGGCTCCCGGATTCTGATAAGCCCCCCGCCCGCAGACACCGACAATCAATGGCCAGGGTTGTCGGGAAGAGGCCCTTGTCCTCATCAACATGGGGACAAGGTGCTTTGGGGTGGGGGGCCTGGTACGGCTGAGGAGGGGGGTCTCTCGCTCGTCCCCACCCCCTTTCCTGACTGGCCAGGCTGCGTGCTCGGATAAGGGTCTGGTATGGACTTTGGGGGGACCCCCACGCCGTTTTTTCGGCGTAGGGCTTTCCCTTTAAATCCATTCCAGGCGATGGGACTAGCAAGGTGTCAATCTCGCCTATGGAGGCGGCGACATTGACTTCCTTTGCTAGTCCCGTCTACCTGGAGTCACGTTCAAAATTAACAGACTTTACTCCGTGTGTGGGCAAGTCCATTCATTTGAAAAGTCCGGCGGACTTCCGCCAAAAGTCCGGTCGTGTGTGGGCATGTGTGGGCAAGTCCGCTCGTTCGGAAAGTCCGGCGGATTGTCTGATCGTGTGTACGCGGTATAAGTGTTACTTAACAGGGACAAATCAGGTCTCCTGCTGTGCAAGGCAAACATCTCAAGATTGGATGAACAGAAATACTAATCAAGGTAAAACAGTTCCTTTGTATGTATGTCATATGTGTGTTTAGCTTTAAACATTTTTTTTTATTTTCTGTACATGTTTCGTCGAGAAGGGGGCAGATCCACTCCGGGAGGAGTGAGGGGCATCTTTCAATTCCACACTAATTCGAGTGTGAAGGAGCTCTCCAAAAATCTCAATAATACAAACATTTATCAAAGTATTCTCATGCAAAGGACAAAGTACCAAAATCATTTTCAGAAGATTAGAGGTTATTGACAGTTAAAAAAAAAAAAAAAAAGGAATTTCTGTCTCGCTTTTCGCCCTTCCTAGCAATTACCAAAATCAGATAATCTATGTAATTATAGAGATTACCTGATCTAATGTACGAGCGGGGTGATTTATTGTTCGAGCTCCACATCTGATGTACCGGGGAGTCTTCAGCTCGGCACAAAAATATGATGTGACCCCAGAGGATCACACAGTTGAAACGTGAAAAAAAAAAAAAAAAACACACCGAGATAAAATCCATTGCCTCTGAATACAGATGCAAAACAGCATATTGAATACTCCAAAATCAGAAAATTAAATCTAATCTCTATTGGTGTAAAATCTATTTATCATGTCAGAGTACAATTTGAACAGAATTATCAGTGTACAGCAGAGAGATACGAGATACCACAAGCTATGGGTCCTCTTATTAATCTGAGACGTCTCACCACGGCTTTTTAAAAAGATATATAGGAGCTGGGAAGCATCTGGGGCAAGGCAAGACAGGCTCAGGCTTGAGGAGACAGAGTGGCAGGGGCAGTAGGTGTACACGCCCGTTTCAGTGTTGTAGCTTGTAGGCAGGTGCAGGTCCCCCTCCATTCTCTAGGTGGCACTGTGTACAGTCTGTTAGGGAAATTGTACCTCTTGAGACTCTGTCAGTATCTCAGAGGAGCTAGCTGTCTGATTGGACGTTGCAACTTCTCAAGATCTCCTGGTGTGGGACCTTATATAATAGGGTACTCGTGTCATTCGGGTGGAAGTTCAGGGACAGAGACCCCGCTGATGAGGGAATGTGCATAGCGCAGTGGAAAGGTTCCTGGTGAGTAGGGTCATCTTAGGGAGTTGTCCCTAAGGTCTCTGTCCCTGAGGTTTTGACCTGTCTTGAGGAACTATCCCAGTATCCAGACCAGTAACATGGGGCTTTGTCAGTATCTCAGAGGAGCTAGCTGTCTGAGTGGACGTTGCAACTTCTCGAGATCTCCGGTGGCCATCTTGGCATGGGACCTTACATAATAGGGTACTCATGTCATTCAGGCGGTAGCTCAGGGACAGAGACCCTGCTGATGAGGGAATGTGCATAGCATACGGAAAGGTTCCTGGTGAGTAGGGTCATCTTAAGGAGTTGTCCGTAAGATGACCCTCCTCACCAGAAACCTTTCCACTGCGCTATGCACATTCCCTCATCAGCGGGGTCTCTGTCCCTGAGGTTTTGACCTGTCATGAGGAAATATCCCAGTATCCAAACCAGTAACATGGGGCTTTGTCCCTCTTGGGACTCTGCTAGTATCTCAGAGGAGCTAGCTGTCTAAGTGGACGTTGCAACTTCTCGAGATCTCCGGTGGCCACCTTGGCATGGGACCTTATATAATAGGGTACTCGTGTCATTCGGGCGGTAGCTCAGGGACAGAGACCCTGCTGCTGATGAGGGAATGTGGATAGCATAAGGAAAGGTTCCTGGTGAGTAGGGTCATCTTAGGGAGTTGTCCCTAAGATGACCCTACCAGCCAGGAACCTTTCCACTGCGCTATGCACATTCCCTCATCAGCGAGGTCTCTGTGCCTGAGGTTTTGACCTGTCTGGAGGAAAGATCCCAGTACCCAGGCCAGTAACATGGGGCTTCTTCCAGTGGCATTATAGTGCCATCCCGGTAAACTGCACACCGCCATGGCCCTCTGGTTGCCAGCCATTGATCTGGAGAATGCGAGTGGTGTGAGGACAGCGCCCATCTCTACCGATGCACGATGCTGCCCAGTGCCCCTCCTGCCCACCACTTGTCCCAGCCATGTGTGTGAGTGCAGCCATCGGACTATCCTGTGTGTTGGAATCATAGGGTTTTTAGCACTTATTAGGAACTTTTAATTAGGCTTTAACGTGAACATATGGCTTTTGTCCTGCAAGGGAAAAGTACTTTCTCTTTAAATTGACCCTATCACTGATTTCAGTTCTAAAATAAAATACAAACCTGTAAATACCTTTCTTGCTGCCTATGCCTCTAAATTCTGCTCTGTTTGCTGTGGAATTGTCCTACAAAATCTGTTGGGTAACTGACCTTTCCTAGAGTGTCATCCTCCGAACATCCGGCTCACATTGATTGAATGCAAACTCAGCTAACCCAAACTGAGCCCGGGTACATTCCGCACGTGTTTAGGTGCAGCGTGCCACAACGACAGAAAACACTCAGAGTCCAGTTACAGAGTGACAGTAATATATTGCAATTGAAGTTGGGCAAGGCAACCTGACCGGGAACACTCAAAGAGTACAACAGTTATGTATCAGAGCTGAAGGTCTCAGGTGTGGGGACAGTATCTGTCTTGAGGAGTGGAATGCGGCCTGACCAGTCCGTACCTAACTGGGGAGGCTTCCAGGATGGATGGCGTGTCTCTGCACTTTCCCTGCTCCTCTTGAACCTTTCCTTAAAGCGGTGTTCCAGCCGAAATTATAATTTTTAAATAAAAATACCCCTATAATACACAAGCTTAATGTATTCTAGTAAAGTTAGTCTGTAAACTAAGGTCTGTTTTGTTAGTTTTTAGCAGTAGTTTGTTATTTTATAAACTTGCAGCAGGCCGTGGCCATCTTAAGTGTGGGCATCTGAAGCCAGACTGTATTTCTTCCTGGATCTCATCCTTGCAGATCTCGTACATGCTTAGTGCAGCATAAGCAGTGTAATAGGTTTCAGGTCAGGTTTCCATAGCAACGACAGTTTGAGAGGAAGTTGCTGCCCCTTCCCAGGAGGCATTGCAAACAGGAAATGATGCGATGGGCCGCGGCCAGGGAGGAGGAAGTGAAAAATGAATACAGCAGATATACAGTCTGTGCTGAAAAAAAAATAAAAAAAATATCCAATTTGTTTACAGTGCACAGTTTAGTGAGGGATGCTGAAGAGTTGTAAAAGTGGGTGGAACTCCACTTTAAGCACTGTCCGTGACAGACGGGGGGCCTATCCCTACTCTAGACACAGGAGAAATGTGTGTCAAGCCTGGGAACCAGGGTCTTACGTAGACTCTGCCTGACCCATGATGGCCACCAAAGTCACATGGGGCACCAGCATACAATCAAATAGCTATCCCCTGTGACCTAGGAACTAGACTTCCTCTCCCTCGGCCATGCTGCTGTGGTTGAGCGCCAACTCCAGTGAAGAAAATAGATTGCACCTGCCTACAGACAAATCTTTACTTCTGGGTCCCCTCCCTGGTTCCTTCTGCTGGTCATCAGTGACCTAGAGGTCATCAGCAGGAGGAGCCAAGCAGAAAGTGTCAGCTTCTCAGCAGACTTTGGGGGGGGGGGGTTCATAGCAGAGTGGGTGTCAGGATAGGTAAGTACTTCATTACTTTGTTACAGGGTTGTTTCTTAGTTTAGAATTGAAGTTGCTTTAAAAGATGACATAAATAACAAAAAAACTATGAAGATATCATGTTTTAAATCTTTAGACTCTAGAAACCTGCCATCACCTGAAGAGTCCCCCACCGGGGAAAAAGACAACGCTACCTGGAATAAGACAGAACAAATATAAAATAAATAAATAACAGCGTCTATATGTCTTTACAAGCGGCTGAAGGAGATTTAGAGGGGACACACTAATGTGTTTCTCTGTAGCTCCTTCTCTCCGATGAATTATTAAACATTTCTGTGGAATGCTCTCACTTCTTCATCCCCAAATACAAATGTTATATTTTGAATCACCATAAATCCTTTTCTATTCCCGTTCACAGCTTTGTCATGTAAATGTTACGGCCTTTTGTTTCGAAAGGGGAAAAGAAAAAAAAAAAAAAAAAGGGCCCTCGTTTTTCGAGTCGAAAAATTGCATTCAAGCAAGCAAAAGGATCCCGTCGACGTTGGCCAGAATGGATGCTTTTGTATCGGGCGCGCCGTGACAAAAGGCAAAGTTAATGGGCCTATGCTGAGCTTTTTTTGTTTTTTTATAAATAACAAGTGGTTTATGACAAAGAACAAAACTTGGGTTTTTTTTTTTTACGCGAGACGGTCCTCGGTCTTCGCTCACCGAGCCTATTAACTCTAGTTATCTCTTTGAGAACACTGGCGCACAGGTACCATTTTCTCCGACAACTTCATTTAAGTGAATTTATGGCCTAATTGTGCAGTTGTTTCCTTGCGAGTCACTTTTAAGAGACGGCTATGCCGACTCCGTCATAATTTAGTCATGTTTTTTTTTTTGTTTTCATCGGGCAACTGTATGATAATTACCATTGTTAACAGCCAATGGTAAACAATAAAAGGGGAAGGCGACACAGCGGAATCGCACATGTATCCGTCATGAATCACACCATCGTCTTGGCCCGCCATTTTTTATCTAAATGTTTAGCCCAGGGATACGCTAAGACCTCGGCTTGGAAATTTAAGCCCCTGTTGTTGAGGAGATAGCGCAGGCGAGGCGTACATCACCTTAATGCTATGCTGACTACAGGTGGACAGTATCACTCAATTCAATTCTCCTTGTACTTCTGCTGCACTTCTGGAAAACGTTTTTTTTTTTTTCCAGACCTATGTTTTGGTTTGTGGATGTAAAAATGAAAAAGGTTCAAGAGAACCAGTCATGGCTGGGCTTTTGCAACAGTCTCAGGTCTTTGCTTAGATTGGGTTCATATCTGCTCCTTTATTTAGCTTTCCTTACTGTATTTTTAGGCGGGTAAGAGGTCATCTGAGATTTTATGGCTCTTAAACTTTCAGTTCCAAACCTTCACATGCTGTCTCCTGGCTTTTGTAAATGCAGAGGCCCATAGTAATTGATGTTCATTTAGCTTTAATGTCAAGAGTCAAAGATTACTTGAAGTCTTGCAGTTGCTACACCCTCAACGTCCTACCTTAATGTACTGTCCCCGAGAACAACATACTGTAAAATAGGTTCTGTGAACTTTTAGACATGCATACAGCCTATCCTGCGTTGCAACCTTTCATCAATTTTTCTCTTCCGTCTACGCCCAGAGAGATTAGCTACAGTGCCATGGGTTGCAAACTTTTTGATAATGTTGCGCACTGTGGACAAAGGCAAATCTAGATCTCTGGAGATGGACTTGTAACCTTGAGATTGTTGATATTTTTCCACAATTTTGGTTCTCAAGTCCTCAGACGGTTCTCTTCTCCTCTTTCTGTTGTCCATGCTTAGTGTGGCACACACAGACACACAATGCAAAGACTGTGAACTTCTCTCCTTTTTATCTGCTTTCAGGTGTGATTTTTATATTGCCCATACCTGTTACTTGCCCCAGGTGAGTTTAAAGGAGCATCACATGCTTGAAAACAATCTTATTTATCCACAATTTTGAAAGGGTGCCAAGAATTTCGACCAGCCCGTTTTTTGGAGTTTTGTGTGACATTATGTCCAATTTTTGCTTTTTTTTCCTCCCTTTTTTTGTTTTGTTCCAATACACAAAAAGGGAATAAACATGTGTATAGAAAAACATGTGTTACTGCAATACTTTTCTGTGAGAAATACTTGATTTTCTGGAAAAATTTCTGGGGTGCCAACAATTTAGGCCATGACTGTATGTAGTCAGATGGAGGAAAACCTCAAATAAACTCAATGGCCCTGGCGAGGCAGCTTCCACACAGCAAAGCTTCCCATGGTGGGCATCTCAAGCCACAGAAATACAGAAAGAAGTGCCAGACCAAAACTGGATGAAAGAGTCCAAGATAATTGTAATTGCTGGTAGAAAAAAAGTCATAAAAAAAACAGCCAACTCATTTTCGGAAGGCAACACCACTCCCCCTTCGTCGGGGCTCAAAACAGGATAAAACTTGGATGGACTCCAGTATTGAACCCTAATCATAGAGTAACAACTTGACAGCAGTCACTGAGCAGCAATAGAGCTCCATGTTTCTACGAGTCCATCTAAGTTTTAAGTCCTGATGGAGTGGTGTTGCTCCTAAAACAAGTCTACTCTTTTTATTTGACATTTTTTTACCAACAATTAAAATTATCTTGGACTATTTCATCCGGTTTTGGTCTGGTACTCCTTTCTGTACTTCAATATGCTCTCTGGACTCTTATGTATGAATAACAGTTTTCAGATTATAGAGTCACTCACACAAACAAAAGACTTTAGGAAAGGTAAATATAATTGCTGACTTTTTTCCCATTTTATTTTTTCAAATTAAGGGGGCAATCTATTATATAGGTGGGGTCCTCATGTAATAAGTAGACCTTGCTTTTTTTTTTTTTAAAGCAAGGCCCGCTTTCATCTACTGACCTCCAAGCCCATTGAACGCAGCAACCAACAGAGCGCTTTCAATCTATAAATTTCCAAGCTAAGCAAATAATTAAGCAGCAGAAAACGACATCTTCGTACAAATAAGAAACACCATTTAGCTTTACCCACAATTTCACTTTAATTAAAAACAACTTACCTTTTAACGACCATGTTTCACTTGTATCTCTTTGAATTAATTGTGCAACCATTATTAGCCAATAAAAACAATCATGAAAACGGGCCAACTCAGCGATTTATCAGTTCACCTTGAAACACGGCCCTTTATTGGAGGGGAGGTGTTGAAGGATATTTAACAATAGAATTCCGTTACGGAATGCCAATTCAAAGCATCGTTCTCCAACAATTGTATGCAAGGTAAATAATATAAAATTAATATTGCCGATGTTTTTTTTTTTTGACACAGTACCTGAAATAGAAAATAATGTTATTTTCCTAACCTTGTACATTTTTTTTTTTTTAAATGCAACAGCTAGGGTAAAAAAGTAAACCTTTGATCGTTTTCAAAAGCAGTTCCACCAAGCCGATTGTATTCGGGAAATCGAGAAAATTGACCTTAAATCAGAATTAAACTCTAATGCCGCGTACACACGAGCGGACTTTTTCGAATTCGTCGGACAATTCGATCGTGTGTGGGCTCCATCGGACTTTTGCTGTCGAAAATGCTGAAAATTCTGATGGACTTTAGAAATAGAACATGTTTCAAATTTTTCAGCCAGAACTTTGCCAGACCCAGTTCCTATCAAAAAATCCACTCGTTTGTGTGCTAATCCGACGTACAAACAACGACGCTAGGGCAGCTATTGGCTACTGGCTATGAACTTCCTTATTCTAGTCCGGTCGTACGTCATCACGTTCGAATCCGTCAGAATTTAGTGTGATTGTGTGTGGCCAAGTCCGTTCCCACAAAGTTTAAAGCATGGAATTGTCCAAAATTTATTGGTATGATGACGCCTTAAGAGTTCCCTTCACTGGAACTAAGGGGCTAAGCCCAACCCCTGAAAAACAACTCCCACACCATAATCCCCCCTCCACCAAATGATTTGGACCAGTGCACAAAGCATGGCTCATAAAGACATGGATGAGCGAGTTTGGGGTGGAGGAACTTGACTGGCCTGCCCAGAGTCTTGACCTCAACTGGATAGAACACCTTCAACTGGATAGAACACCTTCAGGATGAACTCCCAGAGTTGTAGATGCAAAGGGTGGGCTAACTCAGTATTTAACCCTACGGATCGTAAAGGCGGGCGTCCCAATAATTTTGGTAATATGGTATATTTACTAGCACCTTCCCCCACTCTCCATCATGAAACATCCCTCTCAGCAGCTGGGAAGAGAAGAGAGGAGTGAAGCCAGCAGCACTGTTGGGCGGGGGGGGGGGGGGGGGGGGGCAACATGGGGGAAGACCGGGCAGTAGGGGGAATCGGTACTGCACGTAGTGATTAGGGTGTGGGCACACCTACGTATACTAGTGACTGTGGAGATTAGGTTCAATACTCTATTCCAAGACTTTCCGGGAATTACCACCAGATGTGGATCATAGTTCCCAGCAAGTCTCAACCTCGGATACGAAGGGTGTGGGGGGGACCCTGGGAGCATTTTGGAATAAATACCATCTCGACAACACTTTGAAGTCAACAAATGCAAATAGTAAGTAAGCACAAAAACACACATAAGCGCGAGTATTTGTGTGGTTTTCAATACGGAAAATACTGTATAAATCAATGGTTTTTGACTTGATGTATCTAATGAAAACCAAATTGTCCAACCCAAATGCAACTTTGTAATTGTGCATCCTAAAACCCACATACAACATGTACAGTACAACCTTGGATTGTGAGCATAATTCCTTCCATGAACATGCTTGTAATCCAAAGCACTTGTATATCAAAGCAAATTTCCCCATAAGAAATTTTGTTTCTCAACCATTTATTCATAGGTCCTTCAGTTTATAGTCTATATAAAGAGATTATAACAATGTGATGGGTTGTATAACCATAAAATGTCCATCCACAAATAGAAGACTCCACAAGGAGATTAGACGCAAAATCCAGCTGGAGCTACAAGTGTAGCAATATGTTTCTAAATGTTCTACCTTTATTAAACCACTTGCCGACCAGCCACCACAGTTACATAGTACATAGTAGGTGAAGTTGAAAAAAGATACATCAAGTCCAACCTATGTGTGTGATTATGATTGCAGCAGAGTGGCACTGTGGCCACTAGGGGGGCTTGCACGCACACGCTGCTCGCCCCCCGGAGCCGATGCGAGTGCCCGGTGGTCACTGCCGGGCTCCCGCGATCGCTGCTGACACACGGAGTACCAGGATCTGTGTGTGTAAACACACAGTTTCCGGTTCTCTGAAGGGAGAACAGACAGATCGTCTGTTCATACAGAGTATGAACAGCGATCTGTCATCTCCCCTGCACAGTCCCCTCCCCCCTTCAGTTAGAACACAAACTAGGGAACACAATTAACCCCTTGATCGCCCCCTAGTGTTAACCCCTTCCCTGCCAGTGACATTTTTACACTAATCAGTGGATTTTCATAGCACTGATCGCTGTATGAATGCCAATGGTCCCAAAAATGTGTAAAAATTGTCCGATCTGTCCGCCATATTGTCACAGTCTGGATAAAAATCGCAGATCGCCGCCATTACTAGTAAAAAATGAATTAATAATAAAAATGCCATAAAACTATTCCCTATTTTGTGCAAACCAATCAATAGACGTTTATTGCGATTTTTTTTACAAAAATATGTAGAAGAATACATATCGGCCTAAACTGAGAAAAAATATTTTTTTATATATTTTTTGTGGGATATTTATTATAGCAAAAAGTAGAAAAATATTGTGTTTTTTTTTTTTCAAAATTGTCGCTCTTCTTTTGTTTATAGCGCAAAAAATAACAACTGCAGAGGCAAATACCACCAAAAGAAAGCTCTATTTGTGGGGGAAAAAAAGGACGTCAATTTTGTTTGGGTGCAACGTCGCACGACCGCGCAATTGTCAGTTAAAGCGATGCAGTGCCGAATCGCAAAAAGTGCTCTGGTCAGGAAGGGGGTAAAATCTTCCAGGGCTGAAGCGGTTAAAATGTAACCATATTGCTACACTTCGAGGCGCCTCTCTTCTCTTTTATACCCAGTTGTGACATGACGCTACTTATATATCAAGTCATCGATTGTATATCAAGTCAAAATTTATAAAAAAATGTTGCTAGTCTTGCAAAACGCTTTAAAACCAAGTTACTCTCTTTACTGTATTTCTCACCTATAAACCCCCCCCCCCCCCCAATATAACAACGAGCCCCATATGAAGCATAGCTCCACTTGCTGTACCTGTGACCCGCCCATATGACAAACGTTGAAGACCTCCATTAAGCAGAAGGAAAAAAAAAAAGGTTCTAGTTCTAGTACTAGAGACAAGAAGAGATGGAAGAGATGTCCCGGCCTCTCCAGACTGCAGATTGCCCCCTCATTCTCTCTTGCGGCTCACGTGCGTCTGTCACCGTCTAAGTGGAAGTGGGAATTTAATTTAATGACATTAAAACTTAATCTTGAACGATAACATCTCGCCAACGGAAAAAAAACTCAGTCATGCAAAGTGCGGAATAATTATCGGGTGGCGTGAAAAGTATCAGCCATGGAAGGCAGCGTTCCCGCGCTTGCCCATCCCGTCGGAATAGTATCTGCGTCCGCCATCGATGGGCCTGCGATGTCTGCTGGAGCGCAAGGTCGGGGATTAGGCGATAATGCAGACAAATCGTTGGCGTGTGTCATGTGACAGCGGCATTCAGTTCCTTTTCGCTTCTTTCAGCCCGCGTGTGGCGCGCTTTCCTTTGATATCTAGTTGGCGGCGCGTTTTCCTGTCTCAGCCGGTAACTGTATTGTTACAAAATATAGGATTGTCTGACTTATAAGCAGATGAAGACCAAGCCCTTAGAATCTCATACAAGGTAAGGTATAAGGTTGTTTTCCATCTTTTTTTACACCTACAGCTTTCATTAAAATAACCCCTAGTGATCCTGCCAGGAAGGTTCTTGTTGAGGCACTTCCTGTTAAAGGGGGGCCAATAGGCCAGGAAGTGCCTCAACAAGAACCTTCCTGGCCGGATCACTAGGGGTTATTTTAATGAAAGCTGAGGTGTCCAACACGCTTGCTGCCACCTTGGACACCACTGCACTCCACCTCTGAGATGGGGGTGAGATGTCCTCATTTTCAATAAGCCCTGAATTATAACTTTATAGGGCATTTAGCAAATATCAAATCTTCTTATGTGTTATATTTTACCAGGGCTATTCTCAGAGAATAGGTGCAGGAACTCCCCCCTTCTGAGTCCCGCCTTGTCTCCGCCCCCTACCCACCCCCAAGCACCGTCCCTTGATTCCACCCCCTACCCACCTCCCAGTACTGCCCTGAGTATCATTTTGCGGTGCTAAATCATTTTTTTTGAATTTTTATGAACTTTCTTTTTTATATATACAGTTTATTGTTTTATGTGTGAATCATGTAATAAAAATCGATGTTTTAAAGAACCAGCTGTGAATATGTGGTGACTTAAAAGTCCTGCCATTCAAAAAAACGTTCTATCTATACTTCAAAGAATATGGGACGTGGCACAAATATTCGAGCCAAATGTATTGACAGCCTATAGCGGCCTTTCTCAACCTTTTCAGCAGAGGTACCCTTGAAATAATTTTACAGTCTCAGCAGTGGCGGTGCGTCCATAAAGGGCGCAGGAGCGCCGCCCCCTCTCTCCTGGCACCGCTCTATCACCATAGATAGATTCATGCATTTTTGGGTGCCGGGCACCTGAATTACAGCGGTGGGGGTGTTTTTTGGAAGCACCTGATTAGAGCCGTAGGAAAGGAATTCGCTTTGCTAACACTGAACCGCCTCTCAGCCAATCAGGTGCTCGGGTCTGTTACCTGTCACCTGATTGGCTGAAACATCAGGCGCTGTGATTGGTTGCCTGATAGAGAGGACAGAAAAAGACATCGAGGAGCGTGCAGGACACCGCCACTGACCCGCTGCAAGACAGGTAAGTGCCGGGCGATGCACACTGGCAGCATTTGATGGGGCACAGTAGCGGCAATTGATGGGCACACTGCTAGCATTTGATGGGGTACAGTGGCAGCATTTGATGGGGCACAGTGGCGGCAATTGATCGGCAAACTGGCAGCATTTGATATGGTACAGTGGCAGCATTTGATGGGGCACAGTGGCAGCATTTGATGGGGCACAGTGGCGGCAATTGATCGGCACACTGGCAGCATTTGATATGGTATAGTGGCAGCATTTGATGGGGCACAGTGGCAGCATTTGATGGGACACAGTGGCGGCAATTGATCGGCACACTGGCAGCATTTTATATGGTATAGTGGCAGCATTTGATGGGGCACAGTGGCAGCATTTGATGGGACACAGTGGCGGCAATTGATCGGCACACTGGCAGCATTTGATATGGTACAGTGGCAGCATTTGATATGGTACAGTGGCAGCATTTGATGGGGCACAGTGGCAGCATTTGATGGGACACAGTAGCGGCAATTGATGGGACACAGTAGCGGCAATTGATGGGACACGGGCAGAAATTGATGGGCATAGTGGCTGCGCTTGATGGGCACAGTGACTGCGTTTGATGGCACAGTGGCTGAGTTCATGGGCACAGTGGCTGCGTTTGATGACACAGTGGGTGCGTTTGATGGGCACAGTGATTGCGTTTGATGGGCACAGTGGCTGCGCTTGATGGGCACAGTGGCTGTGTTTGACGGCACAGTGGCTGCGTTTGATGGGCACAGTGGCTGCGTTTGATGACACAGTGGCTGCATTTGATGGGCACAGTGGCTGTATTTCATGGGCACAGTGTCTGCGTTTGATAGCACAGTGGCTGCAATTGATGTTTTTTTTTTTCCAGTTTGTTTGCGGCTCCCCAAAAAATTTGAGAACCAGCTACCACTGAGTCTCAGGAAACCCCTGCTAAAAGCTATTATATCTATAACTATAATATCAGATCAATGGGGTGTCAGTGGGAACTTATCTGAGAGGCAGAAATTGCTCCTTGATCAAGGAACCTCTAGCAACCTTTGGAGGAACCCCAGGGTCCCTGGAGCCCTGGTTGAGAAACCCTGGTCTATAGGGTGGCAAATGTCTCTCCGTTGTGGACCTGCATTGTTACCTGTCGTACAAGAACCTGGCAGAGACTAGAGTTGGGACTAATGCCTGCTGACGGTGGCAACAATGGACCATGCTCCTGTCTTGAATTGGCCACTTGAAGTCTCCATTGAAAGCCTCTGTGATGGGGGAGACAATACAAAAGCACAACTGGGAGACCAGGACAGAGCATTGTCACCCTATACCAGGAAATTCCCAAGCAAAGGCCTTCATGGCAGGATCTCTAGCGATTATTTAAAAGAAAGCTGCAGATTTTAAATGGACTTTTGAAATTACATTAACCTGTTAAACCTTATATGGGAGTTTAGAGTTTGGGTTTACATCTACCTAATTGGATGACGATGCCGTCTCGGTTTCGTATACAGCGAGGGCTGCTAATGTGCAATTGAGCTAATTATTCTGATTAGTTGGCTACTGAAGATTTCCCAAAGCTACTCATAGTCATGAGATGAAAGATCGCCCAATTTGGCTGCCTTCAGCCATCTCTTCCCAGGGGAGATGATCGATTGGACAAGTTGGAAACCATTCTACTCCAAGATAAGAGTCACTAGGAGCGTCTACCTGTGCCCCCCTCCAAATCCCTCTTCCATTCCTCAAAGCAATAAACATGAACGATCAGCCAAACGTCATAGTTACAGGAGCAACCAGACAAAGGTGGTGTCAGAGGAAGAGTCCTAATCTTTCGTGTTTGCAAGTCTATTTGCCCTCTAGTGCCACCTTTATGCTTTTCACATACAGTCAGATTCTCTTTCAAATTTTATCTGTAAAAGCAATAACCTTATGTCCAGTCAGGCACATCCTCAGACAGGATCTCTATGTCAATCTGACAGATCGATTCCAAAGCAAAGTCTATATATGTTCAGAATAGGTCTACGTGGTCAGGCACTGCTGAAGAGAAAACACCAGATCTCCGGCTCTAGAAAAACAAGCAGCTGACAAAAACGACAACACCGAAAAGTTTAAACATTGAAACTCCGACTTGGGGACGCGAAGGGAATAGAGGCGGCAAAAACCAGAACACGCCAGCAGATGTTTAAGGGCAGTAAAGGTGCCTCTTTACAGAGACGCGCGTCGAGTCACGCTGCTATCTTAATGAGGTTTGAACCAGTATGGCGCCTTTTTTTTCCAGTTAGGCTGCAGTTTACAGGAATCCATCAAATCATTTCAGCCTCTTGATGTGGTCACTACTCATTTAGGCTCCTCGGGAATGAGGCACCTCAAGCAGAGCAAGGCCAGATGACAAATATACGCACGTCAGCTGTTGTTCTTTCATATGGAAGACGTCCACTAAGAGGGAGAGGCCAGTGGGCCCATTGCACGTCCTTTTCTGAAAGATCTTCATTGTGGCATTCGGTCTGATGTAGCCATTCTCAACCAGGGTTCTGTGGAACGGTAATGCCCCGTACACACAAGCGGATTTTCCGTTGGAAAAATATTGGATGTTTTTTCCGACAGAATTCCGCTCAAGCTTGGTTTGCATACACACGGTCACACAAAAATTTGCTGAACTTTCGACCGCCAAGAATGCGGTGGCGTCCAACACTACAACGAGCCGAGAAAATTAGGTTCAATGCTTGCGTCAAATTGTTTCTGAGCATGCGTAGGAATTTTGTGCGTTGTAATTTGTACAGACGATTGGAATTGAACTTTTTCGGACCGAAAAATTGAGAACCTGCTCTCAATCTTTTGCTGGCCAAAAATTCCGCCAGCAAAAGTCCGATGGAGCATACACTCGATCGCATTTTCCGATCAAAAGCTCTCATCGGACTTTTGCTAGCGGAATTTCCGATCGTGTGTACGGGGCATAAGGTTCCTGCAGAGGTTGGTAGGGGTTTATTAAGCTGTGGTTGATTGACCTCGCGTTTGATGGCACCTCCATTGTTCTGGGGTCAACCCCACTTTGTAGAGTCAGTAGCATGACACCAATGATCATTTTATCTGTCTGTAAGGGCAGTATTCTGAATATGAATGTAAGGGACATTTTTCCCATTGACTCCTGATGAATTATTTTAGCAGAGATTCCCTAAGACTTGAAATTTATTTCAAGGGCTTCTCTGGGGTAAAAAGGTTGAGAGAGGCTGCTCTAATTTAAGGACATAAAGGAAGGCTCTTCTTTATTGAGGATCCTGTCCAGGAGCCAGCGGAAGAGGCTAGTGGGGCCCACTGGACATCCTTTTTTGAAAGATCATCTATATCATCCATTCTCAACCAGGGTCCCATGGAACCCTAGGGTTCCTCCAGAGGTGGCTAGGGGTTCCCTGAGATATTGCTGATTTACCTCCTGTTTGATGGTGCCTACATAGTTCTGAGCCAATGTCACTTGGAGGAGCCAGTGGTATGACACCAATGATCTTTATAGCTCTCTGTAAAGGGGTCATTCTTACCACCACTGTAAAAAAGGGCATTCTTCTCACTGACCACCAAAGTAAGGGCCATTGTTCCCACTGATCCCCAATGAATGGGTTTTATAAGGGGTTCCCCAATACCTGAAAATTATTTTAAGGGTTCCCCTGGGGTAAAAAGGTTGAGAAAGGCTGATCTATATGGTATTTGGTCTGATGCAGCCATTCTCAACCAGGGTTCTGTGGAACTGTAGGGTTCCACCAGAGGTTGGTAGAGGTTCCTTGAGCTATGGTTGATTTACCTCCCTTTTGATGGCACCTGCATTAATCTTGGGTCAACCCCACTTCGCAGAGTCAGCAGCATAACACCAATGATCTTTGTATCTGTCTGTACGAATGTAAGGGGCATTTTTCCTATTGACTCCTGCTTAATTATTTTAGCAGAGATTCCCTAAGACTTGAAATATATTTCAAGGGCTTCTCTGGGGTAAAAAGGTTGATAAAGGCTGATCTAATGTACCAAGGTAAAGAAATGCTCTTCATCATTGACGATTTTGTCTAGCGCCTCAGCTACATGGGCCATACATACTGCAGTCAATGGCAGTGATGAGCCCTGGGTGTCAAGGACCTTGAGGGCCAGACAAGACAGCCTCCCCTTCAGACAATGTAAAGGAAATCCAAAGGCAAAGGCTAGTACCTTCCTCTGGTCAAATTGGATGTCGACCTCTGACAATATGGCAGCTCCCAAGGCTAGTATAAATCTACCCATAGACATCAGACAATGTTTCCCAGTCCTGTTAAAGATCATGTTTATTAATTACTGTTTTTTGAATAAAAGATCTTTTTATTTAAATTGTAACATTTTTTTCTTCCAAAATGTTGTTCATTAACATAACACAAGTGAAAGTGGCATCATCTATGCAAACGGATGCTGCACGGGGATGGTGGAAACACAGCACAGAGCTGGGAACTCAGCAGAGAGATGGTGGGAACTCCTCATAATGGGCACAGCAGGTGTACAGACCCGGGAACTCAGCAAAGAGATGGGGGGAACCCCTCATAATGGGCACAGCAGGTGTACAGACCCGGGAACTCAGCAAAGAGATGGGGGGAACCCCTCATAATGGGCACAGCAAGTGTATAGACCCGGGAACTCAGCACAGGGAGTGTGTGAACTTGCTATAATAGGCAAAGCAGGTGTACAGATCTGGGAACACAGCATAAGAATGGTGGGAACCCCTCATAATGGGCACAGCAGGTGTACAGACCTGGGAACTCAGCAGAGAGATGGTGGGAACTCCTCATAATGGGCACAGAAGGTGTAAAGACCCGGGAACTTAGCAAAGAGATGGTGGGAACCCCTCATAATGGGCACAGCAGGTGTACAGACCTGGGAACTCAGCAGAGAGATGGTGGGAACCCCTCATAATGGGCACAGCAGGTGTACAGACCCGGAACTCAGCAGAGAGATAGGGGGAACCCCTCATAATGGGCACAGCAGGTGTACAGACCCGGGAACTCAGCAGAGAGATAGGGGGAACCCCTCATAATGGGCACAGCAGGTGTACAGACCCGGGAACTCAGCAGAGAGATAGGGGGAACCCCTCATAATGGGCACAGCAGGTGTACAGACCCGGGAACTCAGCAAAGAGATGGGGGGAACCCCTCATAATGGGCACAGAAGGTGTAAAGACACGGGAACTCAGCAAAGAGATGGGGGGAACCCCTCATAATGGGCACAGCAGGTGTACAGACCCGGGAACTCAGCAAAGAGATGGGGGGAACCCCTCATAATGGGCACAGCAGGTGTACAGACCCGGGAACTCAGCACAGGGAGTGTGTGAACTTGCTATAATGGGCAAAGCAGGTGTACAGATCTGGGAACACAGCATAGGGATGGTGGGAACCCCTCATAATGAACACAGCAGGTGTACAGACCTGGGAACTCAGCAAAGGGATGGTTGGAGTCCCTCATAATGGGCACAGCAGGTGTACAGACCCGGGAACTCAGCACAGGGATGGTGGGAACCCCTCATAATGAACACAGCAGGTGTACAGACCCAGGAACTCAGTACAGGGATGGTGGGAACCCCTCATAATGGGCACAGCAGGTGTACAGACCCGGGAACTCAGCACAGGGATGGTGGGAACCCCTCATAATGAACACAGCAGGTGTACAGACCCGGGAACTCAGCACAGGGATGGTGGGGACCCCTCATAATGGACACAGCAGGTGTACAGACCTGGGAACTCAGCACAGGGATGGTGGGAACCCCTCATAATGGGCACAGCAGGTGTACAGACCCGGGAACTCAGCACAGGGATGGTGGGAACCCCTCATAATGAACACAGCAGGTGTACAGACCTGGGAACTCAGCACAGGGATGGTGGGAACCCCTCATAATGAACACAGCAGGTGTACAGACCCGGGAACTCAGCACAGGGATGGTGGGGACCCCTCATAATGAACACAGCAGGTGTACAGACTCAGGAACTCAGCACAGGGATGGTGGGAACGCCTCATAAAAGGCAATGTGCACATGTGGGAAGACAACTCAGAGATCTCACCAATTGAGTTCCTAAATAAAAAAAACTGTTAGATGGTTTACCTTTCCATCATTAAAAGCTAAAATTACATATCTGGGTGGACTGCCCCTTTAAGGATCAGACTCTTTATTGAATAGTGAGCTTACCTCACCGCTAAAACTTTTGACTCTGATTCTGAGAACTTTTGTAGGTGGCTGATTCATCTAATTATAAGGTTAATTGAACAACAAGCCCGGCAGGTCAATAGTGTGATGACTTCATAGACAATCGTATGGGGAGCGCTGACTGCTCCCGTCTGTGACTCTCGGTGCTTCAAGGGAAAGAGTTAGCGGTTCCCTATGTAGGGTAGGGATATTTTTACACTTCATGCTGAGGTAAGACCTCCCAGGGGGAACCAAAATCAAGGCCATCTTGGGAAATCCGGTAGAATTTCCTCTCCGCTTGATTTAGGTTATGTGCTCTGTGTTTGCAGATAAGATGGGAAACACCATCTACAACACACCAACACAAGATGAGATCATAACATGGTGCAAAAAAAAAAAAAGCATGATCTGGGTATGTAGCCTTATTCCCTTGCATTACCGGGGTCCTGCAGTCAATTTCCACTATTACTTGTATTTAAAGTGGACCTTTCAGTGACTTTGCAAATTTACATAAATACACATACACAACATCACAATTTCCATAAACCTTTGCGTGTTCCTGCTTCTCCTGTTGACGTGATAGCCATGCACGGTAATGTAAAGGGGCACTGTGATATAAAGGGGACTGCACTGTAAAGGGACACTGTAATGGTTAGTGCCCTTTTAAAGAGCAGTCCCCTTCTTTATATCACAGTGCCCCTTTACATTAAAGTGCCCCCAGCAATCACAGCCCCCCCATTACAGTGCCCCTTGCAGTCATGCCCCACCCCCCCCCCTTTTCTCTCTAATCACAGTGCCTCTTTTTACTCTCTGCCTCCCCGGCACAGTCCTACCTTCGGCAGGGCAGAGGCAGGATTCAGCCCGTGAGTCCCCTCTAGGGTCTCCAGAGCTGCAGATCTGGATCATATTAACAAGCAGGTGATTGCCCGCTTGTTAATAAGAAAAGACTCCCGCTCACTGGGCAGATCTCCAGTTCTTCAACCTGCTCTGCTGTTAAGATGTCATTGTTGGCCGGACGGGAAAGCTGGGAGAGGAGACAAAGGCATGGCAGCATAGTGGGCGGTGACCATGCGACAGTGGTCTGTGTTAGCCTTGTCTGGACCGCCGTGGCCACTTACTTGCCGCTATGCGGTCCGGTCATCAACAGGCCGTTCTTGTTAGGACATGCGGCCCTGTGACCCTGGCCCACCAGGCAAATGCAAATGAACACAGTGAGTGTTTATTCAGAAAAGGAAGGGACCAGCAAATAACATATTTACCGACCCCTTCGCCCGCACTCTATCCTGAAACATACCCCTGTGTGTGTACGCAGTAGCCGTCGTGAAATGAGAGGTTGGAAGCTGGCAGTGCTGGGGGGGGCGCACAGGGAAGGGGGGTGGGGGGTGGGCACACCTGGCACACCCTGTGCACACACCTATGGGCTGGATTAATTGGCCTGCACTTTCCCATCTACAGCCTTCCATACTTCCTTCGCCTTGAAGGAGTTATCTAAGGAGAGGACCAAGTCCTGGCTGCCTCTTTCTCAGCTTGAATGGAGTGGAGCTTTATCTATTTTTCCCCAAGTTTTTCAGAGGAGGAGGCCTCCAGAGAGCCCTGTTCTCCCCCAAGGAGAGAGGAGAGCAGAAGCACATCAGCCTTGTCTTCTTCCCTTATGCCCTGTACACACGGTCGGAAATTCCGATGGAAAATGTCCGATCGGACCATGTTGTCGGAAAATCCGCCCGTGTGTGGGCTCCATCTGACTTTTTCCATCTGAATTTCCGACGGAAAAAATTTGAGATCCTGCTCTCAAATTTTCCGACAACAAAATCCGATCGGACTTTTTCCGATCGTGTGTAGAGAATTTCCGACGGACAAAGTGCCACGCATGCTCAGATCAAATTACGAGACCAAAGCTATTGGCTACTAGCCTCTACGTAGTTCCATCGTACGCAACAAACGTCACCAACGTTCAGAATGATCGGATTTTCCGACAACTTTGTCCGACCGTGTGTATGCAACACCAGCGTCGGACAAAATCCGTCAGAAAAAATCAGACGGATTTTGTGGTCGGAATTTCCGACCGTGTGTACGGGGGCTTACTCTCTCCTGATCTACCCTCTCCTCCCCTTCTCCCCTTGACTAATTAGGGACTCACAGAATCCTCTGTTTAGGGGGAGTAACCTTTAAAGGGGAACCTTCCAGGGCATCTAACTTCCTACATTCTATCTACCAGATCACTTATCGCAGGACCAGAACATCTTGGAAATGTCAGCAATGGGCTGACTTATCAGTTTGGCCTTCTCCAATGTCACAATTAAAACACAGGCGCCTGAATATAATAGATAATGGTTTTATAAATTCACGTCACAAAGTGGTCAGGCAGTGCAGAATTTAGCGTTTTTAAGGGGTAAAAAAGCCTTTGTGGCCAGTAACCTTCATAATTACACAACTCCACCATGTCCTACAGCACTGATTATACAATGGTTTGCAATTACCGTTGTGAATAAACTAGCGTTACCTTTCCCACCGATAAGAAGCTGGCCCAGCCAAGGTCATGGAATTGTTTTGCGCACAATGGAGATGGGGGCGGCACGCTTGGTTTAATGTGCGCTTGTGCCCACGCCAAGTGTTACAGCTCCACGTTCCCATGATAAAATCCACCACAACAAGATACAAAGTACAAGGATGCTTCTCTGTCAACAGATCCCGGCAAAGTGAATGGCTCGCATACTTGCTGTTGCAGAGGAACGGTATGCATCAAATACATTATATCAGAGCATTTTGTTTTATTATTTTCATCGCAAGCCTTATAAAATAAAATAATCTTCATGATAAAAGTAAATGTTAACCACTTTGCATTTCCCGGATTCCTGGGTAATTCAATAAAAGGATCATTCAGTTTGAAGGTGAGACCCTGAAATCCTCTAAAAGCAGCAAAATAGCAGATACTGTAGATGGAAAGGTTAATATTATTTACAGTATATAGAGAGGGGAGGGAGAGAAAAGAGAGAGAGAAAGCCTGGAGTTTTATTAGGGGGCATCTCAGGTATCTCTATGGATGATCCAGTTCTCTATACAGTGGGGGGAACATTATTATTTGATCCCCTGCAGATGTTGTAGGTTTGCCCACTTACAAAGAAATGAAGGGTCCATCATTTTTATCATAGGTGTATTTTAAGTGATAGAGACAGAATATCCACCAAAAATCCAGAAAAAACACACAATACAAATGTTATAAATGGAGTTGCATTCCAGTTAGTAAAATAACTATTTGATCCCCTACCAACCAACAATAATTCTGGCTCCCACAGACTGGCTACAGTAGGTGCTCATGTGGTACACAGATTACAGGGGGTCCCCGAGTTACGAACTCGTTAGGGACTGGCCCCGTGTACGGAACTCGGAAATGTTCGTAAGTCGGCGCGCATGCGCAGACCGACAAATACGGAGATTTCCGGACATTTCCGATGTTCCGTCTGTTGCCGTTCTGCGCATGCGCGGCAAATTACGGACATTTCCGGCATTTTTCGACGCTCCGTATGGCCGCGCATGCGCAGAACGGCCGAAAGACGTCGAAAACCACCGGAAAATGGCGGAGGGTCCCCGCAGCACCCCGTTCGTAAGTAGGGGTTGTTCGTAGGTCGGGTGTTCGTAAGTCGGGGACCCCCTGTAGTCCTGTCAATGTATGAAGGTTCTCCTAACGACAACTCAATATGTGTATAAAAGACACCCGTCCACAGAATCTCTTTCTTCCATTCAATCCTCACCATCATGGGGAAGACCAAAGAGCTGTCAAGAACGTCGAGGAGAAGATTGTAGACCTGCACAAGGCTGGAATGGGCTACAAGACCATCAGCAAGAAGCTTGGTGAGAAGGAGACAACTGTTGGAGCTGTATTTTGCAAATGGAAGAAATACAAAACAACCATCAATCGCCCTCAGTCTGGAGCTCCATGAAGGATTTCCCCTCATGGGGTGAGGATGATCATGGAGAAAGTGAGGGATCAGCCCTGAACTACACGGGAGGAGCTTGTGAACAGTGGCGTCACTAGGGTTGGTGTCACCCAGTGCGAAAAAAAATGGTGTCACCCCCCCCATCAACTATAGTCCCCATTCAGTACAGACCCCCCTCCACTAACTACAGACCCCCCTCCCGCAGTATAAATCCTCCTCCTTCAGTACAGACCCCCCCCCCCCCCACTAAGTACAGACCACCCTCCATCAATATAGACCCCCCTCCCTCAGTATAAACCTCCCCCCTCAGTACAGACACCCCTTCAGTGCAGACACCTCCGTCAGTACAGACACCCCCACCTCGGTGCAGACACCCCCCAGCATTACAGACACCCCCCTCAGTGCAGACCCCCCAGTGCAAACCCCCCTCAGTACAGACACCCCTTCAGTGCAGACCCCTCCATCTGTACAGACACCCCCACCTCGGTGCAGACCCCCCAGCATTACAGACACCCCCCTCAGTGCAGACCCCCCAGTGCAAACCCCCCCCCCCCCTTAGTACAGACACCCCCCTCAGAACAGACCCCCCTCAGTACAGACCCCCCCCCCCCTCAGTACAGACACCCCCCCCCTCAGTACAGACACCCCCCCTCAGTACAGATACCCCCCCTCAGTGCAGACCCCCCCAGCAGTACAGACCCCCCCATCAGTATAGATGCCCCTCTTACAGACCTCAGAACAGCAGATACACACAGCGGTGTGTGTCCCTCGGGCTCGGGCTCCTCCTCCTCTGTGGATGTAAACAGAGAGGAGGGGAGGCGGCTTCGCTCCGCTCCGCTGAGGGACACACACAGCTGCGGCGCGAGACACAGGGCAGCGGGCGGTGTTAGCGGTGCCGCTACCCACGGGTGTCACCCCTCTGGCGGGTGTCACCCGGGTGCGGCCTGCACCCCCCGCACCCGCCTAGCAATGCCACTGCTTGTGAATGATCTCAAGACAGTTGGAACCACAGTCAAACAATCATTGGTAGTACAAGGAAAAAGATACGGCTGCACACCGCTATAGATTCAATATTGATTTATTCATGCCAACACGACTGCCACCAAAACAAAGGACAGCAGAAGAGGTGACGCATTTCACACTTAACTGGTGCTTCTTCAAAACCTGGTTTTGAAGAAGCACTAGTTGAAGATGCACTAGTTAAGTGCGAAACACGTCACTTCCTCTGCTGTCCTTTTTCTTGGTGGCAGTCCTGTTGGCATGCATAAATCAATATTGGATCTATGGTGGTGTGCAGCCGTATCTTTTTCTTTCCTTACTTTGGTGGCGAGCCAGGGCTATCACCCAGCCCATCTGATCTACCGGATCACAATCACCTGGAGCAGCGTTCACCCTTCTTTGGATTTACATTGGTAAAACAATACGCCACCATGGATTGAAATCCTGCAGTGCCCACAAGGTCCCCCTCCTCAAGAAGACACATGTACAGGCCTGTCTGAAGTTTGCCAATGAACATCTAAATGATTCAGAGAAGTATTGAGAGAAAGTGCTGTGGTCAGATGAGACCAAAGTTGAGCTCTTTGGCATTAACTCAACTCGTGTTTGAAGGAAGAAAAATGCTGACTATGACCCTAAGAACGCCATCCCTACAGTCACACACAGAGGTGGAAACATGATGCTTTGGGATTGTTTCTCTGCTAAAGGTACAGGCTGAACTTTGCCGCACTGTGGGATGAATGGACCATGTATTGTAAAATCTTGGATTAGAACCTTCTTCCCTCAGCCAGAACACTGAAGATGGGTCGTGGATGGGTCTTACAGGATGACAATGACCCAAAACATACCACCAAGGCAACAAAGGAGTGGCTCAAGAAGGAGCTCCTTAAGGTCATGGAGTGGCCTAGCCAGTCTCCAGACCTTAATCCTATAGAAAATGTATGGAGGGAGCTGAAACTTCGAGTTGCCAAGCGACAGCCAAGAAATCTTAAGGATTTAGAGAAGATCTGTAAAGAAGAGTGGACCAAAATCCCTCCTGAGATGTGTGCAAAACCTGGTCACCACCTACAAGAAACGTCTGACCTCTGTGATCGCCAACAAGGGTTTCTCCACCAACTACTAAGTCATGTTTTGCTTGGGGATCAAATCCTTATTTTACTCACTGAACTGCAACTCATTTTATAACATTTGTATCGTGGATTTTTGGTTGATATTCTGTCTCTAGCATTTAAAATACACCTATGATAAAAATGATAGACCCATCATTTCTTTGTAAGTGGGCAAAACATACACAATCTGCAGGGGATCAAATAATTATTTTCCCCCACTGTGTATCCCAGGAGAATGGGAGGGGCAGTACCAATGACAACTGTCTAATAGGGGATATTCCCTCGTTTTAAGGAACAGGAAGTGGAGGGGAATCTCCCCAGTGGAACACAGCAAAAAAAAACTGAACCATTTCCTACTCTATCAAAAACGGAAAAAATTTTGAAAATTGTATCAAACGCTTATCGTAATTATCCTTTCCTGGCGCCGATCCACGGCAGCATTCTACCACATGTAGGAAATATTTTTTATTTTTTTGTGTATTAGATTATTTCAACATGCGTCCCATAAAGCAGCAGCATAATGGGTACAATTTATATTCCTCGGTGCTCACCGAGGCCCTGAATGCCATCTTTCCTCCCATCATTCACCCATTTCATATGTTGCTGTTTGATTTGGTTTCATACCCCACTTTGAAGATGACATAAAGAAATTAATTGAAGAGTCTTTATCACCGATATTAGAAATGCAAATGAATGGCAATTTATGCTCAGCACATCCCAAAGATGGAGAAATACGGTAAAGTACCCAATTTATGTTTTAGTCTAAAAAAAATAAATGCACTGGGTAAAATGTTCTTATACTGGGATACCAAATTGGTATATACGTTTTCAATATAAAAAAAAAAAAAAAAAAGCTAATGCAATTACGTATTCATTAAACCTGGATTAAAATCCCCCCCCCCCCACACACTTACACAGTTAAATGCTTTTATATGTCTAGGGCAGTGGCACTGGCAGCCAGTAAAAAAGGGGCACTTTTCTCCTGCCAGTAAATGCCAGTAAGAGGAAAAGATTGCCAGTAAAAAATATGGCTGTGACGCTTGACTCGGAACTGGGCATGTGCAGCCCGGGTCCGGAGCAGGGCCAGGACCATCCAAGTGCCTGCTACAGTGTGTGGAGGTGGTACCGGTGGGGGGCGGGTCTGGCGGAGATGGTGCCTGAGCGTTTTGTGTGATGTCATGGTGCAAGGGAGCCGGGCTGAGCGACCAGAGCTTCATGTGCTTGTCTAAGGGACGGGAGGAAGGCAAGCTGGGAGTGGGACTATCAGTGCTGTTTGGACTGGAGGGGACTGAGAGAACCACCTGGCATGGAAAGAGACTGTCACCATGACTCAGGATGGGACGTGTCAGTGATCTATTCTGCTGCACACTGCTGTGAGTGACACTGTGAGAATCCATTTCATGGGCATGTTTCGCCCATTCGAATTTTCTGCCCTTGAGTCCTGTCCCTGAACAACTTACTATATTGAGAATATAATAAGAAATATGCCTTAATATCTACCTTAAATCACATTGCTAATTGCATATTGTACTTATCTGTAGCCTAACCACTTCAGCCCCGGACCAATTTGCAGCCAAAGGACCAGGCCCCTTTTTGCAATTCGGCACTGCTTCGCTTTAACTGACAATTGCGCGGTCGTGCGACGTGGCTCCCAAACAAAATTGACGTCCTTTTTTTCCCAAAAATAGAGCTTTCTTTTGGTGGTATTTGATTGCCCCTGCGGTTTTTATTTTTTGCGCTATAAACATGAATAGACCGACAATTTTGAAAAAAATGCAATATTTTTTTACTTTTTGCTATAATAAATATCCCCAAAAAATATATAAAAAAATGTTTTTTTTCCTCAGTTTAGGCCGATACGTATTCTTCTACATATTTTTGGTAAAAAAAATCACAATTAGCGATTATTGATTAGTTTGCGCAAAAGTTATAGCGTTTACAAAATAGGGGATAGTTTTATAGCATTTTTATTAATATTTTTTTTTTTACTAGTAATGGCGGCGATCAGCGATTTTTATTGTGACTGCGACATTATGGCGGACACATCGGACATTTTTGGGACATTTGTCACTTATATAGAAATCAGTGCTATTTAAATAGCACTGATTCCTATGTAAATGACAGTTGTAGTGAAAGAGTTAACCACTAGGGGGCGGGGAGGAGTCAGTGTGACGTGTTGTGTTTTTTTTTTACAGTAGGGGGCGTGGCTGTACGTCTGACGTCATTGATCGGCTTTCCCGATGACAGGGAACAGCCGATCAATGACAGGCAGTGTAGGAAGCGCGGGGAGAGGTTTGTTTACACAAACCTCTCCCCGTTCTTCAGCTCCGTAACCCGATCGCGGGATACCAGCGGCGGTCGGGTCCGCTGGTCCCGCGGCCGGGGTCACGGAGCTCCCGACCGGGTCACGAGCGCGACCCACGGGCAGGCAAGTTAAAGGGGACGTACCCGTACGTGCTTTTGCCTGCCCGTGCCATTCTGTAGACGTATATCTACATGAGGCGGTCGGGAAGTGGCTAAATACTGAAATTTGCACTAACAACTGTAATTTTGTAAATTTTGGAAATGCCAGTAAAAACTTGGCTTTGCCAGTAAATTTTGGGTGTCGTGTCAGTAAATTTTAATCTGGTAGGTTGGCAAAACTGCTGCAGGGGGGAAGGAGAGGTGCCCTGTCTGACCTTATAGCAAGGCTTACAAAGCACATAGGAACATTGTATAGTAGAAATACTGGGAATGGCATAGGCAGCACTAGCAACCAACCAGGTGGGCTGCATTCATGTGTGCTGCAAGGGAAAAACACTGACAGGAGAACAGATCAGAGTGATGAGTTTCCAATTATATATTTCGACTGTGTTTTTATGTGTAAACCTGATGTTCATCTCTAAAGCTCCGAAGTTAAAAAAGGGGCCACATTCTGTAACCAATTATGTCTAGTGAAGATGGTTGGTTGGTTGGTATGCCCACAGAGTTCAGGCATGTGCAAGATGGAGTTATGAACTGGCAGGAAAATAATTACGGCATTGAAATACCATATGATGCAACTACCAAACACTACAAGGGACCCTAAAGGACTGGATAGATGGAAAGGAGAATGACAGATTTACATGTAGGTGAGGGCCATTCTAACTGCTTGAATGACTGATGTTCTTCAAACGGCAGAGCCAGCTGCCCGTCTGCAGTCCATCAGGTAATATGTAATGGGATTTTTTCGGCGTAATAACAAGGGAAAGAAAAGCTGATGTAAATGAGCATTAGGACTTGTTGAGCTATGCGGCCCTCTGCTATGCATGCACATAAGCAGCGAGGTTAATGGTGTTCCTTCTCTGTACCCAACCGCAATTTTGAAACAGGAGTGAGGATCCGCGAGAATCCTAGCATGGGGCTCGGCAAGGTTAAGAAGGATGATGAACATCCACTTCACAGAGAGAATAGACTGCTGGAGAAGCTAATAGAGTATCTGCGGACAGCCAGCTCAAAGAAAAATAAAACTCTTATGCCGCGTACACACGAGCGGACTTTTCGACAGACTAGGTCCGACTGTCTTTGAGACGGACTTTCGACGGAGTTCCAATGAACTTTCTGAATAGACATGCGCACAATAGAAAAATTTGTTTAGTTTTGCTTCGTTTCTGTTTGTTTCCGTTGATTTGTAACGATTCGTAATTTCGTAAGTCGTCGGTGTTCGTATTCGGACTCGTTCGTATATTTGGCAAGAGTTATTTTTCCGTTGATTCGTTTTTCCGTTAGTCTAATTTTCGTTTATTCGAAATTCGTATTTTCGTTAGATTTCGTATTCGGACGCATTCGTATTTTCGGAAGAGCTATATTTTCGTTGATTTAAAAAGATTCGTATTTCCGTTAATCTAATTTTCGTTGATTCGAAATTCGTATTTTCGTAGATTTAGTTACATTCATACTTTCGTGAGATTGATTTATTCGTACTTTCGTAACATTGTTTTCGTAGATTCGTAATCGGAGCATAATTCATAATTTTATGTAATGTGTATGTTATTTATATGTTTAAGAAACAAAGAATTTCTCTCTCACAAGTCAGAACTTAACTCAAAAATCCACCAAAACACAGAGCCACCGACCCAACCACACCCTATCTGGACTCTGGATGGAATATTTCAGAATCAGAACCAACATTTGTTCTTTCGAATTCTCGATCTGCAGAATTTTTGTTATTTCGTATTTTCGTTGTTTTGATTTCCTTTTTCCAAATATTCGTAATTTCGATTTTCGTTATTTTTAGAATCTTTGTTCGGTATTTTCGTTGTTTCTGTTTTCGTTTTTCGGACTTTCATTCTTTCGTTGTTTCGTTGGTTCTATTTTAATTATATCTCGGGGCCACTTGGTGCTAGGAACCCCATTTGGATATGTTGTAGTGCTAGTTCCACTGGGTTTTAAATCTAAATTTGGGGTTCCTAGCAACAAGTGGCCCCGAGATACGGGGGCCCCAAAGTCGGGTCGGCAAATGTCAAGCACTTTTCTGCAGCAGAGAATGAAATTTTCTCAACTGACTTTGGGGCCCCGTATCTCGGGGGCCACTTGGTGCTAGAAACCCCATCTTTGGATATGTTGTAGTGCTAGTTCCACTGTCGGGTCGGAAAATGTAATTCTTTGCTGCAGAAAAGTGCTTGACTCGAGTATAAGCCGAGGGGGGCATTTTCAGCACAAAAAAATGTGCTGAAAAACTTGGCTTGTACTCGAGTATATACGGTACTGTAGATCTGTTCTAAGAATCCATATCATTGGTGAAATCTGCAGTAAGGTGCATGTCACCAGCCACAAATCCATTACCCCCTCTCTTCTCCTAATAAAAAATCAGGTAGTGGCAATCAAAATCTTTTGTCTCCAGAGTGCAGCGGAATAGTTACAATGACGCGATGATTATAAACCCAACGCAACCCGTTCTTTCCCTCAGGAAGATGCTTAAAATAGTTTTCATTCCCTGACACCGCACTAGTAATTTACTAAATTATATTTTGCAGTAAATGCTGTAATTTACTTAGAAACATAAAGAGAACATAAAACTATAGTGGTAGGATGTAAAGACAAAGTTTAATAACAATAATATGAACCTTGGAAAAAGAAAACCTTCTGGCGGTGCGTTGAATTCGCCAGCGATACAAGTTTTTTTTTGTTTGTTTTTTTTTTTTCTTGAAGGGTGGCTCCATCTTTAAAGGATGCATCTTCTGCCTTGTGCACACCCTTCTGTATCCTAACAAATGGTGTCGCTTTTTCATTTTACTTTCCTTTGTGTGTTGCTAAGGTCAGTCTACTAAAAACTGGGATTTATTTTGGAGGTAGGTCACCAGATAGCAAGGATAACTTGCCACATATTTGTATATAGCAAGAGCAAAGTTGTAGTGGTGAGTCTACAGCAAGAACTCTGCAAGCCTATAGTGACCCCTGTGGTGGGATGACTATATTGCACAACATAACTGAACCAGAACTTGCAGCAGACTTGCAGAAAGTTGGCAAAGAAAGTTGATCTGGAGTCATGCAATCTGCATATACTGCGATTGTGCAACAAAACTTGTGAAGCCTGGCAGGTCTAGCAATAGCTTAGCAAGTCATTTTTAAACTTGCAGCACAATTGCTTGCTATCTGGGTCTTAATGCCCTGCACATAGCTCTTCTGGATTGGTGGTGAGACCTCTACACTTGAGTTCCCAACTCCTCCCATCTTTTAAAGCCATTACAAGAGCGGTAGGGCAGTTGCTTTATGTAGCACCCTCTTCTAGTTAGGCTCTTAGGCTAAATTTAGTTTCCGGCACCACTGTAATCAGTGGAGCAATGATCTATTGCTTTTGTCTGGGCAGGGTTTGCTAGCTGGGTGATTGATTTTTCTCTGGAAGAAGCTTCCAGAATATAGGGCAGGGAGATTCAAATGACCAGTATGAATATTTATCATGCACCATTCAATGCCTGAAAAGGGCATCCAAAATGTAGCGGGAGGTGATAAATTTCCAGAATGTTCTTTCCTTTCCAGGGAAGGTTCCAGTTCTCCTGGGGCTGCTGCCCCTGGAAGATAGTATACTGAGTCAAGGATTGCAGTTGGGGGCAGGTCAGTAGTTGGTAGGGTGGGGGTCTGTCAGTGGGGAGTAGTGGAGCAGTAGTTGGGGTTGGAGGGTGTGGGATCTGGTAGTGGAGGGGTGGGGTGGGGTGAGCTGAACCCCCCTGAACCCTGCATGTAGCTCACCCATAAATCCTGCATTCTGTACGTAGTGCAACTCCTGAACTCTGCGCTCTGTGTGTAGCGCACCCCTAAACCATGCACTCTGCCTGTAGCACACCCCTAAACCCTGCACTCTCTATGTAGTGCAAACCCTACACTCTGTACACAGTGCAACCCTGAACACTGAACTCTGTACACAGCGCAACCCTGAACTCTGTACACAGTGCAACTCTGAACCCTGCACTCTGTACACAGCACAACCCTGAACCCTGCACTCTGTACACAACGCAACCCTGAACCCTGGACTCTGTATACAGCACAATCCTAAACCCTGCACTCTGTACACAACGCAACCCTGAACCCTGCACTCTGTACACAACACAACCCTGAACCCTGCACTCTGTACACAGAGCAACCCTGAACCCTGCACTCTGTACACAACACAACCCTGAATCCTGCACTCTGTACACAACACAACCCTGAACCCTGCACTCTGTACACAACACAACCCTGAACCCTGCACTCTGTACACAACACAACCCTGAATCCTGCACTCTGTACACAGCACAACCCTGAACCCTGCACTCTGTACACAACGTAACCCTGAACCCTGCACTCTACATAGCGCACACTTGAACTCTGCATTCTGTATGTAGCGCAGCCAATGAACCCTGCCCTCTGTACACAGCACACCCCTGAACTTTAATTTATTACTTAAATTAAAAAACAGTAATAATTAAATGCAGAGGCAATCATTTAATATGATAAAGAGTAGATACATAGTCTTAGATATACAACTGGCCCCTTGAGGACAACCATATTGCTGATGAGGCCTCCCGATGAATTCGAGTTTGACGCCCCTGCATTATATTGTCCCTTTTATATAAATAAAAATTTTGTAATTCTGGGATGAGGTGCATTATCTAAAACGGACCCCACTGCCATTTCCCCCAAATTCTTGTCCCTTTTATATATTTGCCTGGTGTACAGCTTTAAGCATTTGGATCATATTGTATAATTGTAATTGAGCTGTTATTGGTAATTTTGTTGTGTTTTTACATCTTGTTCAGTTTATTGTTGTGATCTTGTGTGTCTGTGTCGTAATAATTTCCCAGTTTCCCTTTGGGATTAATAAAGTATTCTGTATTCTGTAAGCTTCCAATTTACCAAGATGACTGGAAGAAAAGAGAAGCATCAAAGCTGGCCAGTTGACCAGTGGGAACAGCTGGTCAAGCGCTGGGTTCGAAATCTATAAGAGTGAGATGCATTGTCTTCATTAACAAGGCGAGAGAATCTCAAATGAGGAATAATGAGAGAGGTAGTGAAGACGGACTGCAAGCATAGGAATGGTCGGTGTGGATTTTTCTGTCCTATTGATACATTATTCTATAGGGATCTTCAAATCAGACTTGGAATTTCAGCACAAACGCATTTTTTTCACCCATGTGAGCTTACACTCTAACATAGCACCTCCAAGTCTAAGCTCAAGAAGGGCAAATCAACCCTAAATTTTCTCTAGTAGGGTTATAGCTGTAGGGAAGACAGTGAAACAGGCTTTCTCAATCAGGGTTCAGTGGAATCTTAGGGTTCCCTAGAACCCTGATGACTAATCTGCAGCTTGGTCGCCACATATTGTCCCTTTGCATGTTTTGTGCAGCCCTCAGAGCCCCCTGAAGACACTAATCTGTGTTTTCCTTATTGCTCAGTTATAGCAATGATTTCTAGCTGTCTCATGTGATATGTCTCCAGTCAGAGGCATAACTAGAAGCTTCAGGGCCCCGGGGCCCTTTTCATTGGTACTGGGCCCTTTCCTCCAAGCCCAGGGCCCTTCCCCCCCGTTGTGGGGCCCTTTATAAGCCCAGTTCACACTGCTACGACTTATCATGGGACTTAAAGTCGCACAACAAGTCAAAACACATTCATTTCCATGGGTGCCATCTAAATCAAGTCGCAGCAGCCAAAAAAGTTCCTGCACTACTTTTGGTGCGGTTTGAGTGCCCTAAAATGCAATAGTAAATCAGAAAAGTTGCAATCAAGTCACAAGGAGGTCACAAGGATATTGCAAGCAAGTCACAAATAATTTGCCAAGAAAATCGCAAGCCAATCGCACAACTTTGGGGTTGCAGCAGCCAGGGCCCGGTCGCGAGTGCAACCTATGTGACCCTGGTAGCTTCATCACTATCTCCAGTCTATGACTGTCTCCAGAAGCATGTCCCCAGTCTCCAACAATTCCTATAGCATGTTCACAGTCTCAGAAAGTCTCCTGCAGCATGTCCGCAGTCTCTGACCATCTCTTGTATCATGTCCACAGTCCTTGACCATCTCTTATATCATGCCCTCAGTCTCTGGCAATCTCTTTTATCATGTCTGCAGTCTCTGACCATCTCTTTTATCATGCCCACAGTCTCTGACCATCTCTTGTATCATGTCCTCAGTCTCTGACCATCTCTTGCTTAATGTCTGCAGTCTCTGACCATCTCTTGCATCCTGTCTGCAGTCCCTGACCATCTCTTGTATCATGTCTGCAGTCCCTGACCATCTCTTGCTTAATGTCTGCAGTCTCTGACCATCTCTTGCTTAATGTCTGCAGTCTCTGACCATCTCTTGCATCATGTCTGCAGTCCCTGACCATCTCTTGTATCATGCCTGCAGTCTCTGACCATCTCTTGTATCATGCCTGCAGTCTCTGACCATCTCTTGCATCATGTCTGCAGTCCCTTACCATCTCTTGTATCATGTCTGCAGTCCCTGACCATCTCTTGCATCATGTCTGCAGTCCCTGACCATCTCTTGTATCACGCTTTGACTAGATCCTGTTGTGTGCCTGCAGTCTCCGACACCGAAAATTCACTAAATTATATGTGTTTTTTTGGTGATATTGGGTCCCCAAATCAAGAAAGTTGACAATCACTGGTCTAAAGGTTGCCAGGGGTTCCTTGAGCAGTGGCAGATTGATCTCCCACCTACAGTGGCCACCACTGTAAGTGGGGAGTTCCTACTGACATGCAATGGTAGGGGGTCATTTCTAGACTGATCACCAGTGTAAAGGGGCATTTCTACAATGGCCACCAATGTAAGGAGATGCTTTTCTACTGACACGTAGTGTTAGAGGACACTACAGTTTTCACAGTTTATGTTTCTTAAATGCCCATTATTATTTGTTTAATTTAATTCAAATTGCCGAGAGAAGGGAAGTGCTGGAAAACAATCTGCTCTGGGTGTCAAAAACACTAGTTTTGCCATTTTCTTCTATTTAAAACATTATATACTACAAAATAAAAATAATGCATCATTATTTTAAGGGTTCTTCTGGGGTAAATATGTTGAGAAAGGATGCATTGGACTGTGAGCCCCTCTGCTGCAAGAAGCAATGTGTATGTTTCAGTGTTCCCCAAAAAGGGTTGCAGGGCATGATGGCGCCATGTATACCCAGGAGCAAGGTTAGGTTCAGAGTTATATGGAGCTCTGTGCATGTTATGCTTTCTGAAAGGATAACATTTATCACCAGCTCCTCATTGGCTCCTATTTACGGGCTAATTTATTCATAACAGGGATACAGCAATGTTTCGGAGCTCTACACCAGCTTCGGCAGTGATGATGAACAGCTGGTGTAGAGTATCGAAACAGGGCTGTATCTCTATGACGAAAAAATGGAGTTTAAATAGGAGCCAATGATGTGCTGGGGATACACGTTATTGATTACAATTTGGTCATGGTGCCACAGCCCTCAGAAAAAGATTGAATACCACTTGGAGTGCACCATAGTTATATATTCATGGATGCTCTCCAAGAGGTCTCTTCTTTACAGCTGTCACAAAATAAAAAACATGGAGGAACTTCAACATCCAACATCCCAATTACTAACGATAGTAAGGAACTACACTTTTGTGGTGGGACTTTTTGGGAACCTTTTTAGGTGTCTAAAAAGTACCACCACAAAAATGTAGTTCCTAAATACTCTTCCTTTTAGCTATGCTAAAAATAGGCCTGAAGGAGTCTTGCCTTCTCCATCCTCAATAAATTACTGGATTACAATAGTCTACCAGAAACATAAGTCCAAAGGGCTGAGGTGCTGGACACAGAATCTTAACCCATAATGAGGACCCCCCAAAGTGACCCCCCAAAAAAAACAAGGTTCGTCCAAATTCAGAAGTCGATGTGAAAACTAAAATATAAGGGTAGTGCTTGGCTCACTTATCAGAAAGCCTAGCATCCTTCGGAAATTCACCCTGTAATAATTTTTAAATGCAATTAATTAATGCTGTAAAATAAAACAACAATAAAATAAAAAAATGTAAACTGAAATATAATAAGGGGACACCAATTCATTGGCCACCAATCAAAGGTAGTAGCAGTAGGTTACTGACTGTGCATCATTGTTTTTTTCTTTTGCACCGTATTGAGGAAGCCCAATCAACTGGTTCTAAATATTTGATGCGGTTATCAAATGAAACCAAGAACACGCCGTTCTGAATCTCACAGAGTGCTGTTCTCATATTCTATTCTCCGCGCTTTAAGATTTACTGACTCAAAATGAGAAAAACCCAGGAAAACAAGACGGAGTCCATGAATACATTGTACAGCTCATCTGTTTGTTCCAGCCATGTTTTGCATGGCTGCCTATGCGGTTCCTTGTCAAGCACATAATCAATAGACTTCAAGTAAATTGGTACTTCCTGTGGCAGCTGACATTTTGAACAGATGCTGAGTGGCTCGTTAGGCATTTCGTTGGCGCCGGGGAAGAGTTTGTAATCAACAAAACTGATACAAAAACACAAAGAAGCCTTCTTATGCTGCCTGGCCGCCTTTGCCAACAGAGTAGAAGTTCAGTGGTAAGCTTGACCGTCTGACGGCCATTTTGTAAGCCACGAGTGGCCTTATCACTGGGGGAACCTCACTCAATAATGGGCAGGTTGTCTCTTCGTTAGGCAGGCGCTCTTGTGAAATACTGGCATAAAACCCAATCTAAGTCATTGTGCAGATTAGGAAAGACGGAGTGAAGCTGGCCATACACTAAGCACATTTTGGCTGGTTCCTGATGAACCGGCCAGCATTTGCTTAGTGGGCAGCCATTTGAGGTTCTTCCCTCCCAACATCCCAAAAAGCCGAAAGAGCCAGGTTTAAAATTGTTGGCCAAACACTACCTGTTTTCAATCAGATATGGGCACTATATGGGTACCTTGACAGCTGACTGTCGAAATATAATAGCCACAGTGTGAGATTTGCTTTTCCCGTGTTTTGTAACGCAGATGGAAAAATTGGCTCATTTTCTTTCCATTCAGCCTGAAGAAATCTATATGGGCATAGCCAGGTAAGATCAGATATCCTTCCGTTTACATATTTGTTGAGTCAGTAACTTAAAATACTGAAACCAAGGGACCACCATGGTGGCCATGCCACTATCATAATTGAGAAGTGAAGATTGAAGCCTCTGGAAAGGTTTCCTTCTCCTAAAGAAATCAATTCAACATAGAGAGCAACTGGGGAGATGAAAACTTCATCTCAGCTTGCTATAGATCTTATCTATATTAGATATACTGAATCTCGAATTCATTCGAATCATTCGAAGCATTCGTTATATCTGCTATTATAATTTCTTTCGTATTAGTTGAAATTCGATATTTGTAGTTGGATTCGAATTGTTCTCTGTGTTACGGGAACCGACAATTCATTAGCCGCGTTAACTATTCGTAACGATTCGTAACGATTCGTAACTTTACTAACAATTCGTAACGATTCGAAATTGTTCTCTGTGTTACGGGAACCGACAATTCATTAGCCGCGTTAACGATTCGTAACGATTCGTAACTTTACTAACGATTCGTAACGATTCGAAATTGTTCTCTGTGTTACGGGAACCGACAATTCATTAGCCGCGTTAACGATTCGTAACGATTCGTAACTTTACTAACGGTTCGTAACGATTCAAATTTTTTTTACGATTCGTACGAAATTCGTATTTCGTACGAATTTGAACGGAATTTCGTACACGAATTACGAATTACAAATTTTTTTAGATACGAAACGAAACTAATTTTTTGACAGTTCCCATGTCTACTTATTCCTTCCAGGTTCCCTGAGAAAAAAATAAAACCTTGCCTTGTGAGTAGGCAATGAGAGAGCAGCAGTACACTAATAAAATCATCCCACTGCTCCCCTCTCCTGTAAGTATCTTCACAGCAGTAATATGGTGGCCATACATTTATCATTCAATCAATCGTGTGATGCAGCCAACTGACTGAATCAAAGAGAAAATTGCAAACCAGAGACCCTTCATTTGATCTATTTAGAGCAGGGGTCTCAAACTGGCGGCCCTCCAGCTGTTGCAAAACTACAAGTCCCATCATGCTTCTGCCTGTGGGAGTCATCCTTGTAACTGTCAGACTTGCAATGCCTCATGGGACTTGTAGTTTTGCAACAGCTGGAGGGCCAACATTTTGAGACCCCTGATTTAGAGAGTTTCTAACCATCTTTTACTTTACTGACCGTAACGGAATTTCATTGCTTCTGATGACTCAAATATCTGTATCAAGGAAGCAATCATAATACATATTGATTATACAAATTATTTCATTGGATTGAACAATCCTATTTTCAATCAATAATTTTAGTTGATCGCAAGCACAGATCAATAGAACGTGTCTTGCGTCAGCCAATATTTTAATCAATGAGAAATAACTTGTTTGCGATCACACATATCTAGATTGATTGCAAATCACTACACAAATGACCACCCCCACTGTCCTATCGTGAAAGGAGCTTTGTTGTTCTTGAAGCGTGGTGCTGTCATTTTCAAAGAGTGGGGGACTGATAGCTCAACCCAAGACTGCCAGTCTCCTACAGTCCTCTAGGCTGACATCACAACATCACTCCTCTTCTAGATCCTGAGAGCACACTGCTCCTGGACAGCCAACAGGAAGTGTCCATGCCCTCGCCTTCATGAGTTGGACACTTCCTATTAACTTTTTACCTCCTGAACCATGGTGCTTCCATTTCAAGGTGCAGAAGACTGCTAATCCAACCCAAGACTGCCAGTCTCCTAGAGCCTCCCTGTGCTGACATCACTCCTCTTCTGGATCCTGAGAGCACACTACTCTTGGACAGCCAATATGAAGTATCCATGGCCTGGTCTTCATGATTTGGGCACTTCCTATTGGCTTTTTACCTGATGAACTACCACGGTGCTGGCATTTCAAGGTGCGGGGGGACTGCTAATCCAACCCATTACAGTCCTCTGCCCTGACATCACTGCTCTTCTGGATCCTGACAGCACACTGCCCCTGGACAGCCAACAGGAAGTGCCCATGTCCTTGTCGTCATGATTTGGACACTTCCTATTGGCTTTTTACCTGATGAACTACCACGGTGCTGGCATTTCGAGGTGCGGGGGGACTGCTAATCCAATAGACTACAGTCCTCTGCCCTGACATCACTCCTCTTCTGGATCTTGACAGCACACTGCTCCTGGACAGCCAACAGGAAGTGCCCATGTCCTTTTCATCATGATTTCGACACTTCCTATTGGCTTTTTACCTGATGAACTACCACGGTGCTGGCATTTCGAGGTGCGGGGAGACTGCTAATCCAACCCATTACAGTCCTCTGCCCTAGCATCACTCCTCTTCTGGATCCTGAGAGCACACTGCTCTCGGACAGCCAATATGAAGTGTCCATGGCCTGGTCTTCATGATTTGGACACTTCCTATTTTCTTTTTACCTGATGAACTACCACAGTGCTGGCATTTCGAGGTGTGGGGGGACTGCTAATCCAACCCACTACAGTCCTCTGCCCTAACATCATTCCTCTTCTGGATCTTGACAGCACACTGCTCCTGGACAGCCAACAGGAAGTGCCCATGTCCTTGTCGTCATGATTTGGACACTTCCTATTGGCTTTTTACCTGATGAACTACCACGGTGCTGGCATTTCAAGGTGCGGGGGACTGCTAATTCAACCCCAGACCACCGGTCTCCTACAGTCAGGATGTGGACACTTTCTTTTGGCTGTCCAGCTGCAGGGTTTTTCTCAGGATCCAGAAGATGCAACGATATCCTGGAGCTGAGCTTTAAACCATCGCCGACTTCAATTTTTTTTTTTCCCCGTATTTTCTCTATACTCTACAAATGCTATTTTAAGATGCTTTTTAATCTTTTCTTTCCTCTTTAGAAATTGTGTTTTTATACAGTGGAGATACCAGACAAAGATGAATTACTGGAAGCTGTAAGGCAATGCATTAATGTATTATTTCTATATATCAAATATTATTTTTAGATGTGATGTACAGAATAATAATAAAAGAAAAAGTTGCTTTTTTTTTAAATTAAATCTGCCACTTAAAAACCTAAGGCCTGATTTATCAGAGGGATGATAAATGGCATTGCAATACTGGGGAAGGCTGCGTAATATTAGACGGGGCATTTATTGTAAATAGAGTTTAGGATCTAGTAAAATTCATGGCCATAACGTAATATTGTAGGCAGGAACAGTTAATTCCGGTTTCCAAAGCGGAGATATCAGGTGCTATAATGGGGGAGCCATGATGTCGGTTGTCTTACAACTCTGTGACTTCATTTGCAACGTCCCTAAGAGACCTTATCAATCTGTACAACATATCTATGTTACCTAGGAGACTGCAATCCCCCCAACCCCCATGCCCATCCTTTCCTAGGTAAGAGCATTTAGATGTCTAGTGGCTAATTAAATATTGTGTTTTTTTTTTTTTGCTGTGACTGTCAATGTTCTGAATAATGTTGAGGCATCCAGAACCTGGCAGCCATTACTGAAAGTAGGACTGTGGTCTACCATTAAAAAAACAAATGGGCTTCACCATTTAACCACTTCAGCTTCAGAAGATTTTACCCCCTTCTTTGCTAATCGGCACTGCGCTACTTTAAGGCTATGTTCACATGTTAGGCGTTTTTGAGCGTTTTTCTGCTCTTAAGCCTCAGTGCTAAAAATGCCCCCAACAAGACAAATCCCATTCATTTCAACGGCCGCCCTGTTCACATCTGAGCGTTCTGTCGCCTAAAGCAAAATGCTTGTCGCTCAAAAAAGTACACAGGCTACTTTTTTTTTGGCAGATTAAAGGCGTTTTACTGCTTTTACATTGGTGACCTTTTAACCTTGAAAACGCCTGTACAAAAACGCTTCAAAACTCTGAAAAAATGCCTGAAAAAAATGCCTGAAAAATGCCTGTAAAATAGCAACGCCTAGATGTGATCGGAGCCTAAATGGCAATTGCGCGGTCATGCAACACTGGAGCCAATTGAAATTTATATCATTTTATGATATATAAATATATATCATTATATAATTTTTTCCCCACAAATAAAGCTTTCTTTTGGTGGTATCTGATCACCACCCCGTTTTGTTTTTTTTTTGCTATATAAATGTAAAAAAAAAAAAAGATTTTTTTTGGAAAACAACACAATATTTGTTACTTTCTGCTGTAAAACATATCCAATAAAAAATCTAATTTCTTCATAAATTTTGCCCAAAATTTGTGTCTTTGATAAAAGAAAATAAAAAAATCCCAATAAGTGTATATTGATTGGTTTGCATCAAAGTTATAGCGTCTACAAACTATGGGATATATACTGGAATTAAAAAAAAATGTTATACTACTTAATGGCAGTGGTAAGGAGAGGGGGGTGAATACTGCGCTGTATATGTTTATGTTGAGGAAGCTGCTAGCATTGCCGAAAGATTATCGGTGGGACGAGATTGGTATATGTATGAATGCAGCGCTTAAAAAGGGAAACTAGTACTTCAAGGAAAAGGTACTAATATGGTGTAATTAGGTGTGGTATCTTATATAAGGAGTATGCAAAGGAAAGAGGGAGGGTAATTCAAAGTGTGACGTGATTACCAACCTCTTATACCTTAAAATATGTATGAATCAAAAGCATAAAACCTTATGGCATAAAAGAAATAAAATTGAAATTGCATAAAAAGTTATTATACAATAAGATACCATTGAAGAAAAAACAAATAAAAGGTAAAAAAAACACATGTGATTAAAACTAGTAGATTAATACCAAGTGATTTGTTTCCGTGGTGAATATATCGTGACAGATATATAGATAAAAATATAAATATAAATGAATATTAGTGACAACATAAACTCAACGGCGGTTGAGGCAATAGGTGCTGGGTGAGAAAACTATACACTTGAGTGTATAGTGGTGAAGTCCATAAAAGTGGTTGGTGATCGGGTGGATGGCACTGTTGCAACAGGTGACTCAGTTCAGTGTGATGGGGGGGGGGTGATAGTTGTCTGATGGCTCTCGAGCCTAATGGAATGAGGCTTACCAGATAAATTGGACTTGAAGGGGCATATGCCTCACAAGTCACAAAGGCTTAACGTTTGGGGACTGGCAGATCTCTGCTCCGCACGATGACTCCAAAGCTCTTTCAGGTGCCACATGGATTAGTGGTCAGCAGGGAGGTGGGTATCGGGTGGGGGATGGGCATCAATGGTCCATGTTGTCAAACGTATTATGAGGTCATGATAAAAGAAAAACTTGCATAGCATAATACCGTTTGGAAACGTTTTTAATAGTGTAAAAACAGATTAAAAACACTCACATTTAGAAGGTTAAAAACAGGCCTGTTTATAAATTAGAGATGGCGTGGTGTTGTGCTGGGTGGACTACAAGGACAACACCACGCCATCTCTAATTTATAAACAGGCCTGTTTTTAACCTTCTAAATGTGAGTGTTTTTAATCTGTTTTTACACTATTAAAAACGTTTCCAAACGGTATTATGCTATGCAAGTTTTTCTTTTATCATGACCTCATAATACGTTTGACAACATGGACTATTGATGCCCATCCCCCACCCGATACCCACCTCCCTGCTAACCACTAATCCATGTGGCACCTGAAAGAGCTTTGGAGTCATCGTGCGGAGCAGAGATCTGCCAGTCCCCAAACATTAAGCCTTTGTGACTTGTGAGGCATATGCCCCTTCAAGTCCAATTTATCTGGTAAGCCTCATTCCATTAGGCTCGAGAGCCATCAGACAACTATCACCCCCCCCCATCACACTGAACTGAGTCACCTGTTGCAACAGTGCCATCCACCCGATCACCAACCACTTTTATGGACTTCACCACTATACACTCAAGTGTATAGTTTTCTTACCCAGCACCTATTGCCTCAACCGCCGTTGAGTTTATGTTGTCACTAATATTCATTTATATTTATATTTTTATCTATATATCTGTCACGATATATTCACCACGGAAACAAATCACTTGGTATTAATCTACTAGTTTTAATCACATGTATTTTTTTTTACCTTTTATTTGGTTTTTCTTCAATGGTATCTTATTGTATAATAACTTTTTATGCAATTTCAATTTTATTTCTTTTATGCCATAAGGTTTTATGCTTTTGATTCATACATATTTTAAGGTATAAGAGGTTGGTATCACGTCACACTTTGAATTACCCTCCCTCTTTCCTTTGCATACTCCTTATATAAGATACCACACCTAATTACACCATATTAGTACCTTTTCCTTGAAGTACTAGTTTCCCTTTTTAAGCGCTGCATTCATACATATACTTAATGGCAGTGATCAATGGGACCATGACTAAAAAAAACATACTTTTTCCTGTAAAACATGTTCAATAAAACAATAACAAAAAAATCTAATTTCTTCATAAATTTAAGCCAAAATGTATTCTGCTATATGTCTTTGATAAACAAATCCCAATAAGCGTATATTGATTGGTTTGCGTCAAAGTTATAAAGTTATAGCATTTACAAACTATGGGATATATACTGGAATTTAAAAAAAAATGTATACTACTTAATGGCAGTGATCAATGGGGCCGTGACTAAAAACTTGACTTGAAAAAAAAAAAAAATATATATATTTTTTTACTTTTTCCTGTAAAACATATCCAATAAAAGAAATAACAAAAAATCTAATTTCTTCATAGATTTAAGCAAAATTTATTCTGCTATATGTCTTTGGTAAACAAATCCCAATAAGTGTATATTGATTGGTTTGCGTCAAAGTTATAGCATCTACAAACTATGGGATATATACTGGAATTTTTTTTGTTTTTTATATATACTAGTAATTGCGGCGATCAGCAAATTATAGTGGGACTATGATAGTGCGGCGGACAATCTTACAGTAACTGACACTTTGTGGGAACTGACTAAGTGCCACTGATATCTCCAGTGACACTAATACACTGATCAGTGATAATACTATACACTGTCACTGTACTAATGACATTTGGGGGGTTAAGTGGATTGCTAGCTTTTCTTCCAAGAAGTGCTTGCAAAAGCACAGGTCTGCCCCTCTTTGACGTGTTTCACTCTCGACTTAAGGCCATCAGCGTGAAATGCATCAAGAAGGGGAAGTCCATGGGTTGGGACATCAGTTAAGCCTATCAGAAAGAAACGAGTCAAGAGGGGGCAGTCCTGGGACATTTTGTATGCTGCCTGTGGTTGAATTAGGGTATTGTCAGGGCTGGGCTCAGCCCTTCCTTCTCTGAGCTGGCCGCTCAGCTGTCGGCTAATTGCCAGCTCCTATCTCTCTCCACAGTTACTCAGCTGTTGATGATATCCTGCTTGTCAGTCCTGCCCACTTAAGCCGTCCAGTCCAGTGGATCTCTGCCTTCGCCTTGGTCAACATCACAAGAGACTATCTCCTGTGTTCCTGTTTAAAGACTGGCTTTGCTGACATCCCTTATGGCTCCGGATCCTGCTTGCTGTTCCACTACTTTGATCCCTGACTTCTGGCTTGGCTGACTATCCGTTCCGGTTACTGAACTTTGGCTATGATTTGACTACTTTTGTTCTTTTTACTTTTATTATTAAACAAGTGTGATTTAACTGTACTTCTGTCTCGGTCTGATTTCATGGTTTCTGACAGGTATTCAGAGGTGTCATACACAGAAGCTCCAGAGTTGAATGGAAGTCTTTGGAGATACAGCTAGCTGAACTCTAATGTGGATTACTAACTCTTTGTTCAAGAAGTGGTTGCAAAAACATAGGCCTGTCTTTCTTTGACCCTTTTCATCTCTCAGTTAAGCCTATCAGGGTGAAACGCGTCAAGAGGGGGCAGTCCCTGGGGTCGTGACATTTTGTACACTGTTGCCAGCGTGAGGGAAGATCTGTAGATTCCACTTCTCCTCGCTTATGAAAGTCCACGAAAATATTGGCAGTGTTGGAAATTTGTTACCCAGTATATCAGATACTTCAAAAGCCGGCACGGAGTACACCCAAGAAACAACAAAAAAATCCTATGACAAGTTGATCACTTTTTCTGCACTCTTTTTTTTACAGTAATAACGTCGCAGGAAGGACGGAGACGGCCCTTAAATTTGCCACGCTGCTCTAACGTTCCCCCCCCCCCGGCATAAAAAAAAGAAGGTTGAGATATTTTCACAGAGTAACGACCCAATCCCGATAGCTTAGGCGACAAGACAAACAATTTCACGCTGGTGCAGAACTATAATAATTAATAATGTTTAAGGGTCATTATCTGCGGCTTTTGTTTCTCACTGAACTAGGAAATCAAATTGACAATGGCGAGGAAAACATGTGCTAAAACCTGTATTCCGATTATGAGTATTTATGCCTCGCCATTTGATACACCCATTAATCATTGTCCGCTCGGCGCATGCCGCACAAAACAAGCCAGAGGACTACACTGCAGCAACAAATATCAATGTCGGTTGGTGAGAGTATCGCCAATGGACCTGAACACCGAACGCTCGGGAAACGAAATGAAAGAACAAGCCCAAACCAAGAGAAAAGATAGTCAATCGTTATCGCTTTCCATGAACAGACAAAAGTCCAAGCAACACACCACCAGTTTTTGTTCTTCACGCTCAATTAAAACCACTAATTAAGCCTGGCTTATAATTAGGCACTGGCTTAGGGCAAAACGCGTCAGTAGGGGTACCTCTTAATTACCTAAAAATTTGATAATTAAGAAACAATGACAGATTTCCCCCCTTCTTCAGGGCTAAAAACACAGTCCAGAATGATTAAATAATTAGTAGATTAAGAGAGCCAACACAGTTCAGGGGTTCCAAGGATCCCAGTTCTTCAGGGCTAAAAACACAGACATCATATTAATAATAGCAACAACTGGTCACGATTTTTTTTTTTTTTATCTAAATATTATGCAATTCTTCTTCTAAAAAATGGATAATTAAGAAACACTGACAGATTTCTTTAAATTTTTCTTAATATTTTTTAATTAACAATTTTTTAGAAGAGAAATTGCATAATATTTAGATAATTAAGAAACAGACAGATTTATTTGAATTCTTCTTTTATTTAATTAAGTATTTTGTCTTTACACAAGTTCCACTCACAGCACAAATATATCATATTCCCATATACCTTTATACTTTTATTATTAATCCATAGATCAGATTCTTCCTTTAGAAGAATCCTGCTACTCATGTAAACTAGGTAAGAAAAAAAAAAGGAAAAACCTGAGAAAAAGAAAAAAAAAGAAAATCCATATATTTAGGTATTTTTTACCTATTCTTCTACTTTATATATATATAAATATATATATATATATATATATATTATATTTATATATATATATATATATTATATATATATATATATATATACATATATATATATATATATATATATATATATATATATATATATATATATATATATATATATATATATATATATATATATATATATATATATATATATATATATATATATAAAGTAGAAGAATGTAGCTACTTTGTGCTGTCACGTGATCCTCGTGGACCGGTTTCTGCTCCATAGAGAGGGAAAAGTAATACAGTAGAAAAGAGAAAAGAAAAGGAAAGAAAATAAATAAATAAAAAAGACGTCCATTCACACACACCCACACAGACATGGACATACATACAAGAATTTCCGGGGAGCCCCTTCTCCCGACCATCAGACTAGTCACCAAAAGCAAAATCCAAGTGCTGTTCATGTATAGTTATAATTTCAAAGATAGGATCTCAACATTTCCGTTTATTTTTAATTCTTCTTAATATTTTTTAATTAACTAGTTTTTAGAGGAAAAAAATGCATAAGATTTATAATTAAAAAAACGCGTCAGTAGGGGTACCTCTTAATTACCTAAAGATTTGATAATGAAGAAACAATGACAGATTTTTCCCCCCTTTTTTGGGGCTAAAAACACAGTCCAGAATGATTAAATAATTAGTAGATTAAGAGAGCCAACACGGTTCAGGGGTTCCAAGGGTCCCAGTTCTTCAGGGCTAAAAACACAGACATCATATTAATAACAACAACAACTGGTCATGATTTTTAAAAAATCTAAATATTATGCCATTTTTCTTCTAAAAATTTGATAATTAAGAAACATTAACAGATTTCTTTTAATTCTTCTTAATATTTTTTAATTAACACATTTTTAGAAGAAAAATTGCATAATATTTCGATAATTAAGAAACATATTTATTTTAATTCTTCTTAATATTTTTTAATTAACTAATTTTTTGAAGAAAAAATGCATAAGATATATAATAAAAAAAAAAATCCATGACGATTTATTGTTCTTAATAATATGATGTCTGTGTTTTTAGCCCTGAAGTACGGGGACCCTTGGAACCCCTGAACTGTGTTGGCTCTCCTAATCTCCTAATTATTTAATCATTCTGGACTCTTTGACTATTGGTGTGGTACTGCTTCTTACACATTTGAGCAATAAAATCCTGACAAAAGTATTATATAGATTATAATATATTACGTATAGTATTATACATAGAAACATAGACGCAAAGAGGAGGAGTGGCGGCAGAAAAAAGACCAAATGGTCCATAGACTCTGCCCATTTTTGGATATATTTTTTTATTTTTTTATTTATTTATCTAGTTTGTGTGTGTGTGTGTTTTTTTTTTTTTTTACTTTCAGTTTCATGTCTGTCCAAAGCATGTTTGAATTCACTTACTGTTGACTGACTCACTAACTCTGGTGGAAGTCAATTCCAAGCATCAACCCTTGTAAAAGTAAACCCTTCCACACTCTAAAATTAAATATAACTAAACTAAAAAAATATCACTGTAGGACGGCTATCATTGAAACAGGCGCTCCCATTGGAAGAGATATCTTCACCAGCCATTCCAATGAAAATTTAGGATATCCTGTCCTTTCCCGTCAATCACCCAAGAGAGGGTGAATCTCCATAGCAGAGGAACAAACAGCCCTTCAACTCTTCCTCACTCCATTCAAAACATAAAATGTTTATTTTTTTATCATTAGATACAACATTAGGGATGAGAAAAATTGATAGATTTATTTTCCTCAAAAATTTGGTGCAGATCGGGAGATTTCGGCAAACTTTTGGAGTCAATAGGTGAAGGTAAAATTATGGAGGTTTTGATGAATTTTAGGGTGCAATGGACTTTAGGTATCTGCTGAGGGTTAGAGAGGCTCCTTTCAACTCTCCCGGACCTGTTATCGTACTCCTTACTATCCTCATTTATTTTATTTATTTATTTTTTGCAGAAAGAGTAAAACAAAAAAGTAAAAACAAATAAAGCAACAGTACATACAGTATAAACAATCAAATACACAAGAAAAACAAAAACAACTAAAAATGTTGGCAAACTTTTGTTTTTGGAGTCAATAAGTGAAGGTAAAATTAAGGAGGTTTTGATGAATTTTAGGCTGCTGAGGGTTAGAGAGGCTCCTTTCAACTCTCTCGGACCTGTTATTGTACTCCTTACTATCCTCATTTATTTATTTTTTGCCGAAAGAGTAAAACAAAAAAGTAAAACAAATAAAGCAACAATACGTACAGTATAAACAATGAAATACACAAGATAGGGGGGGGGGGGGGGGGAGCACAAAGGAAACGTTTCTGGCTTAGCGGCATTTCGCTAAATCAATTTAGCTGGAATCACTTTGCTCATCCGTAGACATGATAACAAATAACAATTTGCAACACTGTAACCTTTACAAACTTAAAACCCGATCTTCACCCATTTATTACTTGGCTCCTCTGCAACCCGCCCACCCTTCTGCTGCACATATATTGTTTTTTTTTTTTTGGGGGGGGGTTTGTTTACTTCTTTTTTCCTTTTTTTTTGGACGGCCTCTTATCCTCCATCATTCTCCTTGGCGAATGGCGTTAGTGCCCCCAGTGCCTACGTGTGATGTTCATATTCCAGGAGGCACCGGGGAGCCCCAAATGTCACCCCATGCACTAACAGAGGAGGGGGTGGGCCTAGCGGGAACCTGGAAGTACCCAGTTATATTATGTACATTTAGGAAAGTATCCAGGCCTTTCTTAAAGCAATCTACTGAGCCGGCCAGAACCACCTCTGGAGGGAGTCTATTCCACATTTTCACAGCTCTTACTGTGAAGAAACCTTTCCGTATTTGGAGATGAAATCTCTTTTCTTCTAGACGTAAAGAGTGCCCCCTTGTCCTCTGTCTTGACCGTAAAATGAATAACTCAACACCAAGTTCACTATATGGACCCTTATATATTTGTACATGGTGATCATATCCCCCCTTAATCCCCTCTTCTCAAGAGAGAATAAATTCAGTTCCTCTAATCTTTCCTCATAGCTGAGCTCCTCCATGCCTCTTATCAGTTTGGTTGCTCTTCTCTGCACTTTCTCCAGTTCCCCGATATCCTTTTTGAGAACTTGTGCCCAAAACTGAACTGCATATTCTGTGTATTATCTGTTGTTATCGGTGTCTAGTAGGGGTGCAATGCCATCATTCTGCCCTAATTGGGGGCTGAGATGGCTGGCTATATAGTATCCCTGCTGCTATGATGGGGGCTCTGAAGGCTAGTACCGGCTGGACCAGTACCGGGAATTACCGGGAATTAATTCCCCCGGTAAAACTGGATGGGCCCAGTTCCTTCTGGTTTGAATGGATCTACCTCATCTGGCCATGGGCTGGGAAGGCAGAGAGTCTGTGGTGTCTGTCTGTGGGAGTGGTCGTGCTTTCAGTAAGACTTGAGGTGTGGAACCCCACGGTGTAAAAAAGCACAAGGTCACAGCACCAAAAACTTTTTTTCTGCACTGCACCTTTTGGGGCTAGGCCTTTTAAGTCCGGGACAATTTCTGTTTCTAGGCCTCAGGGCACATTGCATAGCCACTTATTTATTTTCTCCTGCAGGTTTGTCACCTTTTACTTTTGTGTGGGTTTTTTCTCACTGGATGGAAGATGTCCTTGATCTTGCCCTGAAGCCTAGAGGGAGGATGTGTGGCCCTTAGGTTCCTTTCTGCCCTGAACATGGGGGGGGGTCTCCATTCAGGAGAGCCCTCGACCTAGTACTCAGTGGTCGGCTTCGGCTGACCATGAGGAGAGGGGTCCACCAGGCATTCTGGCTAGGTGGACCAAGTCGTACCCTATGTCCCCGTCAGGAGCATTGCACCGGGGGGGGATCAGGCAGAGGTCCTACCCCTTTGGGGGATGGACAACGCACACTCTTAAAGCGGAGATTTAATTTTAATTGATTCTAGCATTATTACTAATTAAATACAAAAACTAGTATACAATGTTCATTATGTATTTAGCAAAAATATCGAGATCTCTTCCGGGATTAGCTTTGGAGAGGTGCATGCTGGGTAACCAGCATGCACCTCTCGATCTCGCGCATGCGCGATTCACCAGCGGCCATATCGCCAATTGTTTCTAAAGTTGCCATAGCAACCCGCGGTGACAGAGGAAGGTCCCGCCCCGTTGTTATGGCAACAAAGATAAACACAACTCGGCGCTGTGATACGCCTTAAATTGCGTAATTTCCTGTCAGGAAATAACACGATTTTTGATCACAGTACTACCCACAGACTCCTGGGAAACATCATTTCCCAGGATCACAGGTGAGGGAGGAAGTGACGAGGAGCTCCACGGACCAGGAAGTGGCAGATTAGGAGGACTACCTAGCAACAGGGCGATTCTGGTAAGTATAAAACATCCAAATGTTTTTTTATAGGTTTAGAGGAGTCCGATTCTAAAAAAAAAAAATTTTGGGTGGAACTCCGCTTTAAGTTCACTTTTTAGTGTGTGTTCACATGCACGTTTTTTGTACACTTAATGTTGGGGTATTTTCCAGCAAAGTAGCTCTCACTTGATATTAAACTCACATAATCCAAAATTCCTATAACCAGGAGAGTGGCTGGGTGGTGCTGAGAAGACAGCGGAAACATTCATCTCCAGAGCCCCTCGTGAGATAATAGAAGCCGGTAGACCATCCAACCCCGCGGGCATCTCTATACATACATGACAGAAATCTTCACAGAAGCTCTGTTTTTATAAAGTTATTTTTCATTATAAAGAGATATTTTTTATTTTTTTTATTCCAAGAAGTATCTATGGGGACGGTAAATGGCTGTGGGGATCCGGGGGGGTACCACAGCTGTCTCCGCAGCGAGAGAGATCAAACGCATCAAGTTATAAAGGTTACAGCGGTTATTATTAATACTTTCTCTGATCTATTTTTCTCATTAGCTCTAATTATTATGAGTAAAAACCTTTTTATAGAACATAATTGGTCTCTTAAGAGCCGTACACACACAATGAAATATTTCATACAATCACTTATAACGGGAGTCATTCGAGTTGTCGTGAATTAAGAAGCGCAGTGCCAAAAACCTTGTCAACTGAGAAAGGTGAGCGCTGGATGTGGCCACCAGTTGGATGTTACCAGTATGGAAAAGTGACCTCAATGGGGTGGCTTCGGGAAAATAAAAAGACAATTTTGTTTTTTAAAGTTAACCTTTGGAGATGGAGCTATGGGAGCGGCCATTGCTGACTTTTCAAAGGCTTTATTGCTGTTATTCTTGTCATAGCTTTACTAAGAACGGGAAATCAGACAATCCTAAATAGACATGTGCAATTCGTTTAGTTACGAATTCGTTTTTCCGTTCAAATTCGTTATATTCGTTCATTCGTATCGTACGAATGTACGAATGATTTAGTAAAAATTATAACGAATAACGAATTATCGAAACGAACGAGTATGAAAAACAACGAAAATACGAAATAATTAAATTAGAAACAACGAAACTACGAATGAATGAAAATCCGAAAAACTAAAACAAACAACGAAAATACCGAACAAAGATTCAAAAATAAGGAAAATCAAAATGAACGAAAAAATTTGTACATTCGTAACTTTTTTTTTTTTGTTTGTTGATTCGTAATTTTCCGTGTCTCTTACAATGGTGCTGCTTAACGTGCTTTGAATGGATTCCTATATTCGTTACTTTTTTTTGTTAGTTGATAAACGTGGTTGGGTCGGAGGCTCTGTGTTTTGGTGGATTTTTGAGTTAAGTTCTGACTTGTGAGAGAGAAAGTCTTTGTTTCTTAAACATGTAATAGCATATACACATTACATAAAATTATTGAATTATGCTCCGATTATGAATCTACGAAAACAATGTTACGAAAGTACGAATAAATCAATCTTACGAAAGTACGAATGTAAATAAATCTACGAAAATACGAATGCGTCCGAATACAAAATATAACGAAAATACGAATTTCAAATAAACGAAAATTAGACTAACGGAAAAACTAATCAACGAAAAAATAACTCTTACGAAAATACGTCCGAATACGAACACCGATGACTTACGAAAATACGAACGAGTCCGAATATGAACACCGACGACTTACGAAATTACGAATCGTTACGAGTCAACGGAAACGAACAGAAACGAAACTAAACTAAACAAATTTTTCTATTGTGCGCATGTCTAATCCTAAACTCCTTAAGAAAGTCATCTAATGGCTCTGGAACCCTCGGGTCTCATTATATATTCATTTTGTGATGTTGTTATCATCCAGTGGTATGGTGGTGGTGATGAAACTGAACTTGGGGCTGGCATCTTCTACACATCGAAGAATTTCCACGATGATGAGGATTAGTGAGTCTAGTATGGAAGCACTGCGTCATAATATTCAAGCCCAGATACAAATTCATTCCAATGACTAAGTGTTTACAAAGCCAACACATTTGCTGTACTTTGCCCCCTTCATCAAGACTTAAAGAAAATGAAACAATGTATGCGGGCTCAAAAACCAATGGATAGTTGGTGAGAAGAGGAGAAAACTGTGAAAATTGCTGCACAATTTGTTACCGCATGTCACAGACTGAGGTGGACATGAGAAAGTAGGGACTTAAATCCCCTATCTGATCCACCACCCTTCCCCCTTTATATTCTCCCTTAACCTGATAACAAGCCAGGACCTTCTATTTCCCGTTATATTATACTTTTCCCTTGCTAATCTCCTATTAGGTATTCTGTACACCCTCCAATTGCTTTGGTAATGCTAAAGAGGAGAAAGGGAGGAGAGGAGAAGAGAGGAGAAAGGGAGGGGAAGAGGAGAATGAGAGGGGAGAAGAGGTACAGGAGTGGGGGGGGGAGGGGCAGAGGGGAGGAGAGGGCAGAAGATGGGGAGGAGAGGAAGAAGAGAGGGGAGGAGAGGGCAGAAGAAGGGTAGGAGAGGGAGAGGGGAGAAGAACTAGAGGAGGGGGGAAAACAGGGAGAGGGGAGAAGAGGGAGAGGAGACGGGAGAAGAGGGGGAGGAGAGCTAGAAGAGGGGGGAGAAGAGGGGGAGGAGAGCTAGAAGAGGGGGGAGAAGAGGGGGGGAGACACAGGAGTGGGGGGGCAGCAGATGGGGAGGAGAGGGCAGAAGAAGGGTAGGAGAGGGAGAGGGGGGGGGAAGGAGAGGGGAGTAGAGGAGAGGGAGAGGAGGAGGGGAGAAGAGGAGGAGGAGAGCTAGAGGAGGGGGGAAAAGCGGGAGAGGAGAGGGGAGAGGAGACAGGAGAAGAGGGGGAGGAGAGCTAGAGGAGGGGGAGAAGAGGGGGGGTACAGGAGTGGGGGGCAGCAGATGGGGAGGAGAGGGCAGAAGAAGGGTAGGAGAGGGAGAGGAGAGGGGGAGAGAGGGAGGAGAGGAGGGGGAGAGGGGAGAAGAGGAGGAGGAGAGCTAGAAGGAGGGGGGAGGAGAGGGAGAGGGAGGGAGAAGAGGAGGATGAGAGCTAGAGGAGGGGGGAGGGGGGAGAGGAGAGGGGAGAAGAGGGAGAGGAGAGCAGAGAAAAGGAGGAGCTAAACTAGAGGAGGGGGAGGAGAGGAGAGAGGAGGAGAGGTAGAGAAGGGGGTAGGAGGGCAGAAGATATGGAGGAGAGGGCAGAAAAGGGGGGAAGATGAGAGGGAGAGGAGAGGTGAAGGAGAGGGGAGGAGAGGAGAAGGGAGAAGAGGTATGGATGGGGGAGCAGAGGAGGAATAGAGGAGGAGGAGGAGAGTAGAGGGGGGGAGGTAGAGGAGGGGGAGAGGAGAGGGCAGAAGATAAGGAGGGGATGGGAGGAGAGGGCAGAAGAGGGGGAGAGGAGAAGGAGAGAGAGAGGAGAAGGAAGAAGAGGTAGAGGGGTGAAGAGAGAGCAGAAGATGGGGAGGAGATGGAGAGGAGAGGGAGAGGAGATGGAGAGGAGGGGGGAGGAGGGGGGAGGAGGGTAGAGGGGGAGGAGAGGAGGAATAGAAGAGTAGGACAATAGAGGGGGAGGAGAGAGGAGGATAGGGAGAGGGAGGGGAAGGGGAAGAGGGAGAGGGAGGGGAGAGGGAGAGGAGAAGAGAGAAAGATGGGGGAGCAGGGAAGAAAAAAGAGAAAGGCACAAAGGAAGCAAAGAAATTATGCATGCAAGAGTAGAAGGGAAGGAGAGAGAATGAGTGGTAAAGGAGAGCAGAAGGAGAGAAGAGAAGGGAAGGGAAGGGAAGGGAAGATGAAGTGAAAGGCAAACACAGAAACCTTGAAGATAGAGAGAGGAAGACCTAAAGCACTGGGGGTAATTGCCCATCATCTTCTGTCCAGACTAGCCCTGATGTGTGTATGGGTAACTGTAGGCCTGCGGTGGCCACATTAGATTGCAAGCTTCTCTGCAGCAAGTAGTGAAGGCCTCCATGTATTCTGCCAAGTCGCACCAATGTATTCCCCCCTGCAAAACAGAAGAAATGAAAACTCCCTGATAAAAAGCCGTCTTGGAAACTCTTCCACCAAGGCCCAGGCCGTAGTGGTTGATTGTTAAATGTTTTTTTTTTTTTTTCTCATTCTTTGCCTTTCAAGAAACGCCGACCGTTTCTTTTTTTTTTTTTTGCGTGCGGCATAAAACAAATTTCCCTCTCCGAAACGAAAAGGATTAAAGTGTTAATACATGTGAATAAAATTCAAATCTGCATTTGTTCAGCTGTTTTTCTCGGAGTAATGTATTTTGGTTTTTCCGCCACAAGTCAATTTGCACAGAGATCATGCACTTCCCCAGATAAGCACATTGACTTTAAAATAAAGTGCGTACCAACAGCTGGAGCACAAAGACTGGAGCAGACAGGGAGATGGCACTGCATAATAATTAAATACATTTTTACCATCCATCACCCGTTTCCGTACAGTAGGTGCGACGGTAATAAATCTGCCTGTAAAGGCTTCACGAGACGAGAGCGGAATTGTCAGCTAAAGAGGAACTCCGCACATAGGCACTTTGTTTATTCTTTGCAAAACGTGCAAAGCATTTCTCAACACAGCTGGATTGATAGGTCTTGTTTTGCTTAGTTACCGCAAACTAGCTGAATGGTACAACCAGGCTTGCAGTGCAAAGGGGAATCACTGTTTTGTTATGTATAGGACTTGGCCAAAAAAAATAAAAAATAGATTGAATTTTAATAATGAAAATGAATGGTGTGTCATTATATGACACATTACCGGTGCCATTATTTAAACAGGCAACATAACCCAGTTTGTTTCTTCACTTCATCTTCTAACTGCTGCAGTCTAGCGGTTAATAAGCTAATCATAACCATTGAAAAGGAGCCAATCTGAATGTTCTGTGAACAGTGTTTTCCTGTGTCAGCGATTTCACTGATACATGCCACCCCATTGAAGTGCTCTAGCATTAAAGTGAAATATAAACCAAGTTTTGGATACAGCTGGGAAGGGGGTGAATTTTTTTCTTTTGTTTCTTTTCTCATTAGGCGGATTTCCATTTTCTGAAGGATCTTTTGTGTATGTAATCTGATCTCTCCTGCTCTGTTTCTCAACAATGTAGCGTTATGAGCACAGACAAAAAAAAAAAAAAAAGCAGCATTTGTTCAGCTTGGAGCTTTCTGCTACATGTTATCAAGTTAAATACATTTTATGTTATTTTTTTTTTTAGCCTTGAATAATTATCGTCCTAACACTCTGATTGGTTACTTTGTGTTCTGTGACCGCCCACTCTTCCATTCACCAATGTGTAACCTGCGATGGCAAGGATCAGAGACATTTATTATAGATCTTCCTCAAAGTATAAAAATCAGATTCGGCTGCCCCCCAGATTTATTATAGATCTTCCTCAAAGTATAAAATCCGATTTGGCTGCCCCCCAGATGGGAAGATTGGACCACATCGGGCAATGCCAGGCCACACAACTGTCTATGGTCTTTCCAGGTTCCCTTATTTTTAGGGTTACAACAATAAATATTTGTATCCATCGGATTCCAGGGAGTCATACATCATTTGTTCTCTGAATTGTTCTCATGACGATCCTTCCCATGACTTTTAAGTCACAGAGTTCAGGAAGACACCAAGGAATTGCATAGATAGATAGATAGTGTGACGGAACCTTCCAGCGCCCAGCTTGGGTGCTTTCGTCAATTTATAGCTTCCTCCAGTCTGGACCCAGGTATTATAGCTGAATATTGCACCCGAGATACTAGACGACACTAGCTTAGGGGCACTGGAATTGGAACTCACTTTATTAAAACTCAGACGCATATTTTATACCCCCCCCCCCCCTCCCAGGAGGACATTGCCCTCTTGGAGATTTTAGCACGACGATGCAAACTGTAAACAGTAATGAACAACCAACATAAACAATGATCCAATTAAACCATAAGCTAATCAACATAAACACATAACATCAGTGGCGTCACTAGTGGGGGGCTTTTGGGGCTATAGCCTCGAATCTGGGGCCCATAACCCCCAAATCCCAGGGGCCCCAAACCACAGGGCCCCGGCCCACCACCGAGCCGTGGCCTCTCTGAAGTAGTGCGGTGGGCAGCACGGGAGAGCTGGAGAGTGGACAGACAGCATTGGAGAGCCGGGCGGCCGAGAGAGCAGAGATATTACATCATCTCTCACTGCCCGCCCTCTTTCTGGTGTCCCTAATGTAAGAAACCGCTCTCGAGGGACCCTAAAGTAAGTGGGGGGCTCTCTGGGGACCCTGATGTAAGGGGGGCTCTCTGAGGACCCTGATACAAGGAGGAGGCTCTCTGGGGACTCTGATGTAAGGGGGGCTCTCTAGGGACCCTGATGTAAGGGGGGGGCTCTCTGGGGACCCTGATGTAAGTGTATGCCCGTCCAAGCGTATGACTTTCTTTACTTCGCTGCTATGGGCTCAAGCCCAAGATCTTTTGTAGACCTAGCAATGCCCCCACATAACATGCCACAATAGTTTGATAACAAGGTGAAGTGAACACAATATCAATCACCTCTCCAAGAGATGAGCAGACAGACAGAAACAATAGGTGACTCACTTAACAATGGGAATTCGCGCCTAGGAGGCACACAATGGGAGAGACATGCTCAACAATAAACACTTAATGAACAGAGATCCCACCTAGGGTTGCCACCTCATTACTTTAAACCCAAACACATATTAGTTACACAGGTTCTGAGGCTGATTAAGGTTTAAGTAAACTCACTCAGTGCCTCATCTGCATTAAATTAGCCTCAGAACCTTTTGTAATTTATATGTGCTCGGGTTTAAAAGAATGAGGTAGCAAACCCTAATCCCACCCATCCTCAGACTGTCCGGCACCAGTCTACAATAGTCTATGAGACAAACTCATACAATGTCCCAGCAGTCTGAAATGGTGGAATAAATTTATCTTCATAGATTTCTTGAGGGATATTGTTGATAAATATTTCTGTCCCGTACTGCGCAGCGCTTGCGCAGTACGGAGGACAAGGAGACGCCGAAAGTCTCCAAAGTTGAACAGCTGACCGTCAGCTGTACATGGCGCCTGCGCACACTTAATAGTCACCGCTTTGTGACTAGGACCAGGCATATTTTTCAAACTTTTTTGTTAAATTTAAAATCTTTTTTTTTTTGCTAGAAAATGACTTAGAACCCCCAAGCATTATATATTTTTTTAGACAACAGTAAAGTTAGCCCAATTTTATCTATATTTTTGAAAGATAATGTTACGCCGAGTAAATTGATACCCAATATGTCACGCTTCAAAATTGCGCCCCGGTCGTGGAATGGCGACAAACTTTAACCCTAAAAATCTCCATAGGCGACGTTTAAAAATTTCTATAGGTTACCAGTTTTGAGTTACAGAGGAGGTCTGGGGCTAGAATTATTGCTCTCGCTCTAACAATCGCGGTGGTACCTCACATGTGTGGTTTTAACACCATTTTCATATGCGGGCGCGACTTAAATTAAAAAAAAATAATAAAATGGTAAAAAATGATAATAATAAAAAAAAAATAACAAAAATAACAAAACGACTGGCCCCAACCGCTGCCCTACTGACCCCGACCACTGCCATACTGACCCCGACCGCTGCCCTACTGACCCTGACCACTGCCATACTGACCCCGACCACTGCCCTACTGATCAAGTCCTCTGCCCTACTGACCCCGACCACTGCCATACTGACCCCGACCGCTGCCCTACTGACCCTGACCACTGCCATACTGACCCCGACCACTGCCCAACTGATCAAGTCCTCTGCCCTACTGACCCCGACCACTGCCATACTGACCCCGACCGCTGCCCTACTGACCTCGACCACTGCCATACTGACCCCGACCACTGCCCTACTGACCCTGACCGCTTCCCTACTGACCCTGACCACTGCCCTACTGACCCCGACCACTGCCCTACTGATCAAGTCCTCTGCCCTACTGACCCCGACCACTGCCATACTGACCCCGACCGCTGCCCTACTGACCCCGACCACTGCCATACTGACCCCGACCACTGCCCTACTGACCCCGACCACTGCCCTACTGACACTGACCGCTGCCCTACTGACCCCAACCATTGCCATACTGACCCTGACCGCTGCCCTACTGACCCCGACTGCTGCCCTACTGACCCTGACCGCTGCCCTACTGACCCCGACCGCTGCCCTACTGACCCCGACCGCTGCCCTACTGACCCCGACCACTGCCCTACTGATCAAGTCCTCTGCCATACTGACACTGCCTACTGCTTTGCTGCATGACACCATTCTCAGTCTTACTGTGTGAGTTGGCAAATACACATTGGGGATAATTGTTCCAATGACAATTAACAGGAGGATTCCCCTCACTTTGCAGAGATTTCCTCCCACTTCCTGTTGTGTCTCTAGGACAGGAAGTTAAGGGAAATCTCCATAATGTGACAAAGACAGCAAGAAATAAGCTTACAGGGGTTTCTCCCCCTTCAATTACTCCACGACAACTAAAAAAAACTTATTAGCTGTACACACACCTCAAGGCTCTTATAATACGACAATTTACTTTCAGTAGTCTGATTACATCGGACCAATGAAAGCACACGGTCGGGCGGTGAGCCGTCCATTACTACACAATGACCGTGTAACAACCATTTAGCGGCTCACCTCAGCTATTTTCCTCTTTCGTGTTTCCATTTTTATTTTTGATTTTGTTTCCACGGTTTTTTCGCTTTACTGCGATCTTGGGATTAGCTGTGGTTAATGGAAGCTTCCAGAAAACTCTTTCATTTTTGGCACCCGCGCCTGGAGCCATAAAACAATAAGTTTCTCATTCCACTAAGCTGCCACCCAATTCTGTTTTTTGATCTTCAGCTTTTAATTCCAGTTTTATAGCACTCGCTTTATTTATGCTTTTCATCACAAATGTAATTAGCTCTCAGTTATTTGTTTTTTTTCTTCCTCTCTCTTTTTTTTTTTTATATACATTGCGCCGCTCACAGCCTGTCATCATTCTGCCAGGATTTAAAGGGTCAGTTTATCTAAGACGGATATTATAGAGTATTGGTCTCCAAACTGTGGCCTGCGGACCAAATGTGGCTCTTTACAAGCCTCTATCCAGACCTAGGGGCACTATTCCTTCCACTGACACAAATGATGGGGCACTAAAACCAATGATGGGGCACTATTCCTTCCACTGACACAAATGATGGGGCACTATTCCTTCCACTGACACAAATGATGGGGCACTATTCCTTCCACTGACACCAATGATGGGGCACTATTCCTTCCACTGACACCAATGACGGGGCACTATTCCTTCCACTGACACCAATGATGGGGCACTATTCCTCCCACTGACACCAATGATGGGGCACTATTTACCCCCATTAACACCAATGATGGGGCACTCATTCATCCCACTAACACCATTGATGGTGCACTATTCCTCCCACTAACACCAATGAGGGGGCACTTATCCTCCTACTGACACCAATGATGGGGTACTATTCCCCCCATTAACACCAATGATGGGACACTATTCCTCCCACTGACACCAATGTTGGGGTACTATTCCTCCCACTGACACCAATGATGGGGTACTATTCCTCCCACTGACACCAATGATGGGGTACTATTCCTCCCACTGACACCAATGATGGGGTACTATTCCTCCCACTGACACCAATGATGGGGCACTATTCCTTCCACTGACACCAATGACGGGGCACTATTCCTTCCACTGACACCAATGATGGGGCACTATTCCTCCCACTGACACCAATGATGGGGCACTATTTACCCCCATTAACACCAATGATGGGGCACTCATTCATCCCACTAACACCATTGATGGTGCACTATTCCTCCCACTAACACCAATGAGGGGGCACTTATCCTCCTACTGACACCAATGATGGGGTACTATTCCCCCCATTAACACCAATGATGGGACACTATTCCTCCCACTGACACCAATGTTGGGGTACTATTCCTCCCACTGACACCAATGATGGGGTACTATTCCTCCCACTGACACCAATGATGGGGTACTATTCCTCCCACTGACACCTATGATGGGGTACTATTCCTCCCACTGACACCAATGATGGGGTACTATTTCTCCCACTGACACCAATGATGGTGCACTATTCCTCCCACTGACACCAATGATGGGGTACTATTCCTCCCACTGACACCAATGATGGTGCACTATTCCCCCCATTAACTGACATCAATGATGGGGTACTATGCCCCCCATTAACACCAATGATGGGACACTATTCCTCCCACTGACACCAATGATGGGGTACTATTCCTCCCATTAACACCAATGATGGGACACTATTCCTCCCACTGACACCAATGATGGGGTACTATTCCTCCCACTGACACCAATGATGGGGTACTATTCCCCCCATTAACAGCAATGATGGGACACTATTCCTCCCACTGGTACCAATAATGAGGTGCTATTTATCCCACTGATACCAACAATGAGGTGCTATTCTTCCCACTGACACCAATAATGGAGCACTATTCCTCCCACTAACTCCAAACATATTTGAAGTTTGCCGAACCCTGCCCAAACTGAACCCAGGGCAGTTAGACTCATCACTATTTGAGGGACTGATGTGAGTGCCCCCTTACATCAAATGTCACCCATCAGAGTGCCCCCTTACATCAATTGTCCCCACCATGTCTCATGGATTAGTGGATACACTCTCAGATATCTGGGGGAGCCCAGCCCACCCAAGCACCCCCCTAGATCTGGGCCTGACCACCATTGTAAGGGCGGCATTCTTCCCAATGATCACCAATATAAGATGCACTCTTCTCAATGACCCCTGATGAAATAGTTTGACCAGGAGTTCCCTGAGACCTGAAATCCATTCAAGGCTTGTGCAGATTGTTTCTCGTTCTTTGTGTTATCCGTTTTTACGTGTCACTATGTTGTTGCCTCGCTTGACTTAATTCATATTTGCAAACATGTCCATATGTGCTGCTTACAGGTCTACGAGGCAAAGATTCAATAAGGGAAAAGTTAGTAAAGCAAGTTCGGAATGCTATTTTGCAGGCAAAATGCCCCCTTGCTGCTCTTCCCAGCATGCTCTGCTATGCAAACGCGTAGAATTATTGTCTTGTATTTCATCATTAAGTGAGCTAAAAATAGAGACTTGGAGTATTATTTATTTTAATGAAGAGTGCGGGCACTTGAAGTCTAACTGGTTTAGAAGAAGATGAGAAGAATATTACATAATTAACCACCTTGCAAAATGCGCCATCCAAGGTTATTCCCAGTTTTTTTGTATTTATAGCAAGTGTAATACAGCAGTCTCAGCTTTTGGTTCCCTCGCTGTTTTTCACAGGCTTTTCCTATATATTACTTTGCTAATAGGGGGCCTAATATCTCTGATTTGTGGGCTAAGCTCCACCTGCTTACCTAAGCCCCACCCAACTATACCCCGATAAGAGTGACCGTAAAGCAAATATTGACTATATACAAAAAGCATGTGTCTAATGCCGCGTACACACGATCGGACTTTGTCCGCCGAACCTAGTCTGGCGGACAAACCGCCGGACTTTCCAGCTGGGCTTCGCCGGACTTGAAAGCAAACGGACTTGACCACACACGATCACGCTAAAAGTCCGGCGGTTCACGCGATGACGTACAGCACGTACGACGGGACTAGAACACTAGACTAGAGTCCGTGACATACTTGCTACTGAGCATGCGTCCTTTTTGGTCCGCCGGACCATACTACAGACAGTCGTATTGTCCGCCGGACTGCCAAGTTCAGCGGACAATTTTAAAACAAAACTTAAAACCTAGTCCGCCGGAATTTTGGGAAAAAAAGTCAGTCGAAGGCCCACACACGATCGGACTGTCCGGCGGACTCGAGTCCAGCGGACAATCCCGCGGGAAAGTCAGTTCGTGTGTACGTGACATAACTCAAACCTTAATGTGCTTTGTGTATTTCCTATTGAGGTTAACCTGCACATTGTAGTAGGAATGGTTCAGTGGTTAGATGCTTTGCAGCACTGAGGTCCTGGGTTCAAATCCTTCCTAGCACAGTTACTGCATGGAGATGTGTTCTCCCACAGTCCATAAATAAACTATTATATCATGCCTAACTTGCTAGGGGTATTAGGTTGTTAGCTCCTGCAAGAAGTACACATATGAATGGAGGTGGAAGCAATATATAAAATCTGTAAATAAGTTGATATGAGAGAGATATGGTAAATATAATTAGTCGAAACTGTTATTTCCTATAATTCTGCCATGCTAAGCCTCTCCTCCAGTTTTACCATCCTAGACCACTAGTCCAAATTTTGCAATCCTTAACATCTCTTCAAATGCTATCATCATAGGGCCCTCCTCAGATCTTACCCTCCTTGGCTCTTCCTTGAATTTTGCAAGTCTAGACCCCCCCCCCCTTCAAATCTTATCATCCACAGACCTCTCCTCAAATCTTTAACCCTTCCAGAAATGCTGCCAAACTAGAATCTGCCTTATCCTCCTGGGCCCCTCCTTAAATCTTATCATTCTTGATTTTTCCCTACATTTTGCCATTCTAGAACCCAACTCTGATCTCACCATCCTAGGTTCCTCCATGAATTTTGATATCGCAACTTGAATCTTGACATTCAATTGAGTATAGTTTCTCCAAGTTTGCCATCGTGACCCTCCTCACATATTACCATTCTCAAGCCCTCTTCAGATATTACCATCTTTGACCTGTTTTAAATTTTTTTCATTCTACAACCATCCTTACTTTTTCTTGTCCTTCCTCAAATCTTCCATCCTCAACGAGTTCTTAAATTTTACTAGCCTGCAACTCTCCTTACCAACCTAGACTGTTCCTTAAAATTTTCCATTCTTCAACCCAACTCAAATATAGCATCCTAGGTCCCTCCTCGGATTTCACCAGCCTAGACCCCCTCCTTAAATCTTTCCATCCTAGACCATCTCCTCAAATCTTGCTATCCTAGTCCACCTCCTCAATCATACCATCCTAGACTACTCCTTGGATTTTGCCACCCTAGACCACCTCCTCCAATTTTGCCTTTTAGTCTACCTTCTATCATCCTAGGCTCCTTCCTTGGAATTTATTCCTACTAGTACCCTCCTTGAATATTAATATCCTAGACCACTCCTTTAATTTTGCCTCCTTGATTCTTGTCACCCTAGACCACTTCCTCCAATTCTGCCTCCTAGTCTATCTTCTCAAATTTTATAGTGCTAGACTCTTCCTCATATTCTCCCATAATATGCCCCTTCCTTGATTTTTATCCTCCTAGTACCCTCTACATATTCTCCCATCTTAGACCCCGTCCTTATATTGTCCCATCCTAGGATTCTTCATTGAATTGTATCCTATTTTCCTAGTACCCTCCTCATAGTCTCCAATCCTAGACCCCTTCCTTGAATTGTATCCTCCTAGTATCCTCTTTGAATTCTACTATGCTAGACCACTTCTTGAATTTGGCCATCCCAGACCCCTCTTGGAATTTTACCATCCTTGAGGCCTCCTTGAATCTTGCCACCCATGACCACCTCCTCCAATCTGCCTCCTAGTCTATCTTCTCAAATTTTATAGTCCTAGACTCTTCCTCATATTCTCCCATAATATGCCCCTTCCTTGATTTTTATCCTCCTAGTACCCTCTACATATTCTCCCATCTTAGACCCCCTCATTATATTGTCCCATCCTAGGATCCTTCGTTGAATTTTATCCTATTCTCCTAGTACCTTCCATCCCAGACCCCTCTTGGAATTTTACCATCCTTGAGCCCTCCTTGAATCTTGCCACCCATGACCACCTCCTCCAATTCTGTCTCCCAGTCTACCTTCTCAAACTATACCATCCTAAACTCCTCGTATTCTCACACCCTTGGCCCCTTTCTTGATTTTTATCCTCCCAGAACCCTCTTCATACTGGATTCTCTAATCCTAGGCCCCTGCTCATATTCTCTCATCCTAGGATCCTTCATTGAATTTTATCCTATCCTCCTAGTACCCGCCTCCTATTCTTCCATCCTAGACCCCTTCCTTAATTTTTTTTTATTTTCCATAGTATTTTATTGAAGTAAATCAGATATAAATAAACAGTTAATACAAAAAGGTACATGGGCCCAACAGCCTAATGCCCCATACACACGGTCGGAAATTCGGACGGAAAATGTCCGATCTGACCATGTTGTTGGAAAATCCGGCCGTGTGTGGGCTCCATCAGACTTTTTCCGTCGGAGTTTCGACGGAAAAAATTTGAGATCCTGCTCTCACATTTTCTGACAACAAAATCCGACGGACTTTTAAAATCGCGACATAAAACACGTTCGACAGCACTATAAAAGGGAAGTTTAATGCTCAGATCAAATTACGAGCATGCATCGGAATTTTGCGTGTCGGACTTGCATACACACGATAGTAAAATCCGATAGAAAGGTTTTTCGTCGGAAAAATTGAGAACAGGTTCTCAATCCAAAGCCCGTCGGAAATTCTGACAGAAAAAGACCGATGGGCATACACACGGTCGGAAAATCCGTTGCAAAGCTCCCATCGGACTGTTTCCATCGGAAATTCCGACCGTGTGTACGCGGCATAAGAGTATATAAAAACTGTAACCAAAATAAGAATGAGAATGAAACACGTGTCAAGTGTAAAGATATTAAAGTATATAACTGGTTGCAAATATAAGAAAGTTGTACAATTTATAATGAAAGCGCGAGTTATGTTTCTCTACAGTCAGGAAATACTTGTTGGAGAGGTAAGATTCACGTTGGAATTAACTGTGCTGTGGTTTGAGCTGGCTTCCTGAGACATTCTAGGTTGGTTATTTGTGTTTCTATATCAAGTGTGACAGGAATCAGAAGGTAAAGATTACTTATGGTTAAGGGTGGTCTCAAGGCTGTTATTCCTGGTGGCAAACTTGGTTAGTTCCGCCCTTCCTTAAATTGTATCCTCCTAGTATTTTGAATTCTGCTATCCTAGATCACTCCTTGAATTTTGCCATCCCAGACCCCTCTTGGAATTTTACCATCCTTGAGCCCTCCTTGAATTTTGCCACCCAAGACCACCTCCTCCAATTCTGCCTCCTAGTTTACCTTCTAGAATTTTACCATCCTAGATTCTTCCTCATATTCTTCCATCCTAGGCCCCTTCCTTGATTTTTATCCTCCTAGTACCTTCTACATATTCTCCCATCCTAGGATCCTTCATTGAATTTTATCCTATCATCCTAGTACCCTCCTCATATTCTTCCATCCAAGGATCCTTCATTGAATTCTACTATCCTAGACCACTGCTTAAATTTTGTCAACGCAGACCCTCCTGGAATTTTACCATCATTGAGGCCTCCTCCAATTTGGCCTTCTAGTTTACCTTCTCGAATTTAACCATCCTAAATTCCTCCTCATATTCTCCCATCCTAGGCTCCTTCTTTGATTTTTATCCTCCTAGTACCCTCTTCATATTCTCCAATCCTAGGCCCCTTTGTTGAAGTTTATCCACCTACTATCCCCCTCAAATTTTGCACAAAAAAAAGATCCCAACTTTAGTTTGAAGACGAGTGAAGGTGATCGCTCCCCTAAGAAAGTCTTTGTCTCTCTCTTACATTCCCGGCCTCATTTGTAAAATTCATTCTTTTCCCCAACAGTTTATCTGGAAACAGACTCTTTGCCGCTTTCCTGAGAGCATTCATTAACCTTGGAAAGAATGCCTTGATCAAAGTCTATAGAGCCTATAGATTTTTCTTTTCTTTTTTTTTTTTTATAACACGAAAACGTAGAAGAATTGAAACGCCGGGTCCTTTGACAAATGTTTGTCGGGACAATTGCACAAAAGGCGTACCTTGAGGCCTGTACAGCTCTGATGCAATATTTCAATGGTTTCACAAAAGTTCCCCAATCGGAGAGGAGTGAAGTCTTAATTATTACCAAAAGTCATTTACAAGCAGATCAAGCAGCTAGCAGACTCGAGGAAAGAAAAAAACAAAAAGTATTCTGTCATGGAAATTGGGTTTCAAGTGGATACCAGAGTGATTAATCAATGTATTTATAGAAGCCGGAATGATTTTGTTTGGTTTTCTCACCAGATAAAGAACCAAACTAATAAAAATATGTATAAAAATCTTTAATTAAAGTATAACTAAAGGCAAAACTTTTGTTTTTAGTTTTAGATGGAGTGCAGAGCGATTTATTCATTGTTGTCTGTGCCCCCGTTGATGAGATTCACCTCTCTATTTGTCCTGTTTACCGTTATCATTGAAAGTGAAAGTAAATACCAAATTTTGGGTTGTCCCCAGAAAAGTAATAGTGGGCAAAATCGTCCAATGGGGACATTAGTTCTGGTGACCTGGGGATCCTTAAGGAATTCCCTTAATTTGCAGGGGTGTTTGGCTATGGGACAGGAAGTGAAGGGAAATCTCAGCAAATGAACAATTAATGGCACCCCAAACGCTAGCAGACGCGTGTTTTGCCGCTACAAACTCACCAAAAAGCATTTTGAAAAAACACCCATTGCCTGAAAAGGTGCAGGAGCTTTTTTGGCGCATTTGTCGGGCAGAGGGCTGCCCTATACGCGATGTGCGACATGCAAGAAAGACGCACAAAAAAAAAAAAAAAAAAAAAAAAAACATGAGCAGGTTTGCTTGTTCCCACTATGCGAGTTGTGAATGGGGTCTAAAATAGAAGTCCTGAGATAGTGATGACCAGACTCTCTTACAGGATCCCACGGGTGCAGGAAACTCGGATACAAATGATACAAATAGATCAATAGTTATGTGCAAAGTCAACATGAATAACACAGGAGGCCATAAAGAATCACAATACACTGGAACTGACCATGTCAGGCTGAACACGAGTGTTCTAATTATATGTGTCATTCAATGACAGAGCTACGATTGTTTCTGTTTATTAGCTTATTGTGCAAACCTGAGAAAGAAAGGAGAGAAAGAGGGGGAGGGAAGAAGGAAGGAAGGAATAAAGGAAAGAGGGAAGGATAAAAAAAGAAGAGAATTTGGGGGAGTAAGGACAGAAGAAAAATGAGATAGAGGGGAAGCAAGAAAAAAAGATAGGAAGTAAGGGAGGGAGGGATAGAGATAAAATGAAAGAGGAGAAATGGGGAAGGAAGGGAGGAAGAAGGAAGAGATAGAGAGAAAGAGAAGGAAAGAAGGAAGTGGGGGAGGAAGGAGGGAAGGGAGGAAGGAAGTAGGGGAGGGATAGAGAGAAAAAGAAAGAGGAGGAAGGAGGGAAGGAAGGAAGAGGGGGGGAGGAAGGAGGGAAGGATTGAAGGAAGGAAGTGGGGGAGGAAGGAGGGGAGGGATGGGGGGAGGAAGGAAGGAAGTGGGGGAGGGATAGAGAGAAAAAGAAAGAGGAGGAAGGGGGGAGGGAGGAATGGGGGAAGTAATAGGGAGAAAAAGGAAGAGGGGGAAGGAAGGAAGGAAAGAAGGGGGGAGGGATAGAGAGAAAAAGAAAGAGGAGGAGGAAGAAAGTAAAGAAGGAAGGAAGGAAGGAAGGGAGATATAGAGAGAAAAAGAAGGGAGAAGAGAAGAAAACGATAAGAAGTAAGGAAAGAAATGGAATTGAGAGAAAGAAAAGGAAGGTAGGAAGGAAGGAAGGAAGGAAAAAGAGAAGAAGAAGGTAAGAAGCAAGAAAAGAAAGGGAGAGAGAGAAAAGGAGAGAATGAATTAAGGAAGGGAGGGAAGGAGGAAGGAGGAGGAGGAAGAAAGAAAGGAAGGAAGGAAAAAGAAAGAAAGAAAGAAAGAAAGAAAGAAAGAAAGAAAGAAAGAAAGAAAGAAAGAAGGAAGAAAGGAAGGAAGGAAAAAGAACGAAAGAAGGAAGGAAGGAAGGAAGAACGAAAGGAAGGCAAGGTTGCAGAGCAGGCCCAGCTGCTGCAAGTATGTACTCTCCACTTCTACTGCCCTGTTCAGCCCCCCAAAATCCTGTGTAAGCTCCCCAGAAAATCTCTGTAAATCCCAGTAGGGTCTAGGTCAGAGTTTACACAGGGCCTCCCCCACCCACACATGACACTTCTCAGATCTAGTAAATGGCTTTTCCTATAATGTGGTTGGAATAGTAGAGAACCATATGCTGCCCGTACCTAAATGCAGAGGACTGTTCTTGGGAGTTCCAGCAGGTAGGTAAGGTAGGTAGTAGGTAAGTCCCTGCAGTAGAGGGTGCTCTCTATGCCTGTTACTTTGTACTGAAATTCTTTTGGACTTTATTAAATCCCCAAGAATAGAAAATGAGATTGGAAGTAGAGTAGTTGCCCTCACCAACCCATCATAATTCTTGCTTCATTCTTCAAGAAACTCAAAGTCGGTCCTGATTGGTTTACTTTCATTTTAAAAGCAAATTTTATACTTAATAAAATATTTTTTATTTGTTTTTATAAGAAACCAATCATAATTCTTGCTTCATTCATGAAGAAACTAAAAGTCAACCCTGATTGGTCGTTTGGTAACAGATCCATCTTGTTTCCTTTTCTCCGGCTTCTATAACGCACCTCCCACCATCCTTTTCTCATACCAGAGTCCCACTTTAACCGCCATGCGCTTTAAAACAAAAAAAAAACTGAAAGGATAAGGATGCCATGGATATTTATTACTTCTACTGTTACTGTATTGTTTTTATTAAATTATTATCATAATTATATTTATGGATTTCTTTGTAGTTCTATAAACACCTCCATGTTTCTTTTAGCTGACCGGGGGGGGAGCGAGGAAAAAACTTCAGAAACTTTTAATTGCCAATGGCAGAGAATATTGTGTTTTACTGATATATTAATTAGTCATAAATCTAATTTCAATGTAAATCCTGCTGTTCGGAATAGAGGATGCTCCAACACAATGAAAGCAATCATCTTTTTTTTTTCTAATTAGCTCCACAACTAGGAACAATTTATCTCCAAGGCTTAAAAGTCTCCACTGTCCTTAAATGGGATTATCCATCACAAGTGAAGTTTATGTGATAACCAATCTTTTTTTTTTTTTTTTTTTTTAAAGAAAAAATAAAGGTTTTTTTTTTTTTTTTTCTGTGATAACTTTGGAGACCATTAGTTAACGAGGCAAGCAGGAGATTTTTGCTTACAGAGCAGGCAGAGGTAATAGATTCAAGGTGGTGGCTTCTACAGAAGATTGTATCTGGGAAGCCAGCTTCTCTCTGCAAGGAAACTGGAATGGTTTTGGGTCAATTTTTTTTTTTTGTAAAGCTAAACCCAAGGCAGATATAAAAGGCACAGTTTAGGGCAGCTCTGCATTCATTACCGTAGTGTTTCTCAGTTGCAGCACACTTTAAAAATGTGTAAAGTATTAAGGGAACCCCCCAGTCTAAGATGTGAAAAACATAAATGATAGTTATCAATGGGAAGGCTGAGCCTGAGAAGACGCACTCAACTACAAATTAACTTCACAACAGATATTCCCTTTACATCAGAGGTGCTCCATCACATCAGAGGTCCCCCATCACATTAGAGGTCCCCCCCCCCATCACATCAGAGGACCCCCATCACATCAGAGGTCCCAAATCACATCAGAGGTCCCCCCATCACATCAGAAGACCCCCATCACATCAGAGGTCTTCCCCATCACATCAGAGGTCTCAAATCACATCAGAGGTCCCCCCATCACATTAGAGGTCCTCCCATCACATCAGGGGTCCCCTTCACATCAGAGGTTCCATCATCCCATTAGAGGTCCCCCCCATCACATCAGAGGTCCCCCATCACATCAGAGGTCCCCCATCACATCAGAGTTCCCCATCACATCAGAGGTCCCCCATCACATTAAAGACCCCCATCACATCAGATGTCCTTCCATCACATCAGAGTTTCCCGCATCCCATTAGAGCCCCGACCCCCCCCCCCCCCCCATCACATCAGAGGTCCTCCAATTATATCAGAGGTCCTCCCGTTACATCAGAGGTCCTCCATCACATCAGAGGTCCTCCATCACATCAGAGGTCCCCCCATTACACATCAGAAGTCCCCCATCACATCAGAGTTACCCATCACATCAGAGGTCCTCCATCACATCAGAGGTCCTCCATCACATCAGAGGTCATCCCATTATATCAGAGGTCCTCCATCACATCAGAGTTCCCCATCACATCAGAGGTCCCCCCATCATATCAGAGGTTCCCTAATCCCATTAGAGGTCCCCCCCCCCATTATATCAGAGGTCCTCCTGTTACATCAGAGGTCCTCCATCACATCAGAGGTCCCCCCATCACACATCAGAAGTCCCCCCATCACACATCAGAAGTCCCCCCATCACACATCAGAAGTCCCCCATCACATCAGAGGTCCTCAATCACATCAGAGGTCCTCCATCACATCAGAGGTCCTCCCATTATATCAGAGGTCCTCCATTACATCAATGGACCCTCCATCACATCAGAGTTCCCCATCACATCAGAGGTCCCCCCATCATATCAGAGGTTCCCTAATCCCATTAGAGGTCCCCCCATCACATCAGATGTCCCCTATCACATCAGAGTCACCCCTTCACATCAGAGTTCCCCCTTCACATCAGAGGTTCCCCTATCACATCAGAGGTCCTCTATTACATCAGAAGCCCCCCATCACAACGGAACCCCCCCCATCACATAAGAGGTCCTCTCACCACATAAGACGCCCCCCTTCACATTCCCCAATCACATAAGGAGCTTCCCTTCACATCAGAGCCCCCCCCCATCACATCAGAGGTCCTCCCTATCGTATCATAAGCCCCCCATTACATTAGAGATCACCCCATTGCATCAGAGCCCCCCCCCTCATAATATAAGCCCCCTTCAAATCAGAGGATCCCCATCACATCAGAGTACCGCCTTCACTTCAGAGGTCCTGCATCACATCAGATATTTCACCATCATATCAAAGCCCTCCATTCTCATCACAGTCTCCTCTTGATGCCAAGTCCCCTTCATGTCAGAGGTCCTTCCATCACATCAGAGCCCTCCCCTTCACGTCCGAGGTTCTTCCATCATATTAGAGGCCCCCCTATTCATGAAAGTCCCCCATCACATCAGAGTACCCCTATGACAGAGTCCCTCCATCACACTAGAGTCTCCCCTTCATCACTGTGTCCCCTCAGCATAAGCATACAATATCAGAGTCCCCCATCACAGACACCCCACCTCCTCCCCCCCACTGACCTTGCAGCTTCTAATGCACATTGTGAGAAGCTCACAGTGTGCAGTGAAATCAGAGTAAGCCATTTCAGCCCAGGAGCGGATCCGGTACAACCATGCAAGACTTAAGGGAAGACCGGAGTTCAGCTTTAAGGCAGACCATATAAACCGGCTGGATTTTCCCCAGATCACATCATCAGCCTTCAGATTTTCAGTGTATCCTCAGACCGAAAACACAAGTCAGTATAGCGTTGTTTACCGTCAATAATGCAAAGACAGCTTATTTCTAAACACGGAGAAAAATAATTATCGCGCTCCTACCCGTGACCCAGAAAGTTTCCCAGAACTTTAAATTAGGCGTCAAAACCGGCAAACTTCCTGACTTTTCAACTCGAAGGGGGGGAACAAATCCGGAAAAAATACACTTCTAATGATCTATTTTGTGTTTCATGTTTTCATTGGCTATGACTGAATCTTCACTTTTTGTACCTATAAATAATCCGGGTTCCCTGCCGAGAATTGCCACGCAGCGTAAAGGTCGTCCTTTCTTATTCCCTGCTTAGTATCCATAGAAAGGAACAGAAGAGACGGGCTGTCTGCATTGCCAATGACGGCTTCATCCGGCAAATGCTCCATATTAGCAGCAGTGGCTACAGGATCCCTTTACATATAGATATCTTTGTTTTTTTTTAACCACTTCAGCATCCGGAAGGTTTTACTCCCCTTCAGGACCAGCCCGTTTTTTGGCTATTCGGCACTGCGCTACTTTAATTGGCAATTGCGCAGTCATGCAACGCTGTAACACAAATGAAGTATATATAATTTTTGAAAATGTTGAAGGAAAAAAACTCAATATTTTCTACTTTCTGTTATATAAAACATATCCAATATAAAAATAAATAAATCTAATTCCGTAAATTGAAGCCGAAATGTATTCTACTACATGTCTTTGGTAAGAAAAAAAAAATCACAATGAGTTTATATTATTTGGTTTGTGTGAAAGTTTTAGAGTCTATAAAAAGCATTTATTTTTAAAATTCTGACTCGGTTTGAGAGTGTTGTCTTGCAAAATGAGCAGAATTCAAGCTAATGGGGTGTGCAGTACCGAATTTGACCAGAGGTGTGGGCGGCGCCGCTGACACTAGGAACGGTTCGGAGTCGTTAGGAAATACTCCAGAGTGTAGAGTGCAGAGTGTTTCCGAGCCTTTCTGAGTTCAGCCGAGCTGTCCCCAAGTATTTCCAAGGCTCTCTGGCGCCCCCCCCCCCAAACCTCTGGCCACATGCGGTATTGCATGCAATAGAAGTCAATGCGGAACGAATTATCTTTGTTTCCATTGACTTCTATGGGGAAACTCGCTTTGATATGCGAGTGCTGTGGATTACAAGCATTCTCCTGTAACCGATTATGCCCGTAATCCAAGGTTCCACTGTACGTGAATGTGCCTGTACCTGCCGCAGTATATTTACTGTATATTTACTGTGAGCGGTCAGCAGGTGATTTATTCATATATTGTCTGTATATATATATATATATATATATATATATATATATATGTGTGTGTGTGTGTGTATATATATATATATCCCCCGGGCAGCCTAACCGAAAAACCAAGTGAACCTCATTCTTTAGGGAACCTGCCAAAGCAAGGTCCATCCAAGTACTAGGAGGGGCTCAACTAGTAAATGTGTATAGTGCAAATATAACCTTAGCCTAGGTTTCCACTATTGCGACCTGAAAGTCATGCGATTTAGCCGCAATTTTTTTCCCGCAATTTTACAGCGTTTTTTGCCACGATTTTGATGTGACCCTAAGCAATACCTGTGTATTCTTGAGGTCTATGGACCTCAAGTCACATCAAAGTCCAACCAAAGTAGCGCAGGGACTACTTTGCAGTCGCTGCGACTTGAAGTCGCATAGATATTAATGGTACTCATTGGAAATCATGGGGGTACGAATTGTCATGCGACTTTGCAGTCCCAAGTCGCTTGACAAGTCGCACTAGTGGAAACGTAGCCTAATTGTATCCATTCATTGCATTCATATCCATTCCATGCAATATATTAATATATATATTTTTTTTTTACATAAATCTATATATATATATCTATATAGAGAGAGAGAGAGAGAGAGAGAGAGAGATATAGAGAGAGATATATCTATATATATATATATTTATGTTAAAAATATAAAATATATTTAATGTAAAATATTAATAATAATAATAATAATAATAAATAAATAAATAAATAATAATAATGTAAAATATATTTAAAACGTAAAAAAAATGTATATTTAAAATGTATTTATATATATTTAAAATGTAAAAAAATATATATATTTATATATTGCATGGAATGGATATGAATGCATTGAATTGATACAATTAGGCTATATTTGCACTATACACATTTACTAGTTGAGCCCCACCTAGTACTTGGGTGGACCTTGCTTTGGTAGGTCCCCAGAATGAGGTCCACTTGGTTTTGGGTCAGGGCGCCCCGGGCGATCAAGGCCAGGGTTTTTTCCTCCAAGGAGGAGGACCATGTGCACACCCCCCGTGCTTCACGTTTTGTGTTTATTTTGTGTTTATTGTGTTTACTTTTTATTGTTAGTTTTGAGTGAACATTGCACTGCATAGCTCAAAAAATAAATAAAAAAATGACATTTGCCTGGAGTTCTGCTTTAAAGTCTTTGGGAAGAAAAGCCGAAGCGCCAGAGCCGAGTTTGATTACTGAGTGCCGTGAGAGGTCTGGTGTGAGATAGGCAGCGGCGGAAGCTCTTGGCGGCGGAGAAAGTTGGAGAAGTGCGTCTTTATTGAACCTGTGACTCATCTCAAGAGGGCCTAGTCTCTGTCATACCTGCAATCAGACGGCAATCACTAGAAATCCAGAGAATACACAAAGCTCTCAATAACACAAACTCAGTACAATGAGCGGCGAGGGAGGAATATCTGTACGTAACCCTTTCCTGCCGAGGAGGAGCAAGACTAGAGTGAGCCAAGGCCTCTACAAAGGACCCAAAGCCGTACACTATACGCAGAATGAATGTGTCCTTCCAATGTTTTGTAATGCTTACATTGTAACATGAATAGAAAGTAAATGAATAAAAGTAGCTGAACAGTCTCAAACTTCAAATTCTATTAATATCAAGTCCCTCAATGGGAATAGGTTAGAAACAAGACCCTCCTTAGTAACTGCATGGTGTTGCCATCAGAGACACTTTACACCACCATAACCGCCATGGTGGTCCGCCACCAGATGAGGTGGTGGCTAATATGTTGGATCAAGGTCTCTGAATGGCAGCTTTCGTTGTATAGGCAGCAGCAATATATTTTCTTGAGGCAAAGACACTGGAGAGCCAAATGGCAGTTGAAATTTCTCTCATCAATCGCAACTGTTTATCAAGCCCATATTTTCTTTAGGGTTTCTCAACCGGGGTTCCTCCAGAAACAAACTTTAAATGTTTATCTAGATGATATATAACCCCAGATAAGATCAGTAGGTTCCAAAAAGGAAAATCCCCCGAGGTGCTGGCGAGGCTGTAGAACTTTAGGTACGATGGCCCACATATGGTGGGAGTGCCCAAAAATTGGAACATTCTGGCAAGAGATCCTTGAATTAATTAAAATAATTACTAAGAAAGTGATTGCGGAGGACCCATGGACTGTTTTGTTCAACGGGACCGAGACCCCGGTGAAACAATATAAGGTATCATTAATCCCTACTCTCTTGAATGAAGCGAAAAACCTAATCCCAAATAAATGGCAGGATACTGATAGCCCGAGGATTCGGGATTGGATAGCTCAGGTGAATGTACAACAAAAATTGGATAGTTCAGAAATTAAAGACGAGGAAGAGGAAGCAGTAACGGACAGAGAGGGAAAATGGGCTGACTGGAGGATGGAATTTAAAAAGTCGTGGAGATATGCTTTAGAGATAACTAAATAATACACTGAAACATTGTATGGGGAAGATAAATAAATGGAAAAAGATATGGAGACAAGGGTGGGTGAGCAAGGTGGGGGGGGGGGGGGGGGTGGCGGGAAAGGAGGGGAAAAAACATTTTTTTTCCAGGTGTTAACTATTGATGTAAAAGAGAAATATGTTTGATATGTTGTACAATTTATTTTGTAAAAAATGGAATATATATAAATAAAGATTAAAAAAAAAAAAAAAGAAACAAGACCCTCCTTAGTAACTGCATGGTGTTGCCATCAGAGACACTTTACACCGCCATAACTGCCATGGTGGTCCGCCACCAGATGAGGTGGTGGCTAATATGTTGGATCAAGGTCTCTGAATGGCAGCTTTGGTTGTATAGGCAGCAGCAATATATTTTCTTGAGGCAAAGACTCTGGAGAGCCAAATGGCAGTTGAAATTTCTCTCATCAATCGCAACTGTTTATCAAGCCCATATTTTCTTTAGGGTTTCTCAACCGGGGGGTTCCTCCAGAGGTTGCTAGAGGTTCCTTGAGCAATCAGCCATTCTGCCTCTCAGAAGAGTTCCCACTGACACCATTGATCTTTTTAGCCATCTGTAAGGCGATAATTCTTCCCATTGACCACAAGTGTAAGGAGCATTCTTCCCCCTGACCATCACACGAATGTATCAGGAGTTGTAGATATAGAAATTTTTAGCAGGGGTTCCCTGAGACCAGAAGGTCTCCTCTGTGTTCAATAGGTTGAGAAACGCTGCCCTAGTTAGTTCTACTGCACACAAACGCAATTTCCATTTTCTTGGTAAAAAAAAGATGACACTATTGGGAACTATAAACATTTTTTGGGGAAAAGATGAGGTTGTGTGGAGTAAATACCAAGCCTTAAATTTGCACGGGCCCATAAATTGGTGATAGACGTCAGTACCCCAAATTTTCCATAGTTGATGCTTTAAAAGCCCCTACAGGTCATGATGGTCTTATAATTATCGCTCTATGACACTACCTTACTTGTTTAGTGTAGCACAATCGTCATTTTTGTATGTTATAATGTGCATGTACACGGGGCATTTTTTTTTTGTTTTTTTTATTGTGTGTTACTTTAATTTTTAAACTTTTTAAACTTTTTTTAGTTAACTTTATTGCCACCACATAGGCCAGCCTTTTCTCAACCTTTTCAACACAGAGGAACACTTGAAATAACTTTTATTATTCTCAGGGAACCCCTGCTAAAAATTACAAAACTCGATACATTAGTGTGATGGTCAGTGGGAAGAATGCTCCTTACACTTGTGGTCATTGGGAAGAATTATCCCCCTTAACCACTACAATACTGGGCACTTTCGCCCCCCTTCCTTCCCAGCCCAATTTTCAGCTTTCAGCGCTCTCGCACTTTCAATGACAATTGCACGGTCATGCTACGCTGTACCCAAATGAAATTTTTATCATTTTGTTTGCACAAATAGAGCTTTATTTTGGTGGTATTTATTCACGACTTTGTTTTTTATTTTTTGCGATATAAGCGAAAAAATTGTTGAAATTGGGGAAAAAAAAACTATATTTTCTTCTTTCTATTTTAAAAGAAATCCAATAAACTCGAATTTTGTCATAAATATAAGCCAAAATATATTCTGCTACATCTTTTTAGTAAAATAAAATTCCGTTAAGTGTATAATAATTGGTTTGTGTCATCACGGACATATGTACGCAAATGATCAAGTACAGATGTGTACAGGTGATCACGGACATATGTGTGCAGATAATCATTGTGACATGTGATTTTAGTGGGACATATGTGGGGGACATGTGTTTTTATCATTTGGGGACATGTGTTTTTATTATTTGGGGACATGTGTGTTTTGGGGACATGTATGTTGGGGACATGTGTGTTTACTGTGTTTTACACTGGGCCGGTGATCAGTGAGTAAAAGGCTCTAAAAAAAACAGCTAATACTCACTGATCACCAGCCGGCTGCAGCGATCCGCTCTCCTCTCCTCAGCGACGACTTCCGTGTGAGAGGAGAGGAGAGCCGATTGTCTAGCAACCCACTGTTTTCTTACATCACATGACGGCTGTGATTGGACATGGCTGTCATGTGATCAGGAGGGCCAATCACAGAGCCCTCCTGCCGGTCCGAGATGCGCTGTGTCCGGGTGACACGTGCGCATCGGGATCGCGCCGCAGCGCGGGCACGCGATCCCCTACTTCTGAAGGACGTTCAGGTTTTTATTATTTGGGGACATGTGTTTTTATATTTGGGGACATGTGTGTTTTGGGGACATGTATGTTTTGGGGACAAGTGTGGGGACATGTGTTTTTGCTCGAGAAACCCCTGGCAACCTCTGGAGGAACCCCGGTTGAGAAAACCTAAAGAGAATATGGGCTTGATAAACAGTTGCGATTGATGAGAGAAATTTCAGCAACTGCCACTTGGCTCTCCAGAGTCTTTGCTTTAAGAAAATATATTGGTGTAATGGCGTCAGTAGGAATTTATCATTATCTGAGAGGCAGAAATTGCTCATTGCTCAGGGAACCCCTAACAACCTCTGGAGGACCCCTAGGGTTTTTATGGAAAGCTGGTTGAGAAACCCTGACATAGAGGGCTAATAGCCCCCTCTGTGATAGAACAAATGAAATGACAAGTACTCTTTATGAAGACATTAGGGGGTCTATTAGACTTGATGCCCTGATGCAAGTATGGGGCTGGTTGTTGGGAGGAGTTATGCAAATATCAAAATGCCTTGATGGATGGGTGTCAGTCTGGAGGAGCGGGCATTTGTAGGCAGGCTGTTTTTGCATGCAGACCACCTAAGGTCGCCCACATAAAATGGTCATCACAATAGAAGGAGCTGAGATCCAATTAATGAAAGGGGTGAGCCCGGGACAGTCAAGCTGGGGAAGAAAAGGGTTCCAGCCAGGAAACAAGATGGGGCTCTTACTCACTTGCTGCAGCTCCTAATGCACATGGTGAGAAGCTCACAGTGTGCATTGAAATCAGAATAAGCCCTTTCAGTACAGGAGAGGAGGCTGTACAACTGTGCAAAACTGAAGGGAAGACTTTCAGAATTGACTGGCACCTTTTGCACCAGTGGATTTTTCCTTTTTTTTTTGCGCTTGTCTACCTTCGATCCTTTGAGAGCAGCCATCGCCACTTTTCTTGTGTCTGCAAACATCGCCGTCAGAAATTCCTTCTTCTGACCTTAAATAACATGACGAGGCGCTGTAGGCTGTAGCAGAGAGGAAGCAAATATAATTGTTCCATTTCATATGTTCTACCCCACTGGTACAGAAAATGAGGTTAGACGTGAAGTACGACGGGCGCTGGGCTAACCTTGCTGGTAAATCGTACACAGATAAAGTACGCATTTTTTAATTGTCGCGTTCGGGGGAAAGGCAGGTAAAGCTAGAAGATGTTATTATGACTTGCATCGCAGCCCACGTAAGTATAATTGAAATTGTTCCTCTTCCGCAAAGGCAGCGGCCAGGTTGTTTTTGTTCCACTGTATTTTTTTTTTGTTATTGATAGTAGGCCGCGCCGTATTAATTAAGAGCGTTCGGTTTTCTTAAAATAGTCCAAGAATTGAGAAGTCACGGCCAAGGTTTGCTTGATCAATTCAAATTTAATTAAAAAGCAAATCAAATCACGGCATAAGTAAAGTACAATATCTACAACATTGCGGTCAGGCGAGATAAGCCAAAAACGAGCCGCTCAGGTATTTCCATTCTGCATTTGCATTCGAGAACGGGTTCTGTGTTGGCACCGGCCTGTGTCACAGGCATATTGATTGCTAGATCGCCACAGACAAGGGCTCCTGCTGGGTTCCAAAGGAGAGCGCCCTTGCTGACAGCAACAGCAACTGCGCTCAGATAACCTCTGATGTGCCATGCTGAATCAGAGGAGGCAAAGTACTTGCAAACTTTTAAAAGAGTTTAAATGGTCAGCTCTGGTCAAAATTTGGATTTCAGTTTTGAGAGACACTTCGCGAAATGAATCAACTGCCATCTTGTATCTGTCTCAGACTTCATGATGAAGGCTCATTCATCCTTGTGTGCTTTATGCACTCTTTTCGCATTAATGGTAAGCTATATGTAAAGGCAAAATTCTCTGGTTATAGGTAGTTATAGACAGAGTAGGGAAGGACCCATCCAGCAGGACTTTAGCATTTAGGTTGGTGGCCTACCTTTTCTCAATTACAGTAAAGTAATACAGCTTGGTCACCAACCCACCAGCCTGATGAGTGGACAGGGAAAAGAAAATCTCTACATTGATGAGATCTTTTATCTACAGCAAGGTCACCGACCCAACTATCAGCCTGCTGACTGGACAGTGAAAGAGAATCTCCACTCTGATGGGGTCACTACTCTACAGCTTGGTCACAGACCTATCCACTAGCCTGATGACTAGATAGTTAAAGAGAAACTCTAAACTGATGGGTTAATTTCTCTACAGCTTGGTCGCCAACCCACTCACTAGGCTGATGAGTGGACACTGAAAGAGAATCTCCACACCGATGGGGGTCATTATTCTACAACTTGTTTGCCACCAACCTATCCACAAGCCTGATGAATGGATATTGGAAGGGAATCTCCATTTTTGATGGGGTCATTTCTCTACAGCTTGGTCACTTGACCCATCCACCAGCCTGACGACTGAACAGTGAAAGAGAATCTCTACACTGATGGGGTAATTTCTCTACAGCATGGTCATCAACCCATCCACCAGCCCGATGAGTGGACAGCGAAAGAAAATCTCTACACTGATGGGGTAATTTCTCTAAAGCAGGGATCTCAAACTCCAGCTGTTGCAAAACTACAATTTCCATGAGGCATTGCAAGGCTGACAGGTACAAGAATGACTCCCATAGGCAGAGGCATGATGGGACTTGTAGTTCTGCAACAGCTGGAGGGCCGCCAGTTTGAGACCCCTGCTCTAAAGCATGGTCACTGACCCAGCCACCAGCCTGACAACTGAATGGTGAAAGAGAATCTCCACACCGATGGGGTAATTTCTCTACAGCTTGGTCACCAACACGTCCGCCAGTCTAATGAGTAGACAGTATAAGAGAATCTCTACACTGATGGAGTCATTACTCTACAGCTTGGTTACCAACCGATCCACCAGCCTGATGAATGGACATTGAAAAAGAATCTCCACTTTGCTGGGGTCATTACTCAGCAGTGTTTCTCAACTCCAGTCCTCAAGGCGCCCCAACAGGTCATGTTTTCAGGCTCTCCATTATTTTGCACAGGTGATTTGATCAATTTCAATGTCTTAGTAATTATCACAGCCGTTTCATCTGCGGGAAATCATGAAAACATGACCTGTTGGGGTGCCATGAGGCCTGGAGTTGAGAAACACTGGTCTACAGCATGGACACGACCCACACACAAGACTGATGACTGGACAGTGAAAAAGAATCTCTACGCTGATAGGATCATTACTCTACGGCTTGGTCACCAACCCACCCACCAACCTGATAAATGGACATTGAAAAATAATCCCCACTTTGTTGGGGTCATTATTCTACAGCAGGGGTCTCCAAACTTTCTAAACAAAGAGGCGGTTTACTGATCTTCAGACTTTAGGAGGGCCGGGCTGTAGCCATCAAGAGTACAACGTGTCCCATCATCAGTGGGTGTATACAATCCACCCATCATTTGTGTCAGTGGGAGGAATTGCGCCCCACCATTGGTATCATTGGGAACCATTGTTGGTGTCATTGGGAGGAACTGAGCTCCATCATTGATGTCATTGGTAGGAATTGTGCCCCATCTTTGGAGCCATTGGAAAGAATTGTGCCCTTAATTGGTGTCCGTGAATAAAATAGCAAGGGCCGAATAAAAGCAAGCAAAGGGCCACAGTTTGGAGACCACTCCTCTACAGCATGGTCACAACCCACACACAAGCCTGATGACTGGATAGTGAAGGGTCATTACTCTACAGCTTGGTCACCAACTTGATAAATGGACATTGAAAAAGAATCCCCACTTTGGTGGGGTCATTACTCTACTGTAGGGGTCTCCAAACTTTCTAAACAAAGGGGCGGTTTACTGTCCTTCAGACTTTAGGAGGGCCGGGCTGTGGCCATCAAGAGTACAACATGTCCCATCATCAGTGGGTGTATACAATCCCCCATCATTGGTGTTGGTGGGAGGAACTGCGCCCCACCATTGGGCACCATTGTTGGTGTCTTTGGGAGGAACTGTGCCCCATCGTTGATGTCATTGGTAGGAATTCTGCCCCATCTTTGGAGCCATTGGAAGGAATTGTGCCATTAATTGGTGTCGGTAAATAAAATAGCAAGGGCCGAATAAAAGCACACAGTTTGGAGACCACTCCTCTACAGCATGGTCACAACCCACACACAACCCCAATGACTGGACAGCAAAAAAGAATCTCCAAACCGATAGGGTCATTATGCTACAGCTTGTTCGCTGACCTATCCACCAGCCTGATGACTGGATATTGGAAGAGAACCTTCACTCTGATGAGGTCACTACCCTACAACTTGGTCACCGACCCATCCACCAGCCAGATGAGTGGACTTTTATAGAGCTCTGCTTTAGAACGGAGCTCTCATAGCGGCTAAATATTTTTTTCCTGATTGAACAGGTCTACTTAGCTGTGTCATGACGGAGGCAGACAGGAAACTATAATTTTCCGTTGAAGGTCAGCAACAGCAACCTCCATATGATTTTGGAGTCTGCTCTGTCCCCTCCCCCTACCTATTATAATGGTAATGACACTGCTACCTATTAAATGGGGATCTCTCTCCATTATCATTTATAAGGTCATTTTCTATAACTCTCCCTAATTGTCCTTTTACAGTATATGGTTTTTATTTTTTTTTATATACACAGGCCCGGAAAATGGCAGCATGTTTCAGGTAGGCCTCCCATTCTCATCTGGATTGTGATCTAGCACTTTCCTATTCTGGTTTTTATTAAGTTCTATTAACTCCTGAAGAAACCGCTACGGTGTAACTCTGAGCCTCATGAGCAAAAACTGAAACTATTACTGTCGGTGCTGCCCAGAGCAGCCAGTCTGCTCGTTTTCTTTCCATATTTGATTATCCCAACGTATTAATGAGCTTGTAGTCCACTTTCTCCACTGCGGGTGGTGCTTAACCACAGCGGAGGTGCAGAGGGAAAGGAAGTTAGGAGGTTCCTCTATGGTTTCCTGGGTCACTGGGCGCAGTGATCCAGTTGGATGCTGAAAGCCCATGTGACTCTAGGAGGCCATCTTGGATCAGGCAGAGTCTATTTAAGGGTATAAACAAAAAAGTTAGTGCTACTACCCATACTTAATATTGTCAATGTGTGTTTTTTGTATTTTTATGTTTGTGAACTTTCAATAAATTTTGTTAACTTTTATGCGTGCCTATAAAGTCCACTGTTTTCTCCCAAAATCTTTTTGATAATCACTAGGACGTGGCACATGTCTATTTGGGTGTTCTGATTGCCACCCCAGGGCTCAGCAATCTATTCTTTGTCTACTACCCATACATCACATAGAAAGCAGAGCTCCTGGGTGCTCGATCCCCAGTCGTTGGCTGAGTAGAGAAACGAGGAAAAGATGATCCGCACTCCGCTGATTCCTCTTAAAAAATGTTGTATTTATTAACAAGCCACAGTGACCAAACGCAAATAAGAAAGGTTGACGTGTTTCAGCCTATAAGGCCTTAGTCATAACCCTTATGGGTTATGACTAAGGCCTTATAAGCCGAAACGCGTCAACCTTTCTTATTTGTTCTTGGTCACTGTGGCTTGTTAATAAATACAACATTTTTTAAGAGCAATCACCAGAGTGCGGATCATCTTTTCCTCAGAGTCTATTTAAGACACTGACTCCTGGTTTTGGTGCACATTTAGCGTGTGGGTAGTGTAGGGACAGGTCACCATCTGTCAAGGACAGTACCAGCAGTAGGGAAAGGTTCCAGATGAGTAGGGAAAGCATAGAAACACACCACTGTTCCTGGAAACTTCACCCACTTGGTCTCGGACTACGCTGTCATGCACGAGTGCTCCCGGATGGGCTTCCTTTCATCTGGCTTGTTGTGATCTCTTTTCATTTGACTTCAATACAAGTTCTTACTGAGTGTATGGTATTGCCCCAGCACCATACTGCAGTTACCCACAAGCTGATGCCACTGACCCTACCTGTGGGCCAGAAGAAATATTGCGGTGGGTCAGAAGTGGCCCACAGGCCGCAGTTTAGAGACCCCTGCAAGCTCTGCAAGGTGTTGGCTGTTGTATTTTGGATCTCCATGACACAATAAAGAAGGTATTTACAAAAGTCTTCTCCACTACTAGATGACAGGTACACTTTAATAACCTCGCTCTCCAAATTATGCCTTTTGAAAAAAGAAAAAATGATACTATGAAACATGGAGCATGTTGTCAATTTTTTACTATATAAAGTTGATCCGGTTCTCGTAAAAAAAAAAAAATCTATATTTAGCCCAGCAGTAATTTATGAGTCGACAAGTGAGCGGGTCATAGTTCCAAGCTAAGAGTCTTTTTTTAGAGCAGAAATAAACCGCTGAAATTCATGTATGTATTTTACCTGCAGAATCGTTCGTATTTTTGTTCAGCCGCTAAGGCAGGTCACATACCCCAGCCACATTATATGGCTGGAGAGCAACACCATTACCCAGAGGCAGCAGATCTCTGTCCTATCATCCCTCCCCCTCCACCCAGCCTACTGTACAATGAAGGATCAATAGTGAGGTCCCTACCGAGCTCTGCCATCCTGCATGCAGTCTCAAGTGCCTGAAATACACTATATTGTCAAAAGTATTGGAATGCCTGCCTTTTCACACACATGAATGTAGCCTTATTTAGATCTACTTCGATGATTTTTTTATAAATGCATAACAAGGTCGAAGTATTCTTTTTATATTTGGCAAGAGTTCCGCCTTAACTGGGAACATCCAGGGTAGCCGCACGCATTAGGCGAACTATATCACTAAAATATTATGCCGTATAAAAACGCCATTGCTTGTTACCCCTGTCACCGGGCACCTAAATCACATCCCTGAGATTTTATAGGTCCCGTCATGCCGACGTTTTTTACCAGCGGATATTTGGCGTGCACTCAAACGCGTTAATTTACGGCCTCTATTAAAAATAACAGAATTCACAACTAATTATGCATGTAGAACCCGGACTGATAAGTAAGGGAGGGGGAAAAAAATCCAATCTTGAAAAAAGAAATTGTAGATTTGGACAGTTTATTTTTTGACAATTAACTTAGACTGATTAAACATTATTCTGCGGTGACAGCGATGGCGGGGCGGTGAGCGATTTTCGCGGCCGCCAGGAAGAAACAAATCTTCGATTAAATGTAATTAAAAGGAAACAATGGAGAGGACACGGGAGGGGGGGGGGGGATTATTTTGGGCTGTGTTCACCTTTTACGGCTGACTTGTTTTAGAGGACGAAGCTTCAAAATCTGACATCTTTTTCCATGTCCCCCAAAAATCTCTCAAAAATTCAAGAGATTTTGCACGAATTTCTTAATTTTGTCCAAATAATTTGGATTCTTCAAAAGCTGAACTCCAGGCAAAGAGATCATGGGTAATAAACGGCACACACCGAGCCGCTCCTAGTGTTTGGAAAGTAGAGAACAGGCTCAGCCCCAGCTCCTCCATTAAGCCACCCCCAACATGTTTCGTCCCACCCCTGGGGCTTAGTCATAGAGACTTTTATGACTACATCCACCCAACCCTGTGGTTTATACAGCTCTGGGAGGGCAGAAGACCTGATTTGTCTCTACTGCAGTTCACTAACACTTAAAGGTCTTGACCCTCCAACGTGTTTTTCTCTGTCCCTGGGGGGTTAGTCATAGAGACTTCTAGGGCTAAACCCCAGGGCAGGGTTAAAACGCATCAGAGGGTGTGCCTTTATGGCTGACTCGTTTTAGAGGACGCAGCTTCAAAATCTGACATCCTTTCCATGTCCCCCAAAATTTCATTAAACATTTGGGAGATTTTGGCAAAACTTCTTCATTTTTTTGTAAAAATAATTTGACTTCAATAAAAGCTGAACCCTAGGCAAACAGACCATGCGTAATAAACGCAGCACACTGATCTGCTCCTAGTGTTTGGAAAGTGGAGAACAGTCTCAGCCCCACCTCCTCCCATTAAGCCACCCCCAACATGTTTCGTCCCACCCCTGGGGCTTAGTCATAGAGACTTTTATGACTACATCCACCCAACCCTGTGATTTATACAGCTCTGGGAGGGCAGGAGAACCCTAGGCAAACAGACCATGGGTAATAAATGCAGCACACTGATCTGCTCCTAGTGTTTGGAAAGTGGAGAGCAGTCTCAGCCCCACCTCCTCCCGTTAAGCCAACCCCTCCAATGTGGTTCGTTCCACCCCTGGGGCTTAGTCATAGAGACTTTTATGACTTCATCCACCCAACCCTGTGATTTATACAGCTCTGTGAGGGCAGGAGAACCCTAGGCAAACAGACCATGGGTAAAAAACGCAGCACACTGATCTGCTCCTAGTGTTTGGAAAGTGGAGAACAGTCTCGGCCCCACCTCCTCCCGTTAAGCCAACCCCCAACGTGTTTCGTCCCCACCCCTGGGGCATAGTCATAGAGACTTTTTTGACTACATCCACCCAACCCTGTGATTTATACAGCTCTGGGAGGGCAGGAGACCTGATTTGTCTCTACTGCAGTTCACTAACACTTAAAGGTCTAGTCCCTCCCCTAGCCTGTGATTGGTCAGTGAAAGGAGAAGCACTGTCACTCTGCTATCTACTCCTATTTGCATGCTCCTTGTTAGCACAGCTCACAACTGAGCTCTACCCTACATGGACTCCAAGAGGCTGATTCCTGGTCAAATTTAGGTACCTGCACCTTTTTCTTATCAGGCTTGTACCTACTCTTTATCAATCCGCCAGTGCAGGCTGGTACATTAATTTAATTGTGGTGAACTGTAGCCTCCGCCTGCGCCCAAAAATCATAAAAAAGTCCCATTTCTGCCCCCGGCCCCCTACTGAACAAATGGGGCCCTGGAAGGTTTTATTTTGCTGCAGACCGTGAGATTCCGCAACGGTGTCCCGAAGTAAAGAGTCCCTTCTCTGCCCTCAGGCTCCATGCTCAATCGGCGGAGCTGGACCTGGTACAGGAGGGTTGCCTCTACCCCCTTATTAGCAGCCCTGCCTGGAATAATCATGTGCTTATCAGGTTGTACCATCAGCCGCTATACAGGGTCTTGTGTTGAATTGGTGACTTACCAAGCAGAGAATGCAGGATGGAGATCAGGCATCTACTGGCCATCGGGACTACTGGGAGTTTCCCGATGGGCCGATGGCTCAGTGGGCCAGTCAGGCGCAGTCCTGGAGCCGCTCCTCTCTGACAGTGAGTGATCGCGATTTCACTCCTGTCAGCAGGAGCAGCTTCCGTCATATGCTGGAGAGAGCATTAGGCTTCCTGCTCCGTCCAGCCTGCAGGGGGAGATAGACTGCCGGCAGACTTTCCTTCCTCTCTCCTCTTATCACTTATCACATGACTGGAGATAGGAAGAAGAGAAGCTGCCTTCAGAACTGTGAGTACACGTGGGAGGGGGACACTCTGATGTAAGGGGCTGCTTATGGGACTCTATTGTAAGGGGGTGCTGATGGGACTCTGATGTAAGGGGCTGGTGATGGGACTCTGATGTAAGGGGCTGCTGATGGGACTCTGATGTAAGGGGCTGCTGATGGGACACTCAAAATGTAAGTGGTCCGGTCTGGATGAAGTCCAGGGCCAAATCTCTGTTCCAGTCCAGCCCTGATGGAGATGAATACTGATAGGTTGCAATAAAGTGCACCTGCAGAGGCAAAACATAAGCTGCCAGCACACACCTCCAGGGGCTGAGGGGAATTTGCAAAGACTCAGGGACCGGGACAAGGGGTGGGCAGGAGGGGGCTGCTGCCCTGGGAGCAATGAGTTATTGCAGGGATGGGGGCACCCTGACCCTAAGGTAAGAGGGGGAGGCGTAGTTTGGCATATTTGCCCTGGGTGACCTTGTCCCGGCACTGCAAAGACTGACCATCTCAGGTTCAATACTTGCAAAGCAAGTGGCACAGGTTACAGGAAATGAGCCTACTGGTGGACAAGGAGGACGGCCTATGCAAAAAAATGAAAAAAGCTGATTTTAGAGACACCGCTGAGCAAAAACGCAGCTCCGATCACATTATTCGTTGCTAATGTTCTGAAGCTTTTCATATTTTACCTATTGAACCCTTTCACTGTATCTTAATATTTAACGCAGCAATGAGTTGACTGACACAAATTTAGTGCAGGTAACTGGCACTCTATTAATCTATAGTTGACTGTTTTAAGGCCGAGGAATTTTGCCTGTGCCAAATGCCGTTAGGCTCGGAACATTTCGTTCTCACGAATGATATTGCAGTGATCATCATAAAAGCTTTGGAAGGCTCAAAGTCAATTAGGTTACCTGGTTCCCCTCACCCATTCCCGGGGCAGAGCTTTATTTTTGGCAGAAAACAGGCACCCAAAATGACATCACTTTTGTAATTAGATATAGAAAGTGCAACATGGATGAGGGATGTGAGATTCACACAGGAACATTAAACATATTTGAGAGAGGAAATGGAATCAGAAAGGTTTAGGATCTGAGATGAGGTCAGTCCAGCCAATATGAACACTCAGAATGTCAGCCATTTCAAATGTTTGAGTGGTAAAGTCTTACCCAGGGCTTTCTTTTCTCAGAGAATAGGTGCAGGAACTCAACCACGCCCCCCCCCCCCACCCGCCGAACTGCATCGAGCGGTGGGTTTGGCCAAATTGCAAGAAAAATGGGCGTATCCTAAAGGGGTAATAAATACAAAGCGTGGATTATGTGCAAAGTTTAGGGATGCCTTGTGTACAGAGTGCAGGGTTGAGGAGTGTGCTACATACAGAGTGCAGGGTTTAGGGGTGCGCTGTGTACGGAGTGCAGAGTTCAGGGGTGCCATATGCACAGTTTGAGGAGTTCAGGGGTGCCCTGTGTACAGAGTGCAGAGTTCGGGAGTGCGCTGAGTACAAAGTGCAGGGTCAAGGAGTGCGCTACATAGAGAAGGCAGGGTTTAGGGGTGCCCTATGCATCGAGTGCAGAGTTCAGGGGTGCACTGTGTACAGAGTTCAGGGGTTGAGGAGTGCGCCACATACAGGGTGCAGAGTTTAGGGGTGTGCTGTGTACGGAGTGAAATGTGCAGGGGTGCACAATGCACAGAGTGCAGAGTTCAGGGGTGTGCTGTGTACAAAGTGCAGGGTTGAGAAGTGTGCTACATACAGAGTGCAGACTTCAGGGGTACACTGTGTACAGAGTGCGGGGTGGAGGAGTGTGCTACAGAGTGCATGGTTTAGGGGTGCGCTGTGTATAAATTGCAGAGTTCAGGGGTGCCCTATGGACAGTGTGCAGAGTTTAAGGGTGCCCTACATACAGAGTGCAGGGTTTAGGGATGCCCTATGCACAGAGTGCAGAGTTCAGGGGTGTGCTGTGTACAGAGTGCAGGATCGAGGAGTGCGCTACATACAGAGTGCAGGGTTTAGGGTTGCCCTATGCACAGAGTTCAGGGGTGCACTGCATACAGAGTGCAGGGTTAGAGGAGTGCGCTACATACAGAGTGCAGGGTTTAGGGGTGTGCTGTGTACCGAGTGCAGAGTTCAGGGGTGCTCTGTGCACAGAGTGTAGAGTTTAACGGTGCCCTATGCACAGAGTGCAGAGTTCAGGGGTACACTGTGTACAGAGTGCAGAATTGAGAAGTGCTCTACATACAAAGTGCAGGGTTTAGGGTTGCCCTATGCACAGAGTGCAGAGTTCAGGGATGTGCTGTGTGCAGAATTTAGGGGTGTGCTATGCAAAGAGTGCAGAATTCAGGGGTGCGCTGTGTACAGAGTGCAGTGTCCAGGGGTGCCCTATGCACAGAATGCAGAGTTCAGGGATGCACTGTGTGCAGAGGGCAGCATTCAGGGTTGCGCTGTGTACAGAGTGCAGGGTTTATGGATGCCCTATGTACAGAGTGCAGAATTCAGGGGTGTTCTGTGTACAGAGTGCAGGATTGAGGAGTGTGCTACATACAGAGTGCAGGGTTTAGGGGTGTGCTATCTGCCTAAAATACTAGCTGCAAGCTGCTATATTGACCCTCTGGCTTCAGTACTATCTGAGTCACCAGCACAGAGTAGAGGCGGAAATTCTTATCTGCAATGCAATGTATGTCTAATGACAGGTTCTCTTTAATCAATATTGAAGGTGGGAATTTAGGTAACACCTAAAAAAAGGACATAAACACAATACACACGCACACTTCTCCTCTGCAAGGGCAGGTGATAATAAAACGAAAAACTAAATACACAGAAAAGGCTGATATTTTTTTTAACAATTTTCCTCCCTTTTCATTTGCATTATTCATGCATCATCATTTCCTCCTTGGGGAGGTCTAAATGAGGCAGAAAACAGTGCTGGAGTATTGGTGAAATATGTGGAGGTGGTTTCGTTTTTTCCAGGATATAAAAAATACTAATGAACGTGACACTTTTATTGGCGAGGAAATGCTTGTTTTTCCCCTTAAAATATGCCGGAGTAGGGGAGGGCGGAACGCGCTGCAAACTTCGGGAGTACCGGCTAAAGACAAAGCAAGGTTGCTGGAAAAATTCCAGGCAAGTTAAAAGAAATCTATGTATATTTTATCTGGATCTATCTGTCCTTCCAATCATCAATCAGTCTGTCTGTCCCTCCATCTTCCCAGATCTGCTAGTCTATCTATCAATCTATCTATCTGTCATAGGCGTGTGCACAGGGTGTGCCAGGTGTGCCTAGGCACACCCTGACTCCGAGCATGACAACCTGTTGATCAAAATCTACCTATCAATCACGGGCAGGTGACATGTAGACTGTGAATCTTCCTTGCCTACCCCCAAAAATAATGAAAAAATAATAAAATAATCCACCATCCACTGCTCTACTGACACCATTCTCTGCCCTACTGACACCATCTCTGCCCTACTGACACCATCCACTGCCCTACTGACACCATCCACTGCCCTACTGACACCGTCCTCTGCCCTACTGACACCGTCCACTGTCATACTGACACCAATCTCTGCCCTACTGACACCGTCCACTGTCATACTGACACCAATCTCTGCCCTACTGACACCGTCCACTGCCCTACTGACACCGTCCTCTGCCCTACTGACACCGTCCTCTGCCCTACTGACACCGTCCATTGTCATACTAACACCAATTTCTGCCCTACTGACATCGTCCACTGCCCTACTGACACCGTCCTCTGCCCTACTGACACCGTCCACTGTCATACTGACACCAATCTGTGCCCTACTGACACCGTCCTCTGCCCTACTGACACCATCCACTGTCATACTGACACCGTCCTCTGCCCTACTGGCACCGTCCACTGTCATACTGACACCGTCCTCTGCCCTACTGACACCATCCACTGCCCTACTGACACCGTCCACTGTCATACTGACACCAATCTCTGCCCTACTGACACCGTCCTCTGCCCTACTGACACCATCCACTGCCCTACTGACACCGTCCTCTGCCCTACTGACACCGTCCATTGTCATACTAACACCAATTTCTGCCCTACTGACATCGTCCTCTGCCCTACTGGCACCATCCACTGCCCTACTGACACCGTCCACTGTCATACTGACACCAATCTCTGCCCTACTGACACCATCCACTGCCCTACTGACACTGTCCTCTGCCCTACTGACACCGTCCACTGTCATACTGACACCAATCTCTGCCCTACTGATACCGTCCTCTGCCCTACTGACACCATCCACTGCCCTACTGACACCAATCTCTGCCTAATCTATTTGTGGGGGAAAAAAGGACATCAATTTTATTTGGTTACAGCATCGCATGACCGCGCAATTTGTCAGTTAAAGTAATGCAGTGCCATATCGCAAAAAAAAATGGCCTGGCCATAAAGGGGGGTAAACCTTCCGAAGCTGAAGTAGTTAAAGCAGCCTGTCAAGGAAAAATATATTTTTTTTGTTTTTGATTAAACGTTCCTCTGTTTAACCCCTTATTAGCCCTTAATTTACTCGAATCAGCCTTAATTAACTCCTTATTCTCCTTTTACAATTTAATTATTATTTTCCTGCTGATTTTTTTTTTTTTCGTTCACTTCTAATTTTATAAACTTTTTTGTTTGCTTTGTTTGTTAATATTTTTACACCTTTAACATATGTTTACACGTTTCACATTAAAAAAAAAAGCAAAAAGTAAAAAATAATAATGCTTTGTACCATTGCTGACAGCTGAATTGTAAACAAAATATTTGCGGTAGGTATCAGTAATTGGTATCGGCGAGTTCTGAAAAAAAATAAATATTGGTATTCATACTCACTGTAAAAAAAAATATTTATATATATGGTATTGGTGCATCCGTATTATATACTTTTAAAAAATATATATTTTTTTTATTTGCTGCATTCGGTCACATATCAGTGGGCAATCACAAAATCACTTAACTGGGGCACAAGCCTTGGGACATTTATTTTGATGCAGAGAACTTGTCCGCTGTATCACACAATGATCTGCAGGCACCTCCGATATCACAGCTTAGCTGTAGCTGAGCTTGTATGGGATTTGGCTGTCGTTGAAGGTTTTTTGACGTTTTTTTTTTTTTATTTAATTTGCAGTTTTGAGGATGCAAAAAACAGCAGAGGTTCTGGTAATAACCCCCCCCCCTCCCCCACCAGTGCAGATCCCTCACCCTTGGGTTTGCCACCCTATAAATACGCCATTTGCTGTCCGCTCTTTTGCAGGAAACATTTCAGCAAAGTCACCACAAATCTAAAGGAAGACAAGTTGGCGGATATTTTTAGCGCAGTCATAAATAAAATAAAGGTCTCATTGCAGAAGTTTACATTGTACACAAAAAAAAATAAGAAAAAAAAACTGCCAAGGCCGATCAAGACTTTTTTTTTTTCTTGGCACCGACAAACATTTTATAATGAGTTTTGTTTATTTCTCAAGGTCAGGGCAGGCTGGCAGCTTTTTGACTCGGGGGCAAGTGAATATTTACTGGACTAGAGATCAAAACGAGCAGCTTTCATATCTCTGCTATACATAAGGGAGACGGAGGAACGCAGCAGCACCTGTACGGGAACAAAATACGTTTTAGAATTTCAACAAACAGTTTAGCTGGAAGATGTATCACGCCATCCCGGCTTTCCTCTGAAGCTCTGTTTGAAAATGAGTCTAGGCAATAGGTCAACTTTGAAGCACACCTGCAACAATTAAAGGGAAGAAAAAAAAAAAAAATAGAAAATAAGCCCAAAAAATTCCAAGTAAAGAAGCTTGCATTATACCGGCTGTGTTTCAGCGATGGTACGGAGCGCTCTGTGCGGTACGGAATGGGAGCCGAGCGCTTGACAAGGTCCCACCCAGGCGATCAGACATGTAGCTTATGTTCGGTGTATTTGCTAATGGGGTGCAGATAACTTTTGACCAACCACTGCAGAGGATAGGCATGGATCGTAGAAGGTTGTGGGGATGTCTATGAAAAAATAAAAACTGGCCTTGCTAAGATGGCTTATGGTTTAGAACTCTGGTGACCAACCTGTGGCTCGAGGGCCATGTTGCGCCTTTTCATACTTTTAATCACAATGGCATTCACTAGTATGGAGGGAGCTTGGGAGAGAGAGAGAAAGAAGGAAAGAAAGAAAGAACAGAGAAAGGAAGAGAGAGAATGAAGGAAGGGAGATGAAAAAAAGAGAGAGAGAGAGAAGGAAGAGAGCAACAAAAAAAAAGGAGAGAAGGAAGAGAGAGACAATAGGGAAGAAAGATACAGTGGGGAGGAAGGAAGGAAGAAACAACAGAAATGGAAGGGAGAATCATGAAAGAGTGAGAAGCAAGGGAGAGCTTCTTCGGAAGGTAGAGAGATAGGAGGGAAGAGAGGGACAGAGAATGAAGTAAGCGAGAGAGATAGATGAGAGAAAGGGAAAAAGGGAGAGAAGGGAGGAAGACAGAAAGAGAAGGAAAGAGAGAGAGAGAGAAAGAAGGAAGAGGGAGAGAGAGAGAGAAAAGGATGGGAGAGAGGTAGGAGGAGGGAAGAGAGGGACAGAGAATTAAGTAAGCAAGAGAGAGAGAGAAGAGAGAAGGAAAAGAGAGAGAGAAGGAAGGAAGAGAGAAAGAGAAGGAAGGGCGAGAGAGGGAAAGAAAGAAGGAAGAGAGAAAGAAGGAAAGGAGAGAATAAAAGGAGAGAGAGAGGAGCGAAAGAAGGAAGGCAGAGAAAGAGAATGAAAAGAGGGAGAGAAGTAAGGAAGAATGAGAGAAAACAAAAAAGGAAGACAGATAGAAGGAAGGAAGAGAGGGACAGAGAATAAAGGAAGAGAGAGAGAATGAAGGGAGAGAGAGGAAAAGAAAGAGGGAAGAGAGGGAAGTGAGAAAGAAGGAAGGGGGAGAGAATAAATGGAGCGAAAGAAGAAAGGCAGAGAAAGAGAATGAAGGGAGAGAGAGAAAGAGAATGAGAATGAAAAGAGGAAAGAAGTAAGGAAGAATGAGAGAGAAAGAACAAAAAAGAAAAAGTGAGAGATAGAATGATAAAGAAAGAGAGAGATTGGAAGGAGAGAGAGAGTGTGCAAAAGAAGGAGGGAAGAGAAAGAGAGGGAGAAGAAAGGAAGATAGAGGGAAGGAACAGAGTGAGAGAAGGAAGAAAAATAAAGAGATAGAAAAGTAAGAAAAAGAGAGTGAGAGTGAAAAAGAGAGAGAGAGAGAAGGAATGAAGGAAGAGGGAGAGAGAGAGTGATAATAAAGGAAAGAAGAAAGAGAAGCAATGTAGAGAGAGAGAGGAAGAAGCAAGATGAGAAAGAAAGAAAGAAAGAAAGAAAGAAAGAAAGAAAGAAAGAAAGACGGAAGGAAGAGATGAAAGAGAAGTGATGAAGAGTAAGAGAGAAAGAAGGGAAGAGAAAGAAGGACAGGAAAAAGAAGCGAGGGATAGAGATGGAGGAGAGGAGAGAAGGAAGAGAGAGGGAAAAGGGGTGAGAGAATTAGGGGAGGGAGGGAGAGAGAGAAATAGACATTTAAAGGGAGAAGGAAAAAAAAGTAAGAAAGAGAAAATGAATTGAATAGAGAGAGAGGGGGAGAGACAAAGAAGACACAGTGTCTGGATAAATGGTTACTTATGCTCCTCATCTTGCCTTCGGTTCTACTTGTAAAGTGTTACCATCTCAAACGCCGTCAGCCCTACACAATCTGTCTGATGTCTCGTGTCAATCATTCCGCCCTTTACCAAAGAGATGACTGACAGCTCTGACTATCCTTCCCACCTACAGAAAATTATACTGAATGAAGTGACACCTTGGGGCCAGCTTCCCCCCTGGACCATTGAGCTGTGGGTGAGACCTGTAATTCCCCTCACCCCCCCAGTACAGGCGGGTTAAGCGTGTTCAATTTGCACTTAACGCACCTCCCCGGTTGCTAAGCACGCTTTTAATTTTCATAGCGATAGAAAAGTACAAAATCACACATGCGTCAGTCTTAGAGCCGTCATCTCTTGTTACATTACAATCAATATTCTTTAAATATTTATACCTTTATGCCTCCATCACCACTTCAGCCAAGGCAGCTCTTAATAGCAGGCTGCTGGTTTCGGGAAAAAATTATATTATTGTAAAACGCAGAGTTAACTTTATCATTCTTTATAAGGTCTGACAGTTTCAGCAATTATATGTATAGCGGTGTTTGGCTAGGCCGTGTACAGGTGGAACTGTTTTTAGTGTATCTGCATATAGATGTCAACCTTCATAGATGGGAATCAGGGACACTTTTACTGTCTACATTTTTATTCTTAGAGCTCATTGATGCCATGGCCGCTGGTGTGCGCTGTGAGCGCCGTGGTGCCGATATGTCCTAGGTGACACATCGCACTCTTTACTTCTTTTTCAATTTTATTGAAATTTCATAAAGTGGAATTTCATTCATCTTTATTCACCGCAGCGGGTTGTCATGCGGTGTACTGCTTCACAACACTGAAAAAAGAACAGCGTGTTCTAATTTTATCAATGCAAACCACAGCATCATTATTAAAGGGCATTAAAGTCATTTTTTTAGGTGCCTTTCACATTTTTTCAGAAGCTTGCATTTCCATATTTTTGTGACTGTATTAAATATAGAGATTTGGAAAACAACCACTAGAAGGAGCTCTGAGTTAGCCTCACTTAACCCCAATGCTTAACTGTTGGGACAGGATGCATTGTGAGAGGAAGCAGAAAAAAGCAACCATGACGTTCTGCTTTAACACAGGCAGCAGAGTCTATGTACTGTATGTAATGAGCAAATATGGCTGACTGCTGTGTATTTACAGGAAAAAAAAACTGATGAAAGGAGAGAGAAAAGAAGGGAAGTGGAAAAAGGAAGGAAGAAATAAAAATGAGAAAGAGAGAGGAAGCAAGAAAGAATAGATGGAAAGGAAGGAAGGAAGGAACGGATAGAGAGAAAAATAAAGAGGAGGAAGGGGGGGGGGGGAGGAAACAAGGAAGGAAGGTAGGAAAAAGAGAAGAGGAAGGTAAGAAGGAAGGAAACAAAGGGAAGTGAGAGAGAGAAGAGGGAGGAAGAAAGAGGAGGAAGGGGGAGAGAAGAAGGGAAGGAAGGAAGGAAGGATGGAAAAGAGGGAGAGAACGGAATGAAAGAAGGAAGGATGAAAAAAGAGGGGGAGGAAGGAAGGAAAGAAGTAAGGATGGAAAAAGAGGGGAGGAAGAAAATAAGTAAGTATGGAAAAAGAGGGGAAGGAAAGAAAGAAGGAAGGGTGGATAAAGAGGGGTAGGAAGAAAAGAAAGAAGGAAGGAAGGAGAAGAGGGAGAGGAAGGAAAGAAAGAAGGAATGATGAAAAAAGAGGGGAGTAAGAAAGGAAAGAAGGATGGAAAAAGAGGGGGAGGAAGAAAATAAGTAAGGATGGAAAAAGACGGGGATGAGGGAAGGAAATAAAGAAGGAAGGATGGATAAAGAGGGGTAGGAAGAAAAGAAAGAAGGAAGGAAGGAGAAGAGGGAGAGGAAGGAAAGAAAGAAGGAAGGATGGAAAAAGAGGGGGAGGAAGGAAATAAGTAAGGATGGAAAAAGAGGGGAATGAGAGAAGGAAAAAAAGAAGGAAAGATGGAAAAAGAGGGGTAGGAAGGAAGGATGTAAAACAGGGAGAGGAAGGAAAGAAAGAAGGAAGGATGGAAAAAGAGGAGTAGGAAGGAAGGAGAAGAGGGAGAGGAAGGAAAGAAAGAAGGAAGGATGAAAAAAGAGGGGGAGTAAGAAAGGAAAGAAGTAAGGATGGAAAAAGAGGGGGAGGAAGAAAATAAGTAAGGATGGAAAAAGAGGGGAATGAGGGAAGGAAAGAAAGAAGGAAGGATGGAAAAAGAGGGGTAGGAAGAAAAGAAAGAAGGAAGAAAGGAGAAGAGGGAGAGGAAGGAAAGAAAGAAGGAAGGATCGAAAAAGAGGGGGAGGAAGGAAATAAGTAAGGATGGAAAAAGAGGGGAATGAGGGAAGGAAAAAAAGAAGGAAGGGTGGAAAAAGAGCGATAGGAAGGAAGGATGGAAAAGAGGGAGAGGGAGGAAAGAAAGAAGGAAGGATGAAAAAAGACGGGGAGGAAGGAAAGAAAGAAGGATGGAAAAAGAGGGGGAAGAAGGAAATAAGTAAGGATGCAAAAAGAGGGGAATGAGGGAAGGAAAAAAAGAAGGAAGGATGGAAAAAGAGGGGTAGGAAGGAAGGATGTAAAAGAGGGAGAGGAAGGAAAAAAAAAAGGAAGGATGAAAAAGAGGGGGCGGAAGCAAGGAAGGAAAGAAAGAAGGAAGGAAGAAGAGAAGAAGAAGAAAGGAAGGACAGAGGGAAGGAAGGAAGGAATGAATGAATGAAAAGAACATTTCACTAACAGAGCACAGATTGGAGGAAAACAATGATAGGGGTTCTAACCTTTACCCACTCTGTCCAAAACAAATTTAAAAAAGTTTTCAGCTTGATATGCACTTAAAAACTAAGGCTGGCCTGTTATCAGACAGGTGGACCTAGAAAAGTGATCAATTAGAATGTTTTATTACAATTAAGCCAACTTGCACTCATCCAGCCAATCAGAGCATTGCAATGTCCTCAGCATGCTTAGACCTCTGGTGGGGTTGGCTACAGTCATACAGTCCAATCATATCACTGGAAGGTTCAGAAAATGTCTTATTTTTTTTTGGACTCTGTAGTAATTAGTAAACATTCAGGCGAGTGACCTAAAATGAAAAGCAAACCCATCAGCATCAATCTTAGTGTTAGATCTCCCTGCATTCGATGTTCCTCACGCCCTCTGAGAATATTAATTTTTGATTTGTTCCTGACTTTACGCATGACCGAATCAAATGTTAATTGTTGATTTGTTCCCTGGAAAAGCATGACTCATTCGGCTTAGAGGTAAATCGGTGAATATCGCGGCCGGTGGCAGGTCAGCTAAAAATTTCACCTCGTCTGGAGCTTATGAACAGATGATGATCGGCCGGCTGAAATGTATACAGAAGCATCTATATCTATCTTTAAAGCCTCATTCCCTTCCCTGCGAGTTTAATCCATTGATTGGTAATTGATTAGGCCTGCCTGTTCACCATTCCAGAGGAAGGCAAGAGAGGGGGGATCGATCGATTTGTTTCACCTCCTGCTCAGTCAGCTGTGAATTGTGAGTTTCAGCTGACTGAGCAGGAAAAAGGAAGGATTACCCCGGCAGCGTGGCTCTGATGTTCTTTGTGACGGCGCGCCGAGAAAGGGTTAAATCTTATACTTGGTGTACATTCTCTCTATTCTGTTGGGAGCTGCCTTATGCCGGCTCCCTGCAGGACTGACATTGTGTAATAATCCGCTGCCACTCAGTGCCTCCTCGCTGTTCCATACAAATTTAAAACATAACTGCAGCTAAGGGGGGAACAAAAATAAGCAGTAAAGAATATAATATTATTGTGCGTGCGCTGGGTAATTCATTCATGGAAGAGAAAAAGTATGGTTTGTTTTTAGTGAGCAAATAGTTGGAGCTATTCTTAAAGGGCTTAGTCGTTTCTTATGTGCTGTTCACATTTTTAAAAAGCTTGCGCTTCCATATTTTAGTGACCGTACTAAATATAGAGATTTACAGAATAGCCACTAGAGGGAGCTCCCATTTAGCCTCATTCAACTTCATGAGTTACCGTTAAGACAAGATTTCAATGAGTCAGCTGACTCACAGACTTGTCTTGTGTGAAGGAGTGGTAAAGTGTAACCGCTGTGCTTTAAAACAAGAAGAAGAGCCTGCACATGTAATGAAAAGAGAGGAGGGAAGGAGGGATTGGAGCAAAGAAGGAGAGAGAGGAGAGAGGAAAGAGGAGAGGAGAAGAGAGAGGAGAGAAGAGGAGAAGAGAGACGAGAGGGGGGAAGGCAGGAGGGATTGGAGCAAAGAAGGAGAAAGAGCAGAGGAGAGCATGGAAGAGGAGAGGAGAGAGAGAGGAGAAGAGAGAGGAGAGGAGGAGAAGAGAGAGAGAAGAGAGAGGAGAGGAGGGAAGGCAGGAGGGATGGGAGCAAAGAAGGAGAGAGGGCAGAGGAAAGGAGGGAAGAGGAAAGGACAGGAGAAATGAGAGAAGAAGAGTGGAGAAGAGAGAGGAGAGGAGAGAAGAGGAGAGAGAGGAGGGAAGAGGCGAGGAGAGAAGAGAGGAAAGAATAGATGAGGAAAGAAGGATGTAGGTAAAAAAAGAGCAAGAAAGAAAAAGAAGGCCGAAAGGAGGGAAGGAAAAAAGAAGGAAGAAAAAATTGAAGTAAAGATGAATAGAAAGATGGGTGGATAGAAAGAGAGAGGACTGAAAGAAGGAAAGCGAGAGGGGGGAAAAAAGGAAGTAGAGAATGAAAAGAAAGGAGGAGGGAGAAAGAAGGGAAGAAAGGAAAGAAAGAAGGGGAGCGATGAAGAAAGAAAAAAAGAGAAGGAGGAAGGAAGCAAGGAAGTAAGAAGAGAAAGGAAGGAAGGAAAGAAGGAAGGAATGAAGGAAGGAAGAAAGAAAATAAATAAGGGGTTAAGAAGGGAAAAAATCACGGAGGAAGGAAGCAAAGGAAGTATAAATGGATGAAAAGGCAGGAAGTAGGGAAGGGAAGAGAACGAAAGAAAAAGAGAGAGAGGGAAGAAGGAAAGGATGGAAGGATGAAAAAAAAAAAAGAGAGAGACTGGAAGAGAGAGAGAGGTAAGAAGGAAAGGATGGAAGAATGAAAGAAAAAAAAAAAGAGAGAGAGGGAGGAAGGAAAGGATGGAAGAGTGAAAGAAAAAAGAGAGAATGGAGAGAGAGGGAGAAAGGAAAGAGAGAATGAGAAGAAATGAAGAAGGGAGGTAGGAAGGAGGGAAGGAATGAAAGAAAAAAGAAGAAAGGGGGGGGGGGGGTAGTAAGGAAGAAAGAAAAAAGGCGGAGGAGGAAGGAAGCAAGAAATTAGGGATAGAAAAAAAGTGAGGGAAGGAAGGAAGGAAGAAAAAGAGGGAGGGAGAAAGAAAGCAAAGGAAGTATGGAGAGAAATGAAGGAAGAGAAATAAGGAAGGAATGAAGGAAGAAAGAAAGGAAACAAAGAGGTAAGAAAGAAAGGAAAAAGACATAGAGGAAGGAAGCAAAGGAAGTATGAATGGATGGTCAGGCAGGAAGGAGGGAAGGGAAGAAAAGAGACAGAGGAAGAAAAAGGGTGAGGGAAGAAAAAGGAAAGAAAGAAAGGATGGGATAAAGGAAAGAGAGAGACTGGAAAGAAAGAGGGAGAAAGGAAGGAGAGAAGGAAAGAAAGAGGGAGAAAGAAAGGAAAGAAAGAAAAAAGAGAAAAGAAAATGAAAGAAAGAAAGACAGAAAGAAAGAAAGCAAGAAAGAAAGAAAGAAAGAAAGAAAGAAAAAAAGACAAAGGGAGGAAGGAAGCAGAAAAGTGTGGAGAGAAAGGAGGGAAGAAAGGAAGCAAGAAAGTATAGAGAGAAAAGAAGAAAGAAAAAAGAGGGAGGAAGGAAGCAAAGGAAGTGTGGAGAGAAGGTGGAAGAAGAAAGAAAGAAAGAAAGAAAAAGAAAGAAAATAAAAATCTTTAAGTAACAGGTTCCATATTTCTGTATGTATTATTCGGGGAAGGTGAGGAGTTTAGCGCGGTGCTCCTCACACATAATTCTATTTGTTTGGTAAGCAGTACAGTAAGTTTTAGAGCCTCCAATAATTCCTTTACACTTTTGCTGACAGTGTATCTTTTAAAGACAACAGGCCAGTAAAACAGAATAGAATAAAAAGTTTCTCCCTTCTACCTCTTCTTGTCACAATCACACCAAACTCTGTAAACTTCAGCGTAATATAAGCAGCGCCGAGGGCCATGTGAACATATTTATTGGGTGGAAAAAAAAGGTGTTGTGTCTAATTGAATTTATGTTGTGATTGAAAAGGCAGTGCAATGGAGCATAATACTCATTTATCTGGCTGAAAACACACTGTTTAGCAGCTGGGTCCTGCCACCAGCTAGTGATGCTAATACAGCAGTTTCCTGCAGGAGATGCAGGCGGTAAGGCTCTCCCGTAATTGATTAGCGCCTCGCTTTAATTGATAACAGGAAGACGGGAACTTATTTAAAAGAGGATTCCAAGCAGGAAAAGTGTCACCAGTGAACCCAACATAATGGCAGTTTTTTTTTTTTTTAACTTCAATTTCAATGCTTTTTTCTTTTATCCAACTCCAACACATCCTAGAATCGCTTTAAGGGAAATTGTTTTATAGATTTAAGAGTATATGTAAAATGTTATCGGCATAATTCTACCAAAATCATTTTGGTGAAACTTTGCCATTTCAATACATGAATCAATGGGGAAGGTGAAATTAAAGAGGGCACTGGTGGGTTTAAAGGTTACAACAGGCATTAAATGACTTCCCCTAACAATCATTGAAATGCATCAAAAATTAACCCACATTAGCCTCATTATTTTGCTATTTTTATAGTAATAATAAAAAATAATAATAATTAAGACAAAAAATGTAAAAACAAATTTAAAAAACAAAAATAATATAAATACATAAAAAAAAGAGGACAATATATCAAAAGAACACTAAATTACATAAACTAAACTACCCTAACCCCTCCCCCTTCAAAAAACTATTTTTTTTCCCATCAATTTTAACATAATGAGCAAAATTGGGAATCTCTAATTACATGGCCAAATCACTCTGTTCACCTCTACTTAATATATACAGGATTTACATGATCGTGTCATTTCCGAGCCAGCATCTTCGGGCTCCATACAGACTATTAGATTTTATGCAGATTTTGGTCTTCAGATTTACCAAAAGCATATAATATGAGGTCAAACCTTAATGTCGCGTACACACAGTCGGAATTTCAGACATGTGAGCTTGTTGTCGGAAAATCTGACCATTTGTATGCTCTCCATCAGACATTTGCTGTCGGAATTTCCAACAACAAATGTTTGAGAGCTGGTTCTCAAATTTAATTTTCCGACAACAAAACATGTTGTCGGAAATTCCGAGCGTGTGTACACAATTCCGACGCACAAAATTCCACGCATGCCGGGAATCAAGCAGAAGAGCCGCACTGGCTATTGAACTTAATTTTTCATGGCTTGTCGTACGTGTTGTACGTCACCGGGTTCTTGATGTTCAGAATTTCCAACATTTGTGTGACCGTGTGTATGCAAGACTAGTTTGAGCCAACATCCGTCGGAAAAAAAGCCCCTTCTGCTAATTTCGTGTTTGGTGAGCACTGATCCCGAGCATGCGTATTTGTACTTTCGACTTTAGTGTGACGGATTTGTGTACTGACCATACAAACCGTTGTTACTAGCCTGCCATCAAACATTTGTTGGCCGAAAGTTGGACAACAAATGTCAAAAGGAGCGTACTAACGGTAAGATTTTAGGACAACAGTCTGTCAACAGACAATCCCCTGCTGACTATCGTACTGTGTGTACGAGGCCCTAGACCATGAAGTAGATGCCAATGCTGGCTGATGCCTGAACGAAGCTGGCATTGTTCTTCTTCTAAAAGGAGAATCTAATGAAGGCATTGTCAAGGGGCAGTACTTTAATCTTTGGAAGTGTTATATCCAATACTTTACAGCCGTGGCCAAAGGTTTTGAGAATGACACATATATTAATTTGCACAAAGTCTGCTGCCCCAGTTTTTATGATGTCCATTTGCATATACTTCAGAATGTTGGGAAGAGTGATCAGATGAATTGCAACTCATTGCAAAGTCCCTCTTTGGCAGGAAAATTAGCTTAATCTCACTTCATTTCAGCCCCGCCACAAAAGGACCAGCTGACATCACATCAGTGATTCTTTCGTTAACACAGGTGTCAGTGTTGACGAGGACAAGGCTGGAAATCACTCTGTAATGATGATTGAGTTGGAATAACAGACTGGATACACACTATACAATTTTCTTTAGATTTTTTTCCTTTAGATTTTCCAAAACCATATAATATGAGGTCAAACCCAAACACTTTCAATGTGTATGTACTCAGGCAGGCCCCTACCACTACATAGTCAAAGGTAAATTTAAAAGGAAATCGAGCAACAAAAGTTGTATAATGTGTATCCATCTTTAGGCCACATGCACACGTTATGTCTTTACAGTGGCTATTTTTGGCTTCGGACATTTTTTCTGCAGTCAATGAACTCCCCATCATGTTATCCTATGTGTTCATGCACACATAGGCTGTTATCAGCCATTTTTGGCTGGGGTGTTTTCTAGCTGGAAAAAAAAAATCCAGAACTAGTGGGTTTTGAGAGGAGTTTTTCAGCTGGAAAAATGCTCTAACCCTGAAAAAAGCTGAAAACAGCTTAAAAATGCAAAAAAATTCTGAAAAACATGGCTATTCTTATCAACGTTTTTAAGCCATGCGCTTTTTAGGGGAGCATAGTTTTGCTAAAAAAAAGACGCTACAGCTAAAAAAAAACTACAAAAACGCTACTACAAAAATGCTGAAAAACTCACTCAGCTACAGCTTTCTACAGCTAACATTACTGGCTTTTTTAGAACGACCAGTGTGCATTAGGTCTTAAAAGGAGGGCGGTGCTTGAAATCATTTTTCTTCCTCTGTTAACTATGGTTACCTGCAAGGAAACTTGTGCAGTCATTGCTTTGCACAAAAAGGGATTCACAGGCAAGAATATTGCTGCTACTAAGATTTAGCACCTAAATCAACCATTTATCGGATCAGGAAAATCAAGGAAAGATGTTCAATTGTGAAGAAGGGTTCAGGGCACCCAAGAAAGTTTAGCAAGTGCCAGGACTGTCTCCTACAGTTGATTCAGCTGCGGGATTGGGGCACCACCAGTGCAGAGTTTTCTCAGGAATGGCAGCAGGCAGGTGTTAGGACATCGGCACGCACAGTGAGGAGAAGACTTTTGGAGGACGAATTGGTGTCAAGAAGGGCAGGAAAGAAGCCACTTCTCTGCAGGAAAACATCCGGGACAGACTTATATTCTGCAAAAGGTACAGGGACTGGACTGCTGAAGACTGGAGTAAAGTAAAATCCCCTTTCCGATTGTTTGGGGCATCTGGAAAAAACCTTGTCCGGAGAAGAAAAGGTGAGCGCCACCATCAGCCCTGTGTCATGCCAACAGTAAATCATCCTGAGACCATTCATGTGTGGGGGTTGCTTTTCAGCCAAGGGAGTGGGGGGCTCACTCGTAATTTTGCCTAAGAACACGGCCATGAATAAAGAATGGTCCAAAAACATCCTCCGAGAGCAACTTCTCCCAACCATCCAAGAGCAGTTTGGTGAGGAACAATGCCTTTTCCAGAATGATGGAGCACCTTGCCATAAGGCAAAAGTGATGGGGGAACAAAACATTGAAATTTCGGTTCCGTGGCCAGAAAACTCCCCAGAACCTTAATCCCTTTGAGAATTTCTGGTCAATCCTCAAGAGGCGGGTGAACAAAAAAAACCCCCCACAAATTCTGACAAACTCCAAGCATTGAATATGGAAGAATGGGCGGCCATCAGTCAGGATGTGGCCCAGAAGTTGATGGAGAGCATGCCGGGGAGAATCGCAGAAAAAGAAGGGTCAACGCTGCAGATATTGACTCTTTGCATAAACTTCATGTCATTGTCAATAAAAAGCCTTTGACACTTATGAAATGCTTGTAGTTATACTTCAGTATCCCACAGTAACATCTGACAAAAAGATCTAAAAACACTGAAGCGGCAGACTTTGCGAAAATTTATATTTGTGTCGTTCTCAAAACTTTTGGCCACGGCTGTACACAGTAAGAAAAATATCTGAGGCTAGGTCCATTTTAAGTCAGCGTTTTTCCGTGCGAGTCTTTGTACAAAAAATATATATATATATATATATATTTTTTTTTTACCAGTACCGTGACAGCGATCTGTGATGGCAGAGCATGTGAAGACAGCCAGGCTGAGATCAAACACATGACAAAGAGGACGCGCCCTTGTAATACCCTTTTTCCTTGTGATGGGAGATATTTTATCTGTACTATTTTGGGAGGAGAACAATGAGTCAAAATTCCAAGATAAAATTATAGCTTTGATTTTTATCTTTTCTCATCTTTAGTCATGCATCGCGACAAAGTGTTTAATTCAGTCATACCATGAACATTTTCTTTTTTTCTGGTTGAGCCGTACCCTCCATCCTGCCATCCTCCAATGGATTGCCACTTGGGTGTGACCATGGCAATGGCTACTGGAAGGCAACAATGATGTGCAATGGCTTCCAGTCTGGTTGAGATACAGTATAAGAAATGAAGCTGGCCATACACATAGACATTTTCAGCCAATTGTAGAGCCCATTTGTATTTCTGTTAACACATTGCTGTATAGTGCGTAATATGCATTGTTGCCTTGGAGTGCCATTCATATCGAAGGCAAAACACTTGTCTTGTAGACATAAATACAGTGGAACCTTGGATGGCGAGCAGAATCCGCTCCAGGAGAATGCTTGTAATCCAAAGCACTCACATATCAAAGCGAGTTTCCCCATAGAAGTCAATGGAAACAAAGATAGTTCGTTCCGCATTGACTTCTATTGCACGCAATACTGCATGTAGCCAGAGGTGGGGGGCACCGGAGAGAGCCTCGGGGACAGCTCGGCTGAACTCGGAAAGCCTCGGCAACACTCGGGAACGGAGTATTTCCGAGTATTTCCGAGTGATTCTGAGTATTTCCGAACGACTCCGAACCATTCCGAGTGTCAGCAGCGCCCCCCAAACCTCTGGCCAAATGCAGTACTGCACAGCCCATTAGCTTGAATTCTGCTCGTTTTGCGAGTCAGAATAAAAAAAAAATGTTGCTCGTCTTTAAAAACGCTCGTTAACCACATTACTCGTTAACCAAGGTCCCACTGTGTGTATATATATATATACACACACACACACACATACTATTTTTCTTATTCTACTGTATTTGCAAACAAATATATATATCAACTAAAATATTTTGAAACATTTATGTGTCTACAGTTACTTGTAAATGTATGTTTTTAGATTTTAAAAGAAAATAAATAGACAAAACACAAAAAAAATACAATAATAATTTAATAAACCAGAACTAAAAAGTAAAATTTTATTGAACAAGCTAAAAAAAAAAGAAGGTTCCACTGTGTGTGTGTGTGTGTATATATATAATATTATATATAACAATACAAAAAATATACTATATATATATATATATATATATATATATATATATATATATATATATATATATATATATATATATATATATATACACACTATTTTTCTTATTCTACTGTATTTGAAAAAAAAAAAACATATAAACTAAATAAAATTGAAACCTTTACGTGTCTACAGTTACTTGTAAATGTATGTTTTTAGATTTTAAAAGAAAAGAAATAGACCAACATATAAACTAAAATGTTTTTAAACCTTTATGTGTCTACAGTTACTTGTAAATGTACGTTTTTAGAATTTAAAAGAAAAGAAATAGACAAAACACAAATAAAATACAATAATAATTTAATAAACCAGAACTAAAAAGTAAAATGTTATTGAACAAGCTAAAAAAAAAAAAAAAAGGTTCCACTGTGTATATATATATATATATATATATATATATACACATACTATTTTTCTTATTCTACTGTATTTGCAAAAAAAAACTATATAAACTAAAATATTTTGAAACCTTTACGTGTCTACAGTTACTTTTAAATGTATGTTTTTAGATTTTAAAAGAAAAGAAATAGACAAAACGCAAATAAAATAATAATTTAATAAACCAGAACTAAAAAGTTAAATTGTATTGAACAAGCTAACAAAAAAAAAGGTTCCACTGTATATTTATATATATATATATATATATATATATATATATATATACAGTGGAACCTTTTTTTTATATATATACACACACACATATATACTATTTTTCTTATTCTACTGTATTTGCAAAAAAAACATATAAACTAAAATATTTTGAAACCTTTATGTGTCTACATTTACTTGTAAATGTATGTTTTTAGATTTTAAAAGAAAAGAAATAGACAAAACACAAAAAAAATACAATAATAATTTAATAAACCAGAACTAAAAAGTAAACTTTTATTGAACAAGCTAAAAAAATAAATAAAAAAAAAACATGCATAAAATATTTATCACTTGAGCATATATGTAAATAAACAACTGCAAATATCAAACAAAAATGTAAATTAAAAAAAATAAAACAACAGGAAACAAATGAGTTATGAACAATGCTAATATTAAACAAAATAGGTGCATATTTTAAATAAGCGTTAAAAAAATGTTCAAATGCAAAACAAAACAAAAATCTAAAACAATGAAAATAAGGTTTAAACAAATATACAATCACAAGTTTAAAGAATAAATAAAACATAAAGAAAATATATAATAACAAGCTCACAAAAGTTAAAAAAATGATTGAAAATATTTATAATTAAGTTGCTCGCTTGAATTTCCACTTTAAGACAAACTATTCTGAGGACTCGATGAGACATTCTCTTCCCCTGTTCATTAAAGTTCATGGATTTAGATGAAGTAATCACTTTGTATGACACTGCAACTTTCTACTGGCCTACAGGGAGGGAGTTTGGACGTCAGCCACATTGATTAGCAAAGGGTACCAGAAGCACCGGCATATAAGATGCTAGATATCCTGTGAATGGATGGATCACAGGAGATCCAAAATAATACCATTTACCTCCCGAGAACAGCCATTGATGGCCCATTAAAAAAACCTTAAAAGTGTTTTACTTTATTATACTTTGTGTTTATGAGACTGTTTATGGGTTTAGCATGTCGTCTTGATCTATTTACAAAAATAAACATTAAATCCTAAAAAAGGTTGGGCGATGAATGTGATAGATGGGCAGGATAAACTCATAACTGTGATTGCCAGAGATGAGGAGACTTTGAGAAGTTCAATACGGTTTGGATTGGCTGAGTTTATTAAAATCCGAAAAACCTTTGAAAATTTAGAATTAGGGAAGAGGAAGGCTTATTGAAATCAATGGGAATTTGAACCAGGCTTAAAGCGGAGCTGCACCCGCGCCAAAAATATTAAAAGTCAGCAGCTACAAATACTGCAGCTGCTGACTTTTAATAAATGGACACTTACCTGTTCCGGGTTCCAGCGGTGTCGGCAGAATGTGACGAGCGAGCGCTCGTCTCTCGGCTGCCCCGCCGCCATCCTCTGTCAGGGAATCAGGAAGTGAAGACGCAACGCCTTCACTGCCCGGTTCCCTACTGCGCATGCGTGAGTCGCGCTGCGCGTCTCTATTGGTCCCCGCTGTGTCCTGGGAACTGTGTTTCCCAAGACACAACGGGGCATCTCCGGATAGGGGCGGGGCAGCTCCGGATAGGGGCGGGGCAGCTCCGGATATCTCGTCACGGAAGTGGGTGCAGATACCTGTATTATACAGGTATCTGCACCCCCCTCCCCCCTGAAAGGTGCCAATTGTGGCACCGGAGGGGGGGGGGGGGAGGAATCCGACAAGCGGAAGTTCCACTTTAGGGTGGAGCTCCACTTTAAAAAAAAAAAAGTGCAGAAAATGATGTAAAATAGTTTAGGATGGTTTGGAAAGCTCCGGGCCTGATATGATGGTGGGGCCAAGAGACAGTCTGAGCCTCTTCCTCTACAAATAGTTTCAGGGATACGGAGACAGAGGGGTGGGATCTGGTGGCATTGGAGGTCACGCATTTGGAGGTCACGCCTTTGGAGACAGCCTTTGGAGGTCACGCCTTTGGAGGTCACGCCTTTGGAGGTCAAGCCTTTGGAGCAGTCTTCTGTCCCTTTTTCCAGAAGCCTTTTGGGAATCTGAACCCTCAAACAGGGCCGGGACAAGGGGTGGGCAAGAGGGGTAGCTGTCCTGGGCACTGTAGTATCGTGTGAGGTGGAGGGGGTGGGGAAACCACAAGGAGATTGGGGGGGGGGGGGGCTTTGTGCTAATAGATGATTAGGGGTTATTTGTGCCAGGAGGGGGAATTTGTGGGAGGGATTTCGTGCTAGGATGGGGGATTGGGGGGGGACTTTGTGCTGGAAGGGGGGGGGGGTTTGGAGTGATGGGGGAGAGGATTTGTACTTGGAGGGAACATTTGAGGGGTAGAAGATTTGTTCTAGGAGGGGGACATTTTTTGAGGGGTTATTAGGAATGTATGCTTAGTGGGTGAGCATGCAGATTAGTGCTTGATTTTTTTTTTTGGGGGGGGGGGGGGAGTGCCCCTAACACCCATACAGAGTAGCAGTCATTAAACTGGAGGGATTCGTGCTAGGATGGGGGATTGGGGGAGGGGACTTTGTGCTAGAAGGGGGGGGGGTATTTGGAGTGATGGGGGAGAGGATTCGTACTTGGAGGGAACATTTGAGGGGTAGAAGATTTGTTCTAGGAGGGGGACATTTTTTGAGAGGTTTTTAGGAATGTATGCTTAGCGGGTGAGCATGCAGATTGGTGCTTGATTTTTTTTGTGGGGGGGGGAGCGTCCCTACCACCCACACATAGCAGCAGTAACTTTACCACACATAGCCGCCATTTTGCTCTTAGGTTGCAGGCATTATCCATTCAGAACAGCAGCTACGATTGCCCCTACCCACCCCTGCAGAGCAGCTGCCATTTAGCTGTTATAGTTCGCCTAATACACAACATTTTGTCCTTAGCCGGAATTTATCACCAATAAAAAGAAGCCCCCGTTTTGCTATTAGATTGTACTTATCACCCCATACAAAGCAATCGCCACTTTGGGTAATTTTCAGCTGTCAAATCCTACACACTCCTCTCCTGTACATAGTGCTTGCTGTCATACCCTCCACACTCCTCTCCTGTACATAGTGCCTTCTGTCATACCCTCCGCACTCCTCTCATGTACATAGTGCCCACTGTTAGACCCTCCACATTCCTCTCCCTCACCTGCACATACTTCCCTCTTTTATACCATCCATACTCCTCCCCTATGCCTCTTACCCACAAAAACAGTTCTTACATAGCGCCCGCTGTCATATCCTACACACTCCTCTCCTGTACATAATTCCCACTGTCATACACTTCTCTCCTGTACATAGTGCCCACTGTCATACCCTCCATACTCCTCTCCTGTACATACTGCTCACCATCATACCCTCCACACTCCTCTGCTGTGCATACTGCCCACTGTCATACTCTTCACACTCCTCTCCTGTACATAGTGCTTTCTGTCATACCCTCCGCACTCCTCTCATGTACATAGTGCCCACTGTTAGACCCTCCACATTCCTCTCCTCACCTGCACATACTTCCCTCTTTTATACCATCCATTCTCCTCCCCTATGCCTCTTACCCACAAAAACAGTTCTTACATAGCGCCTGCTGTCATATCCTACACACTCCTCTCCTGTACATAATGCCCACTGTCATACACTTCTCTCCTGTACATAGTGCCCACTGTCATACCCTCCATACTCCTCTCCTGTACATACTGCTCACTGTCATACCCTCCACACTCCTCTGCTGTGCATACTGCCCACTGTCATACTCTTCACACTCCTCTGCTATACATAGTGCCTTCTGTCATACCCTCCGCACTCCTCTCATGTACATAGTGCCCACTGTTAGACCCTCCACATTCCTCTCCCTCACCTGCACATACTTCCCTCTTTTATATACCACCCATACTCCTCCCCTATGCCTCTTACCCACAAAAACGTTTCTTTAAAATTATACTGAATATCCTCAATGTTACCAGCTCTAGAATGGGCCACTTTTGTTAGTTCAACTAAAGGAAATCTTATCAGTCCTCATATTTGTTCTGCCCCATTATTAGTACTTATTTAATTTTGTAATTACTATTGTGATGTATAGAGGAACATAGGGGATGTCAGCTACTCTAAATATAACTAAAAAAAGTGTCCCTGAAAATATGTTTGAAATGTTGGCAACTATGCGGGTCAGTAGGGGGCCCCATGAGAGGCTCCTGGGTTCCTATGATTTTTTTTAGGTTGAGAAGTCCAAGAAAGCAGGGGACAATGAAGCCGACTGGTATCCGCCCTTACCTGCAATACCGTCGCAGGGCAGCGGGGCAGACTCCCCCCCCTTTAAATATCGCTAAGCATGGCACCCACGTCGTCTATATTTTTTTGGTAGCGTGACTCTCCGATGACCCCTAATATAATAAGTAGAAGAGATAACAATAAAATGTATATTACACAGAAACAGCTGTGCCTCTTCACTCGGTGGAAATTGTTTTTTCTGGACTCTTTTTTTTTTCTTCTTCCAGTTCCCTCGGATGGCGCATTATCAATCCTCTTTATCATATAAAAACCTGTGATTAGGGAGCTCTGCTGTGTCCTCCTCCTACGCCCCCGTGAACGACTCCAATTGTGAGAGACCTGTTCATTTTTTACGTTTTAGTAGAGCGGTATAATTTCTGTTGCTCTTTCTTTTATCCCCTTAAGAGCAATTATACTCTTTGGAAGGTACATTCCGCAATATCGCCGCATTCTTCAGCAGCGCCGGACAGACAGCAGAGCTTAGGATGCCTGAGAATTAAAGCCCCAGACTCCCTAAAAAAGAAAACTAGAAGTCTTCAGACCGTTTTTATTTTCAAAGTTAACAAACTTATAAGCTGTGTATATACTATATTGCCAAAAGTATTGGGACACCGGCCTTTACACACATGAACTTTAATGCCATCCCAGTCTTAGTCCGTAGGGTTCAATATTGAGTTGGCTCCGCCCTTTGCAGCTATAACAGCTTCAAATCTTCTGGGAAGGCCGTCCACAAGGTTTAGGAGTGTTATAATAAAAGTCCTTTCAAATAAAAAGCACTATAGAAATTGTAATTAATAAAAATAAATTGGTCCTGTATATGGCGTTATTACATTCTTCATGCCAGTCCCGAGCCCAAGCAACTGGGAAGGGTTGAGGAAAGACCTGGTGACTTATCTCGGAAAAAAAAGGTGTAAAAAAATTGAAAAGACTTTCAAGCGCATCAGACATGGTGCCCAGGGTCAGATACAGCTGAATGGATATATATATATATATATATATATATATATATATATATATATACTGTAGACTCCCAGCTCCAGAAACAAACAGGAGCCATCCAAAAATGTTTTTGTTTTTGGGAGTTCTTCTTTAACCACTTGCCGACCGCTGCACACCGATATACATCGGCACAATGGCAGCGGTAGGCAAATGGGCGTACCTGTCCGTCCCTTTTAATTGGCTGGGCTAGCCGCGTAAAGCGTGACCGTGCCCACGGGTCCCGCAGACTCGATGTCCGCCGGGGGCCCAGGATCGTGTCGCGGAGCGGCGAGATGTAAACAAGGCATTTACCCGTTCTGCCTAGTGACATGACAGAGATCACTGCTCCCTGTCATCGGGAGCAATGATCGCTGTCATGTCAGTGGTAGCCCACCCCCCCTAGAGTTAGAATCACTCCCTAGGACACACTTAACCCCTTGATCGCCCCCTAGTGTTTAACCCCTTCCCTGCCAGTGTCATTTTCTCAGTGCATTTTTATAGCACTAATCGCTGTATAAATGAAAATGGTCCCAATCTAGTGTCAAAAGTGTCCGAAGTGTCCGCCATTATGTCGCAGTCACGATAAAAATTCGCTGATCGCCGCCATTACTAAAAAAAAAAAAATTATAATGAAAATGCTATAAAACTATCCCCTATTTTGTAGACGCTATAACTTTTGCGCATACCAATCAATATATGCCTATTGCGATATTTTTTACAAAAAATATGTGCAAGAATACGTATCGGCCTAAAACTGAGGAAAAAAATTTTTTTTTTTATTTTTTTTTTGGGGATATTTATTATAGCAAAAAGTAAAAAATAATATTTTTTTTCAAAATCGTCACTAGTTTTTTGTTTGTAGCGCAAAAAATAAAAACCGCAGAGGTGATCAAATACCACCAAAAGAAAGCTCTATTTGTGGGGAAAAAAGGACGTCAATTTTGTTTGGGTTCCACATCGCACGACCGCGCAATTGTCAGTTAAAGCGACGCAGTGCCGAATTAGCAAAAAGTTCTCTGGTCAAGAAAGGGGGGGTAAATCCTTTCCGGGGGCTGAAGCGGTTAAAGCCCATTAGCATAAAATGCTCTAGCTCCGCAATTGTGCTGCATCGCCTTTTACAGTAAATAAGCAAGGCGTTCTTTTTTTCAAATATTAAAGTGATTCAGTTCACTTAAAACTGAATTGGAAAGACATGAAAATCAATTCGTCTATGGCGTATGTATTGAACAATTGCAACTATTTTCAATTATGTGTAAGAAGATGTATGTCATCATTTAAGGTACAGTATAGGAGTATTACAAGTAAATGTGGAGTTTTGAAGGTGGATGGATTTGAGTGATTTTTATGGGTACAAGCTTCAACGCTGATGGGCGCCAACGTGCAAGGTTTGACAATAAATATACCACGCAGGGCTTTTATTAATATATAAACGGGAGGGGGGGGATTATTGCAAGGGGCAATTGTTTATATTCAAGCTGTATAAAGTCTAACAGGCACCTAGACGTCAGTTGATAATCGGCGGAGGAAAAACAATGAAATTGGATTGGTTGCTACAAGTTACACGCGCTTTGCAAAGTCTCCGCTTGTTGAACTGGCCCATTGGTGTTTGGCCTCGTTGTATACAGTTTTTTCAAGGGGTAAGTTCACTGTTTCAAGATAAATGAAAAGGTGAACCAACCCCAATAATCCTGTCCACCCCTCTGGACCCAGCGGGGCCTAGAGGCCATGAAGCCCCATGCCGCCGGTGTAATGGTCCACGAACAGCCCCAGAGTAAGTATCCATCATAATTATTATTATTATCATACAGGATTTATATACCCTGTTTCCCCGAAAATAAGACCTAGCCTGATTGTCGGTGATGGCTGCAATATAAGCCCTACCCCCCAAATAAGCCCTAGTTAAAGTCCTTGTAGGTCTTATTTTCAGGGTAGGGCTTGGTTTCGGGGAAACAGGGTAGGGCTTATATTGCAGCCATCACCGACAATCAGGCTAGGTCTTATTTTCGGGGGAACAGGGTATATAAATCCTGTATAATAATAATTATTATTATTTTCGGGGAAACAGGGTAGCGCCAACAGTTTTAATAAAATTTGGTAGAAGAGGAATCAAAGGGCCGTGCTCGTTAAGAGGGTCAAGTGATAGAAAAGGTAATAGGTAATCATAATGTTCAGGATTGAAAGCACTCATTGATCAGAGCAACCATGTGATAGTGCTGACCCTACCAGAAGAAGCCTCAGATGTGCTTCTTATTGGTCATCATGGTCACATGGTTGAGCTGACCAATGAGAGCTTGCCTTTGTAAGCAATATATTGGATATTCACACTGGGGCTGTGTTGCGGTGTACAGACCACTACATCAACAGTACGGGGCATCATGGTCACTATGGGGCAGTGGGGTCTGGTGGGGTGGCAAGGATATTTGGTATTAGTTCACCTAACTATATTAAAAAATGCTTTAGCACGCTTAAGGCACAAGCACGTGGCCGCAAGAGTGCTGTCAGGGCCCAAATCTGAACCTGCAACCTCTGCTGTGTCTGGCAGCATCACTTCTTGCTGAGCCACCTGAGATGCTGGACAGCTCCCTGCCTGTTTCCTTAGACGACGTTGCCTTGTGTCTTGTTTCTCTTGAACTCTTTGCTCCTCCCACAAACTTCCTATATAAGCCATGCCACTTCCTGTTTCTTTGCTCCTCCCATGAACTTCCTATTTAAGCCACGCCACTTCCTGTTTGCAAGATTATTGTGCTCTCGCTCTTGTCGCTCTTTTGCGGTCGTGGCCTACGTATGTGTTCGCTTCTGTGCGTGAGCTGGGAGGGATGGGGGCGCTTACATTTTTTTTTTTTCTTATAAATTTTAGATTTTTTTACACTGCACCTTTGCGAAAAAAAATTCTGAACTTCCTATTTAAGCCATGCCACTTCCTGTTTGCCAGATTATTGTGCTCTTGCGCTTGTCGCTCTTTTGCGGTCGCGACCTACGTATGTGTTCGCTTCTGTGTGCGAGCTGGGAGGGATAGGGCGCTTACATTTTTTATTTTTTTTTTCTTATAAATTTTTTTTTTTTTAGACTGTCCCTTTGAAAAAAAATATTCTGATCTACGGTCGCAACCTACATATATGTTCGCTTCTGTGCACGAGCTGGGATGGATGGGGCGCTTACATTTTTTTTTTCTTATTAATTTTTTTTTTTTTTTCTGAACTTCCTATTTAAGCCATGCCGCTTCCTGTTTGCCACATTATTGTGCTCTCGCGCTTGTCGCTCTTTTGCGGTCGCGACCTACGTATGTGTTTGCTTCTGAGCGCGAGCTGGGAGGGATGGAGCACTTCAATTTTTTATTTTTTTTTTTAATTTTTATTTTTTTTTTTGAGAAAAAAAAATATGATCTATGGTTGCAACCTACGTATATGTTCGCTTCTGTACGTGAGCTGGGATGGACGGAGCACTTACATTTTTTTTTCCTTATTTTATTTTTTTTATTTTTAAACTGTCCCTTTGAAAAAAAAAATCTGAACTTCCTATTTAAGCCATGCCACTTCCTGTTTGCCAGATTATTGTGCTCTTGCTCTTGTCGCTCTTTTGTGGTTGCGTATGTGCTAACTTCTGTGCACGAGCTGGGAGGGATCGGGCACCTAAACTTTTCATTTTTTTTTCTTATTTAATTTTTTTTAATTTTTACACTGTCCCTTTGAAAAAAAAAATTATAATCTTACTCTTGTCGCTTCTGTGCTACCACTCGTTACCATCCTTTGGCTTGTTCCCCGACTACGCTTCTGCTTGATCCCAACCTGAAACTACTTGTTACTGACCTTTGGCTTGTTTACTGACTTCTGCTTGATCCCTACCTGCTATATCTACTACTGGACCCCAGCTTCCTCACCTCCTGGTGGGGTGGTCCTGAGGACCGCAACATGGTACTAACAAGCAGCAAAACCCATCTCCACCATTAGGAGCTCTGGTGAATATCGGTTAGTGTTTAGACCCCGCACCTTGGGTGAGCCCGCACCACCCGCCAGGGTGACCAGTGTTCTGTCGATATGTGGCCGCCGTCAAAAAGTGCCCGTGCAAGTTTACGGAGGTTTCTGGTTGCTCGTGCACGTTGTAGGGCACCTGTCATGGTCAGGGGTCAGGTTCGGAGACCAGTAGCTATAGCATTAGAGAGGCTCCCATCAACCAGCAGTATAGGTATACAAGCCGCTGTTCTATCAATTTGTGCCCTCCGTCTAAAAGTGCCCCCGCATGCGCAGAACGGAAGAGCACTCCAGCTGATTTCCCGATCAGGTGGAGTGACGTGACCATAGCGCAAGCGCACATCGTAGGAAGGAACGGGAGATACAATTTCTCAGGCACAAGTGATTGGTATGCAAACAGCGGAGGGACACCGTATTTGTCATATTGTGCCTTGCTGTTGTGCCGCAAGTTTACAGCGAGGCACAATCTGACATCTACCGTGTCCCTCCGCTCTTTGCATAGCATTAACTTGTGGGCGAGAAATGGTATCTCCCGTCAAAAAAACCCTCCTACGATGTGCGCATGCGCTATGGTGACGTCACTCCAGCTGATCGGCAAATCAGCTGGAGTGCCCTTACGTTCTACGCATGCGTGGGCACTTTTTCGATGGAGGGCACAAATCGATAGAACACCGGCTTGTATACCTATCCTGCTGGTTGATGGCAGCCTCTCTACTGCTATAGCTACCGGTCTCCGAGCCTGACCCCCTGACCATGACAGGTGCCCTACAACGTGCACGAGCAACCAGAAACCTCCATAAAACTTCTCAGGGACCCGCAGCTGCTCCCTGACAGCAATTACAAAATGCAACTATATACAGGGTTACCTGCGTAAAGCACACGCACAGATGTGTACACTGAATACAAAGGTTCTGGATGCTCTAGGACCCCCCCCCCCCGCAACCATGTGCATGAGCCCTAAATGTCATTGTATTAGGGTTTACATCTACTTTAACCACAAAGACTTTAATAAGTACACCGGGCTGAATGCCTTGCTTGGCCGCATGGTCAACGAACTCAGTAAAACCTAATATATTATATATATATATTATATCATTTTCAGCAGGGGGCTCCATTCTTTCGTCTGTGATTATTATTTTACATTTTGCCATCATGGGATGAGTAATGTACAAGAACAAGTACATAAAACTATAAAACATTTACACAATAAATAATATAAAAAAAAAAACTGTGCATTATTTATTTTCCAGTCAAATCCCGGAACGTGGCTTGAAATTGGATTTTTACTAGAGACGAAATTCACTTTTTTTTTTTTTTTTCGTCTTGCGCTCTTTTAATACAGCTCATTCTTGCGTTTTTAAATGTTCAAAGCATTGTGCAAACAACCGTGGAGCTACATAAACAAAAAACAAACAACAAAACACCGAAAAATTTTAAAAAAAATCTTACACTTCGAGGCAAGGAAAAGTTTTATTTTCTTTGTTGAGGCGGGGAGGAATTTTTCGAGCCTCAGCTTGATACTGCAGTAGCCTATTTGACTGATCGCATCGTGGGATAGGCTCTCGCTGAGGCCTTGAGAGTAGAAAAAAAAAAAAAAAGACGGCGTCGTATGAATAAAGTTAGTTTGCCCAAAGCGTTGCTGGAGGGCAAACGCCACACGTTCTAAGGAAGAGACTAACGGTAAGAACATCATTCCAATACGGGGGCAGGGCTTTCACTTGGCATTACTTTTGCGGAGAGTCTATCAGCCATGAAATTGTGCAACGGAAACAAGGCCTGCCGTCCTCTCTTGGACCTTCAACGAGCCAAGCTCAGGCACTGCTTTGTGCTACGTCTGCAGCTTTTTGGCTATAATCATTGAAAGCCCAGTCGAACTTTTGGTTTAAAGCAGATGAATAACAAAAAACAAAATTTTTTAAAAGTATCAGAAAGCAGCCACAGCCTGAGTGGAAAAGCCTGTCACTTGCTGGCAGGCTGAAGAGAAGGACTTTTGATCTCCCGGTGGAAGCCGTGGTCTCTTTGCAGAGGTCTGATATGTTCTCTGCTGAATTTGAGCTCGCCAATCAGCAAGAAGCACAAGCTCAATTCTTCCACCGCCCCTGAATGGGGCCCAACTGGGATCATACCACAGTGGCTTAGTGGCAAGTACTTCCGCCTAACAGCACTACTGTTGTTGGTCCGAATCCCAACCACGGCACTACCTGAATGTGGACTGCATGTCCTCCCTGTGCTTGCGTGGGTTTTCTCCTACACTCCCAAATACATGCTGGTAGGTTATTTGGCTCATATCTAAATTGGCCCCAGGAGTGTGTATGTATGAATGTGAGTTGGGGACCTTAGATTGTGAGCTTCTTGAGGCAGGGACTGATGTGAATGTACACTCATCGGCCACTTTTCTAGGTACACCTATTCAATTGCTTGGTAACACAAATGGCTAATCAGCCAATCACGTCAGCAACTCAATGCATTTAGTCTGATCCCTCCTTTATTGATTTGTATTGTAAGTGTACTGTCTACCCTCATGATGTAAAGCGCTGCGCAAACTGTTGGCGCTATATAAATCCTGTATCATAATAATAAAAATAATGATTTAGGTATCTAGACATGGTGAAGTCCAAACCGAGGATCAGAATGCGGAAGAAAGGGGATCTTAATTGACAATGAGGTCACTGTACTCCAATGCAATTGTCAGTAAGACCCCTTTCACACTGGAGAATTTTTTTATGTGCTTTAGACCACTTTCACACTGAGGCGCTTTTCATGCGCTTTCACGCTAAAAACAGCGCCTAAAAAGCTCACGAAAACGTATTTCCATTAAAATCAATAAACGCTTTCACACTGGGGCAGTGTGCTGGCAGGGCTGTGAAAAACTCCCCTCCCATTGAAATGAATGGAAAGCGCTTCAAAAGCGCCTGAAAAGCTCTTCAAAAGCGCTCAGTGTTTTTACTGGCAGTTTAGAAGCGCTTCAGTGTGAAAGTGGCCTTAGTGCTAAAAAACCAGCGCCTGTAAAGAGCCTGAAAAAAGCCTCAGCTGCAATCCCAGTGTGAAAGCCCGAGTGCTTTTACACTGGGGGCACTGCGCTGGCAGGACGTAAAAAAAAAAAGTCCTGCAAGAAGCTTCTTTGCAGCGCTGTAGGAGCGGTGAATACACCGCTCCTAAAGTGTCCCTGCCCATTGAAATCGATGGGCAGCGCCGCCGAACCGCCGGCAAAGCGCTGCTGCAGCGGCGCTTTACGGGCATATTTAACTCCTTTTTCGGCCGCTAGCAGGGGCTAAAAGCGCTGCAAAAACGACGGTGAAGCGACGCTACACTGGGCGCTGGCAGTGTGAAAGTGCCCTTAAAGTGGTTGTAAACCCTTTACAATCACTTTAAGGTAAGTGACACATAATGGACTACTATGCGATGCACAGTAGTCCATTATGCTTTACCTTTGCAGGGAAACAAAGAGGAAGAAAACCCATTAGGGCTTACCTGTAGCTGCACTGGATATCTCCTAAACCTGCACAGTTTAGGAGATATCCCTGTATTTGCATGTGTGCCGTTGCTTCAGTTGTACTGTGCCATTCCCAGCAGCTCCCGCGCATGCAAGGGAGTGACGTCGTCGCGGCCCCAGCCAATCACAGTGCCGGAGCTGCGATACCCGGAAGTAACAAAAAAAAAACACCCTGCAAGATAAAGGCATAATGAGTTAGTATGCATAGCATACTAGCATACTATACATTATGAATTACTTACCCGAAAACGAAGCCCCCGCAGCCGTCTTTGTTTCCCCCTCCGGCCAGCGACATCTATCCCAGGAGGGGGAGACAAGGACGGCTGTGGGGGCTTCGTTCTCGGGTAAGTAATTCATAATGAGCTAGTATGCTATGCATACTAGCTCATTATGCCTTTATCTTGCAGGGCGTTTTTTTTTTTTTTCCAGGAGGGTTTACAACCACTTTAAAGCGATGCAGTGCCATATCGCAAATATTGCCCTGGTCATGAAGTGGGTAAATCTTTTCCGGAGCTGAAGTGATTAATATCACTTTAACTGTAATGTATTTTTCACTGAAATTTTGCACTCATTTTGTGTTACAATAAAAAAATAAAAAAAAATGGAAACTACCACTATTTTCTGGGCCTTGGCCTTGGCTTTAGGTGTTTTAAGTAATCTTCAGGCCTAAAAGGATTCTTCCAATGTAAAAAAAAAAAAAGGCAAAAATGGCTCTGACAGCAAAGGGATTAAGGAGGCTTTGCCCTGAAAATGATAAAGCGCTTCGATAATGATGATTAACGTGAATTTCAATGACTGTCCAGCTTTAAAAAGGTACATCAACACCCAGGGCAGCTGAAGACCTCTTGCGCGCGTACCAATCACAGCGACGAGAAGCAACGGCGATCGATTCACGAGAAGCAAAAGAGGTCAGATCGCCTGCCGGGGCAAGATGTGTGCGGCTTAAATACCGTCGGTTTAATAATGACCGCTGCGTGCTTGTGTGTGCGTATTGCGGTTATTATTGCCTGTCCGGTATGTAAATACACCATCATTATAATTGTGCTATCATAGGAAAAATCTTTAATAACGCCTGCCTGGCTCTTCCGATACCGCTCATCTGCGAGAACACGGGATTAACCTCAGCCTTTATACCAGCTCCCCCAACATCACTGACAAGCCCAGTAATTTAGTGCACAAGAACCTAGAACAGATCAATGTAGAATTAACCAGTTTCTTGCCTCGGGCCGCTCCGCCAATAGGCTGCGATGTGCGAGGTATCCCCAGTATCCGGCGGGCAAGGAAAAGGTTAAAAAAGAGAAAACGCCGGCAAATGAGATTGCACGGTCCTTTTCAAAAGTGGCCTTTTGTTCTGCTCTGTTTTTCAATAACCCCCTTCAATGCCCTTCAGAAACAATCGATACGGATCAATACGGAATGAGGCCCGTGTGGTCCTGAAGCAGCAAGAGATGCGCATCGTTTGCAGACCTCAGCTGTACCTGTGGGGCACCAACAAGGTAAAAAAAAAAAAAAAATGATTACGTCGGACCTTCGCAGGAAGAATAACGCTGTTTTTTCTACTTTTTACCCAGAAGTAAACGAACACGAGCATTGGACCCGCTAACCCATTGCTGACTGCTTCGCTAAATACGCTTACTTTGATTTTTTTTTTTGTAAAAATAGGAGGATGTCATCCTTAAAATTTTTAATTCATTGGGTAGGCAGCGATTCTCAACCTCTTGCCTCCCACATAATGCATACACTATATTACCAAAAGTATTGGGGCGCCTGCCTTTTACACGCACATGAGCTTTAATGGCATCCCAGTCTTACGCCCCGTGCACACGGTCGGATATTCCGATGGAAAAAGTCCGATCGGATTAGGTTGTCGGAAAATTCGATCGTGTGCGGGCTTTTTGAGAGCAGGATCTCAAGTTTCGGACAAAATCCGTCGGAAAAAAATCAGACGGATTTTGTGGTCGGAATGTCCGGCCGTGTGTACAAGGCATAAGTCCGTAGGGTTCAATATTGGGTTGGCCTCACCCTTTGCAGCTATAACAGCTTCAACTCTTCTGGGAAGGCCGTCCAGAAGGTTTTATGCCCCGTACACACGGTCGGATATTCCGATGGAAAAAGTCAGATCGGATTATGTTGTCGGAAAATCCGATTGTGTGCGGGCTTTTTGAGAGCAGGATCTCAAATTTTCCGACAACAAAAATCCGATCTGACTTTTTCCCGAACGTGTGTAGAGAATTTCCGACGCACAAAGTGCCACGCACGCTCAGAAGAAATTTGGAGACGAAAGCTATTGGCTACTGGCTGTATTGTATGTTGTATTGTATGGTTGTATGTTTTATACGTCACCTTGTTCGGAATGATTCAGATTTTCCGACAACTTTGTCCGACCGTGTGTGTGCAACACAAGTTTCGGACAAAATCCGTCGGAAAAAAATCCAACGGATTTTGTGGTCGGAATGTCCGGCCGTGTGTTCGCGGCATAAGTCCGTAGGGTTCAATATTGGGTTGGCCTCACCCTTTGCAGCTATAACAGCTTCAACTCTTCTGGGAAGGCCGTCCACAAGGTTTTATGCCCCGTACACACGGTCGGATATTCCGATGGAAAAAGTCAGATCGGAATATGTTATCGGAAAATGACGGAAAGTCCGCCAACAAATGTTTGATGGAGAATAAACACGGTCGGACTTTCCGCCAACAAGCTCACGTCCAACATTTGTTGTTGGAAAATCCGATTGTGCGTAACAAAAAGGTTACAAAAATTAAAACAAAATAAAAACAAAAAACAATAGGGATATAGACTCAGTGTTTCCTGACACAACAGGAAGTGAGAGGAAATCTCCCTTCCCCGTATCACAAAACAGCTGTCTCTTTTGTAAGGTTTCTCTTTGCCTCTTTTTTGGAATCCCCATCACTTTATGTCCCATTGACAATAGTCCCAAGGTTGAATTTCTCTAGTTGGAGCACAGAGAGCAATAAAACCTGTGACAGTGGTTAAAATCCATCTAAAAAAATAAATAAAAATAAAATAATAATAAAATAAATATATAAATAAAATAAGCTATACTGAGTAGGATACATTGATGTGTATTCCATACTATAGGGCAGGGTTCCATGAAACCCTAATGCCCCGTACACACGGTCGGATTTTCCGACGAAAATGTCCTATCGGACAATGTTGTCGGAAATTCCGACCGTGTGTGGGACTTTTTGTGGGACTTTTTCCGTCGGATTTTCCGACGGACAAAGTTTTATCTCCTGCTCTCAAATTTTCCGACAACAAAGTCCTATCGGACTTTTTCCGATCGTGTGTAGCGAATTCCGACAGACAAAGTGCCACGCATGCTCAGATCACATTACAAGACCAAAGCTATTGGCTACTAGCCTCTACGTAGTCCCGTCGTAGGCAACAAACGTCACCGCGTTCAGAATGATCGGATTTTCCGACAACTTTGTCCGACCGTGTGTATGCAACACCAGTGTCGGACAAAATCCGATGGATTTTGTGGTCGGATTTTCCGACCGTGTGTATGGGGCATAAGGATCCTTCAGAGATTGCTCGGGGGTTCCTCGAGCAATGAGTAATTTCTGCCTCTCAAAAAAATTCCTATTGACACTATTGATGTATTTAGTGATCTGTAAGAGGGTAATTCTTCCCAATGACCACAAGGGCAAGAGGCATTCTTCCCACTGACCATCACACCAATATATCATGAGTTGTAGATATAGTCATTTTTAGGGGTTCCCTGAAACCATAAAATTATTTCAACGGTTTCTCTGTGTTGAAAAGGTTGAGAAAGGCTGCTATAGGGTTTCAAAGTCTGAAAACACTTGGGCTGGGGGGAATACTTTTTCTAACCTTCTAATCCATTCCATTGGGCTGGGGGGGGGGGAGCATACTTTTTCTAACCTTCTAATCCCTTCCATAATTTCAGGATCTATTCTGGAGATGGCACCCCCAATATCCCCCATTACATATCCTGTGTAAACTTGAGGCTCTGATATACTTGGGTGTGCCCCTGCTTGTTGCTATAACACTAGCCCCCATTTAGGGATTTCTCCTCTTTTCCCCTCTCCTTTGCCTATTTTAGTTCTACATCAAATGGACAGGTCCTCTTTAATAAAAAAAAATAAAAAAAAGACACACTGGTTCATACACCTCCATTCCATATAAACCATCCAAAATGCTTGAGCGGCAATATAGCAGATAGGTGAAGCAATAAAGGGAGGTATTTTGCCTCTCCAGCTAACTCAGCTCCTGCTCTATTCTGCTTAGCAGATGAGTTTGAGGCCCTTAGGTTTGATGGGTTCTATTCCCAGTGGAGAGCAAGAAGAGGAAAGAAAAAAAAAAAAAGAGGAGAGAGAGATAAAACGCAGTTCATGACTGCTAAGGAACATGAATTGTTTTCTTGAGTAAATACACCGGCATCATAAAACGGGAATTGCCCCGGATATGTTGCCATCACTTCATTCTTCAAGAGGCCTCGACGGCTGACTCCAGCATTTTACAAATGTATTTTGTGTGTTGCTTTTTTTTTTTTTGTTGTTGTTGCCTTGTTTTTTTTTTCCCTCCACCGCTTTATTTATGATGCGTGCGGCTTACTTGAAAGGCGAGGGGTGTTAATTTTTAATCTCTGCATAGTTGATGGGGAGATAACGAATAACCAAAAAGGTCTGCTTGGCACCATGCTACAAAGGGTTTGAAATTGTTTTCTGTAAAAGGAGATTTACAAGGGTCAGAAAAAAAATAAAAAGATGAATCGAAATGATGAGTCTACAGTAATCTTGAGCAGACGAGCTTTGATTTTCGCTAGCGATGCAACAGTCACTGGAGACGCAGTCCACAGGTTATAATGAGGCTTTTACCAATAGAATAAATATGAAAAAAAAATGAAATATATGAAAGATGATATTCAACTAGTACAGGTCACTTCATCACAGAACTGGCCACTTTTATGGTCCCCGGGTCACATCCAGGCCTTTGGCTCTTCTTGTCCGAACCGTGTGAGGTCAATCGGAAATTAGAAATCAAATGTAAATAAGTGTATGTTATGTGACATTGCTCCATGGCCCTGGGAGGAGAATAGAAGGTTCCCTAGATTCAGGTTGGCCAGCCAACAAGATGGCGGCACAGCTGGGCTTTTGCCCTCGTTGGTCCACTGGTCACCAAGATGATGGCGGACACACTTTCACCCTTGCTTTTACCAATACATTTTTTTTTTAAATAATGAAATGTATAAAATATGATATTCAACTAGTAGAGGTCACTTTAGCACAGAATTGGGCAATTTTACTGCCTCCGTGCCACATCCGGCCATTTGCTGTCGCTGTCTGGCCTATGTGAGGTCAATTGGAAATTAGAAATCAAATGTAAATAAGTGTATGCCATGTGACACTGCTCCATGGCCCTGGGAGGAGAATAGAAGGTTCCCTAGATTCAGGTTGGCCAGCCAACAAGATGGCGGCACAGCTGTGCTTTTGCCCTCGTTGGTCCACTGGTCACCAAGATGATGGCGGTCACACTTTCACCCTTGCTTTTACCAATACATTTTTTTTTTAAATAATGAAATGTATAAAATATGATATTCAACTAGTAGAGGTCACTTTAGCACAAAATTGGACATTTTACTGCCCCCGGGCCACAGTTGGCCCTTTGGCTGTCCCTGTCTGGCCTGTGTGAGGTCAATCGGAAATTATAAATCAAATGTAAATAAGTGTATGCCATGTGACATTGCTCCATGGCCCTGGGGGGAGAAGAGAAGGTTCTGTGAATTCAGGTCGGCCAGCCAGCAAGATGGCGGCGGCAGCTGTGCTTCTGCCCTCGTTGGTCCACTGGTCACCAAGATGGTGGCAGTCACACTTTCACCCTTGCTTTTACCAATAAAAAAATATACAAAATAATGAAATATATTAAATATGATATTCAACTAGTAGAGGTAATTTTAGCACAAAACTGGACATTTTACTGCCCCCCGTGGCCACAATTGGCCCTTTGGCTGTCCCTGTCCGACCGGTATGAGGTCAATCGGAAAAATAAAATAAAGATGAATCGAAATAATGAGTCTACAGTAATCTTAATATAAATAAATATGAAAAAAATAAAATATATGAAAGATGATATTCAACTAGGACAGGTCACTTCATCACAGAACTGGCCACTTTTATGGTCCCCGGGTCACATCCAGCCCTTTGGCTCTCCTTGTCCGAACCGTGTGAGGTCAATCGGCAATTAGAAATCAAATGTAAATAAGTGTATGTTATGTGACACTGCTCCATGGCCCTGGGAGGAGAATAGAAGGTTCCCCAGATTCAGGTCGGCCAGCCAACAAGATGCCGGCACAGCTGTGCTTTTGCCCTCGTTGGTCCACTGGTCACCAAGATGATGACGGTCACACTTTCACCCTTGCTTTTACAGATACATATTTTTTTTTAAAATAATGAAATGTATAAAATATGATATTCAACTAGTAGAGGTCACTTTAGCACAAAATTGGGCAATTTTACTGCCCCCGGGCCACATCCGGCCATTTGCTGTCGCTGTCTGGCCTGTGTGAGGTCAATCGGAAATCAGAAATCAAATGTAAATAAGTGTAAGCCATGTGACATTGCTCCATGGCCCTGGGAGGAGAAGAGAAGGTTCCCTAGATTCAGGTTGGCCAGCTAACAAAATGGCGGCACAGCTGTGCTTTTGCCCTCGTTGGTCCACTGGTCACCAAGATGATGGCGGTCACACTTTCATCCTTGCTTTTACCAATACATTTTTTTTTAAAATAAAGAAATTTATAAAATATGGTATTCAACTAGTAGAGGTCACTTTAGCACAAAATTGGACATTTTACTGCCCCCGGGCCACAGTTGGCCCTTTGGCTGTCCCTGTCTGGCCTGTGTGAGGTCAATTGGAAATTAGGAATCAAATGTAAATAAGTGTATGCCATGTGACACTGCTCCATGGCCCTGGGGGGAGAAGAGAAGGTTCCCTGAATTCAGGTCGGCCAGCCAGCAAGATGGCGGCGGCAGCTTTGCTTCCACCCTTGGTGGTGGCCGGTCACCAAGATGATGGTGGTTTATTGCTTTTACCAATAAAAAAAATATATAAAATAATGAAATATATTAAATACGATATTCAACTAGTAGAGGTCATTTTAGCACAAAATTGGACATTTTATTGCCCCCCGTGGCCACAATTGGCGCTTTGGCTGTCCCTGTCCGGCCCGCGTGAGCTTAATCGGAAAAATAAAATAAAGATTAATCGAAATGATGAGTCTACAGTAATCTTAAGCAGACGAGCTTTGAATAGAATAATAGAATAGAATAAAATAGCATAGAATAAATATGAAAAAATGAAATATATGAAGGATGATATTTAACTAGTACAGGTCACTTCATCACAGAACTGCCACTTTTATGGTCCTTGGGTGACATCCAGCCCTTTGGCTCTCCTTGTCTGAACCGTGTGAGGTCAATCGGAAATTAGAAATAAAATGTAAATAAGTTAATGCCATGCCATGGTCCTGGGGGGGGGGAAGGTTCCCTGGATTCAGGTCGGCCAGCCAACAAGATGGCGGCGGTAGCTGTGCTTCTGCTCTTGTTGGTCTCCCGGACACCAAGATGGTGGCGGTCACATTTCCACCCTTGCTTATACCAATAAAATTAATATGAAAAAATGAACTCCAAAATACAAAACGTCCTTAAAAATTTCTCTTTTCTTCTTCATGCTTCTCAGTGCGCTATTTTTATTATCTTCTTCCATTCTATATACTGTATTTATTGGCGTATAACACACACTTTTTCACCCTGAAAATTGAGTGCAAATAGCATGTTATACGCCAATACTTACATTTTTGATGCCTCGGAGGGGACAGGGAGGGGGGCGGGACGAGCGCCATCAGATTACATACAGGAGAATCTCCTGTTTACTTGGCGGCCTCTGTAATGGGAAGTCCCGTCTCCTGGGCCGCCATTGGACCACTGTTCGGTCTATCATGAGAGATTCTCACTGTATGTAATCTGTCGGCACTTGTCCCGCCCCCTTCCTGTTTCTTCTAGGCTGCAGATGGGCATCGATCAGGCTGCACTGATGGGCAATGGTGAGGCTGCTGCATTGATGGCAATGGTGAGGATGCAGTATTAATGGCACTTGTGAGGCTGCAGATGGGCATTGATCAGGCTGCATTTATGGCAATGGTGAGGATGCAGTATTAATGGCACTTGTGAGGCTCTAGATGGGCATTGATCAGGCTGCATTTATGGCAATGGTGAGGATGCAGTATTGATGGCACTTGTGAGGCTGCAGATGGGCATTAATGGCAATGGTGAGGATGCAGTATTGATGGCACTTGTGAGGCTGCAGATGGGCATTGATCAGGCTGCATTGATGGCAATAGTGAGGATGCAGTATTGATGGCACTTGTGAGGCTGCAGATGGGCATTGATCAGGCTGCATTGATGGCAATGGTGAGGATGCAGTATTGATGGCACTTGTGAGGCTGCAGATGGGCATTGATCAGGCTGCATTGATGGCAATGGTGAGGATGCAGTATTGATGGCACTTGTGAGGCTGCAGATGGGCATTGATCATCCTGCATTGATGGCAATGGTGAGGATGCAGTATTGATGGCACTTGTGAGGCTGCAGATGGGCATTGATCAGGCTGCATTGAAGGCAATGGTGAGGCAGCAGATGGGCACTGACCCATGCTTCAAAGTTCCTTATTTAAAATTTAAGTTTTCCTGAAACTTCCCTCTTAAAATGAATGTGCGTGTTATACGCCAATAAATATGGTATATACCTGTGTGATCCTGCCAATGCTGCGGTTCAGCCTTATTTCCTGCACTGGACCAACAACATCACCATACTGCTCCTGATTTTTGCAGCGTTGTTGCCCCCTTCCCTCTCTATTCGTATTATCACATTGAAAAAGAGAACAATTTTTTGGGACTTTATATGAGGTCATGACCAATTGGAGTCATGTACCTCCATCCCTATCTATGGAGAAATATGGGGGGGGGGGGGGGGTAGGGCAAGTGGGACTTTATATGAGGTCATGACCAATTGGAGTCATGTACCTCCATCCCCATCTATGGAGAAATATGGGGGGGGGGGGGGGGGGGGGATAGGGCAAGTGGGACTTTATATGAGGTCTTGACCAATTGGAGTCATGTACCTCCATCCCCATCTATGGAGAAATATGGGGGGGGGATAGGGCAAGTGGGACTTTATATGAGGTTATGACCAATTGAAGTCATGTACCCCCATCCCCATCTATGGAGAAATATGGGGGGGGGGGGGGATAGGGCAAGTGGGACTTTATATGAGGTCATGACCAATTGGAGTCATGTACCTCCATCCCTGTCTATGGAGAAATATGGGGGGGGGGGGGGAATAGGGCAAGTGGGACTTTATATGAGGTCATGACCAATTGGAGTCATGTACCTCCATCCCTGTCTATGGAGAAATATGGGGGGGGGGGGGGGATAGGGCAAGTGGGATTTTATATGAAGCACAGACATCACATTGCCGAGGCCCCCAATACAGATGCTTTATGTAATTGCTCCTTTGCTGATACATAAGACTGGTGACATGAAGACACTGATTGACCCACCCACTCCCCCGAAAGGAAGAAGACCAAGGAAGGTTGGACCGGCCTCATGACCATGTTTAATATATTTAAATACAGTGGTTTAAAAAAACTTTCTCATTGCTGCAGACCTGCCTTCCACTTTAAGGACGGGGATAGCACACAATACCTTCTTTCGCCCTGTTGTTCCCTTAATTGGATTAAATGTGATATGCCATTCAGGTACAAAGAGAGGCTGCTGAAGCATGAAATAAAGCCTATAACAAAGGAAGTACTGATTGCTGCATTTTCTCCTGCCCGAGAGCTTAAAGCAGAACTCCGAGCAGGGAGCCGACTAGATGGTCACAATACAGATATCTGAACTGTCATAAAAATATGCTGTTCAGCCATTGTTGAGATTCAAACAACACTGCATAGGCCTGGGGCGGACTGACAACTCATGGGGCCCCCGGGCAATAGGAGATTATGGGGCCACACAGTATTCACACAGTATACAATCACACAGTATACACACAGTATACAATCACACAGTATACACAGACATGTTTCTATTGGCTGAGAAGGTACTGGAGAGGTGGGGCAGCTATAATCTCTGGATTTTTAGACCAAAAGGATGTCGGTAAGGGACATTTCAGAAACAGATGTAAAAAAAAAAAAAAAAACAGATTTTTACATACTGTCCCTGGTTTTACTGAGGCTGGCAACCCTGATGGGGCCCCCTAGTGGCCCCGGGGCCCTCGGGCAGTGCCCGAGTGGCCGAATGGTCAGTCCGCCCCCAGTATAGGCCATAGGTGTGCGTAGCCTATTGGGTGTGCACCCCAAAGCTCAAACACACGTGCCTTTCTCTGCAGCCTCAGCTGCACGGGGCAGAGAATGAATGGGAAGTGCTCTGTGTTGAGCGGCACACACTACGCCGTGAAGGACTGAAATCCCGCAGAGCCCACAAGGTCCCCCTGCTCAAGAAATCGCATGTACAGGCCCGCCTGCAGTTTGCTAATGAACATCTGAATGATTCAGAGGAGAACTGGGTGAAGGAGACCAAAATCGAGCTCTTTGGCATCAACTTAACTCGCCGTGTTTGGGGGAGGAGAAATGCTGCCGATGACCCCAAGAACACCATCCCCCACCATCAAACATGGAGGTGGAAGCATTATGCTTTGGGGGTGTTTTTCTGCTAAGGGGACAGGACAACTTCCCTGCATCAAAGGGACGATGGACGGGTCCATGAACCATCAAATCTTGGGTGAGAACCTCCTTCCCTCAGCCAGGGCATTGAAAATGAGTCGTGGATGGGTTTTCCAGCATGACAATGACCCAAAACACACGGCCAAGGCCACAAAGCAGTGGCTCAAAAACGACATTAAGGTCCTGGAGTGCCCTAGCCAGTCTCCAGACCTTAATCCCATAGAAAATATGTGGAAGGAGCTGAAGGTTCCAGTTACCAAACGTCAGCCTCGAAACCTAAATGACTTGGAGAGGATCTGCAAAGGGGACAAAATCCCTGAGATGTGTGCGAACCTGGTGGCCAACTTCAAGAAACTTCTGACCTCTGTGATTGCCAACAAGGGTTTTGCCACCAAGTACTAAGTCATGTTTTGCGAAGGGGATCAAATACTGATTTCACTCATTAAAATGCAAATCAATTTATAACTTTTTGAAATATAAGTTTTTCTGGATATTATTGTTGTTGTTCTGTCTCTCACTGTTATAATAAACCGACCATTAAAATTATAGACTGATCATTTCTTTTTCAGTGGGCAAACGTACAAAATCAGTAGGGGATCAAATACTTTTTTTCCTCACTGTATTAAAAAAACATTATAATTACCTTTTTTTTTTTTTAAATTACCGTATATACTCGAGTATAAGCCATCCCGAATACAAGCCGAGGCACCTAATTTTACCAAAAAAAAAAATGGGAAAACTTATTGACTCGAGTATAAGCCTAGGGTGAGAAATGCGCAGCTACTGTAAGTGGAAAAGAGGGTCAACAATGCCCATTTGCAGCCTCACTGTGCCCACTTGCAGCCATAGGTCCCCCGAACTTCAGTAGTTAAGGGTTCCTAGATGCCCCATAGCTGCAGACAAAATTTGGGGTCTCTGGACCCAAAGGGTCCCGAAATGACATTGCTGCAGATGGACACAGTTGACCGAATTTGGGGCCCTGTATCTCGGGGGCCACTTGGTGCTAGGAACCCCATTTTGGATATGTTGTAGTGTTCCACTGGGTTTGCACACCAAATTTGGGGATTCTAGCACCAAGTGGCCCCGAGATATGGGGCCACAAAGTCGGGTCGGAAAATGTCATTCTCTGCTGCAGAAAAGTGCTTGACTCCAGTATAAACCGAGGGGGGCACTTTCAGCTCAAAAAAATGTGCTGAAAAACTCGGCTTGTACTCGAGTATATACGGTACTTTTTTTATAAGTAATCACATCAGTTCACAGCTGCATAAGAGCTGGGGGAGGGGGGGGGAGGAGAAGCAGCAGCACACTGAGCTAAACAGTGAATGGCTGTGCAGCAGGGGAAAGTCAGGACAAGTCCGATCATTGGAGGAGAGAAGGCTGAGTTCCCAGCATAGCTAGAGAACTGACCACGGTGTGCTCTCCTGCTTAGTGTGGTCAGTTTTTAATAGTAAAGCAGAGGGACTGGCAGGAGTACCAGGGATTTCACATAAAAAAAAGGAATAGAAAGAGAACAGGAGACTTTCTCATACAAAATAGTACAGCTGGTGTTCTGTCCAAATGTGTCCAGCTATCATATAGTGTCCGGCCCATACTGCGCAGGCGCAGCACTTGCGCAGTAGGGAGGACAAAGGCATTCGGAATATTTCGGAAGTTGAACGGCGCCTGCGCCGTGAGACGAGGTGCAAGCCCCACCATCCAAGTGGATATAGGGCTACACAAACTTAGAGGGCCGCTCGCCACGCTTTGGGCGCGGCCTAGCTGCGCTCGCCGCGCTTTGGGCACGGCCTCGCTGCGCTCGCCACGCTTCGGGCACGGCCTCGCTGCGCTCGCCACGCTTTGGGCACGGCCTTGCTGCGCTCGCCATGCTTCGGGCACGGCCTCGCTGCACTTGGCTCTTTTTTATTCTAACTCTATGTTCACTTGGATGGTGGGGCTTGAACCTGGACTCACGGCGCAGGCGCCGTTCATCTTTGGCTATTTTCGGAATGTGCGTGTGCATGCGCAGTACACAGCAGGACAGTATGTGATGGGGGGCACAATCTGACAGGACACCGGCACATACCAGGGATATGAAGTGTTGGGGGTAACAAACGCTTTAAGGACTGGTAAGCTGCAATATAATACATTTTGTGATGCACATTAAGGCTTCATGTTTCTGCTGCCGGGAGGGTTTTCTCTTCCTCAAGGTTTTCGAACATCTCTGAAACTCCATTGTAAAGTCACGTTTAATGATGTTTCCCAAGCATACTTCGAGAAATATTTATGCAACAATGACTCTACATCCAAACTTATTTAATTTTAATAAATTAGACGCGAGACGACTTCCAATGTGACAAGCGCCTGATTTATACGTTTTCTTCCTTACAATTTATTCCGCAAACAGGAGGAGAAGAAGCGCCCGCAACAACACTCGCATCTCTCGTTGATTTCACCGAGCTGTCAGCCGAGAGATAAACTAGTTTGCCAAAGTGTGTTGATCAAATTTTTAGTGCTTTGCATATTTCTGCAAATCTGAAGATCCAAGTTTATGATTTTCGTCAAGTGAGGCCCCCGTTTCGGAGGAGGAAATATTGCAAATCCATAAGATTTAAACAAATGGCTTAATCTCATGCTTTGCTTACAGACATCTTCTGATTACCTGCGTTTCCAATCTGATGTCATTTCTCCCGATGTGTCAGCGTGGCAGACAGTTAATGAGTTACGGGGCATCGCAAAGACGAAATGATATTGCCAGACTTGAACGAAGGGTGTTTGGGGTGACAGAACACCTTGTGATAACGCCACTGAAAACAAAATACCGTCATCGGCTGGGTTTAAAGGGAATGTGTCGCGGCTTTGTATATATTTCCTTTCTTCATTCATTATGGTTCTGAACAGAAATATTGTTTTTCTTTTAGCAAGGTAAATATATAACTTTGCAATTGAATACGGACTAGGTGGACTTGTGTTTCAATGAGACTAAGGCCCCTTTTCATACTGGGGCGGTTTTCAGGCGGTACAGCGCTAAAAATAGCACCTGTACAGCGCCTGAAAAAAACGGCCCCATTCAATCCAGTGTGAAAGCCGGCAAGGCGCTAGCAGGACGGTAAAAAAAGTCCTGCTAGCAGCATCTTTGGAGCGGTATAGGAGCGGTGTATTCACAGCTCCTATACCGCTCCTCCCCATTGATTTCAATGGGACACCGCGGTAATACCGCGGCAATACGGGGGGATTTTTACCCTTTTTCGGACGCTCGTGGGGGGTAAAACCGCCCCACAAGCGGTCGAATACCGCAGCTAAAACGACGGTAAAGCAGCGCTAAATATAGCGCTGCTTTACCGTCGCCGCGGCTCCCGCCCCAGTGTGAAAGGGGCCTAACTATGCACATAACGCAGGGCTCAAACTTTCAAGTCCTGCGCTACTAGCCAGGCCTCAAGGGTTACTCGCCACCAGTTGCCCCGCCCAATCCCTACCCTGCCCGGCCACTAAACCCGCCCTCATAAATTATCTCATTAAATGACACTTTAATGTTTTATGCAAATAAGTTATAAAAATATTAACAACTTTATCCATGCCTGCCAATGCAGCCAGTGTACCCCATGTGCAGCCTGTGTCCCCCATGTGCAGCCTGTGTCGTCCCCCATGTGCTGCCTACCTGGCGAGGAGAAGAGAGGAGAGCCGCCACTTGGTGATCACAGCAGGGAACATCACAGCTTTCGTTTAATAGCTGCGTGTTCCCCTCCGCCGCGTGCCGTCACATAAGCCCCTCCCCTTGTCCGGGGAACTTTGATACATGTCACCCGTCCTAGGATTGGACGGGTGATCTGTCTATCAAAGTCCCCGGAAAAGGGGATGAGCTTGTGAGGGCGCGCGGCGGGGGGAACACGCAGCTATTGAAACGAAAGCTGTGATGTTCCCTGCTGTGATCACCCAGTGGCGGCTCTCCTCTCTTCTCCTCGCCAGCCCTCAAAAATCACTCGCAAAATGCGAGTGTGCGAGTGTAATTTTTAAGGGCTGACTTAACGTATATAATCGAGTATAAGCCGACCCGAATATAAGCAGAGGCCCCTAATTTTACCTCAAAAAACTGGGAAAACGTATTGACTCGAGTATAAGCCTAGGGTGAGAAATGGACAGCTACTGTAAGTGGAAAAGAGGGTCAACAAGGCCCAATTGCAGCCTCGCTGTGCCCATTTGCTTGCCTAACTGTGCCCATTTGCAGCCATAGGTCCCCTGAACTTTGGTAGTTAAGGGTTCCTAGATGCCCCCTAGCTGCAGCCAAAATTCGTGGTCTCTGGACCCAAAGGGTCCCGAAATGATATTGTTGCAGATGGACACAGTTGACCGAATTTGGGGCCCCCGTATCTCTTGGTGCTAGGAACCCCAAATTTGGTGTGCAAACCCAGTGGAACTAGCACTACAATATCCAAAGATGGGGTTCCTAGCACCAAGTGGCCACGAGATACAGGGCCCCAAAGTCGGTTCGGAAAATGTCAAGCACTTTTCTGAAGCAGAGAATGACATTTTCAGAACCGACTTTGGGGCCCCGTATATCGAGTTTGCACACCAAATTTGGGGTTCCTAGCGCCAAGTGGCCCTGAGATACGGGGCCCCAAAGTCGGTTTGTAAAATGTCATTCTCTGCTGCAGAAGAGTGCTTGACTCAAGTATAAGCCAAGGGGGCACTTTCAGCACAACAAAAATGTGCTGAAAAACTCGGCTTATACTCGAGTATATACAGTATGTAATATATGATATTATGTTTTATCCAATCAGTAGGTTGAACTAATGGCCCCTTCATTGCCTTCTCTGTTGGCCCCTCAACTGAAAACAAACCTTGTTAACAGAGATCAGTAGCTCAAGGTGAAATTTATGTCATCCTCAAAGTAAGGTGCACGCCTCTTTTTATAGCCCCATATAGGTGTCATGACCTATAGCAGTGATGGCGAACCCTGGCACCCCAGATGTTTTGAAACTACATTTCCCATGATGCGCAACTACACTGCAGAGTGCATGAGCATCATAGAAAATGTAGTTCCAAAACATCTGGGGGTGCTAAGGTTAGCCATCACGGACCTATAGTCTGTCCAGGAAGTAAGGCAGCAGTAATGGAGAAGTGTTTTTAAAGAGGAACTGCAGTCTGCTCACATCATTTGTAATAAAAACATCTTTGCCATTCTGAAGCTTTCCTCCAATCACTTTGCATATTATTTTAAATATATTGGTGATTCTGTACTTGCCAAATATGCTGCAGAAATCTCACACCACTAAGTCTGGCTGCATCCATTTTAACTGTGGGCAGCTGAAGCTGCTGCCTGTTCACTTCCTAGATTTACACAGAGGCACGCCTCCAGCTCTGCATTGGCCCTCTTATAACTCACCCCCCTCCCTTCCTGGCAAACTCTCACCAGAGTTAGAGAGAGAGAGCTGTGCATGATGTCATAAGCCTAGGCTGATGACCAGACAGGAAACAGGAAGTGGGCTGTATAAGGTATTTACTGGCAGAAAAAAAATGTTTTACTATCCAAAGTTAAAACAATAACAAGGGTAGAAGATTTAATAGATGTAAAGTTGAAATAATGACATAAGCAGCCCTGAGGACAGTGCGACTACCTGAACCTGTCAAGCTGCTGATACTGAACTGGATATTGAGGAAGGAACTTTTTAAGGAGGATCTGATTGCTGGGTCTGACCTTGGCCGATCTGGAGGAGTTTGGCTTTGCCTGTCTGTGTTCTGCTCTGAATGGGAACCTGCAGAAGACACCAGACCAGAAACGATTCGTGACGCAACGCGTCGGTAGGAGCCTGTGACGTCACTTCCCGTGTCTCCCAGACCCGGAAGCCGGTGAGCAAACTTGTGGGAGGATCACTGCTGAGTTTTTACAATAAATGCTGTTAACAATATTTGGTAAATGTGAGTGTATAGAGGATATTTTTTTAATAAAGTTTGTTTATACTGATATAGTACAGGATGAGCATGTTTCTTTCTATTTAAACTAAAACCATGGAAAGGAATCAGCCCCATAAGGCATTAGAGGTAATTGAACCGCGATTACTGACCTTTTGGTCAAAACATTGAGGTGATTGGTGGTTGGATCAATCTGGGTATTAATGCTATAGGCGCAATAAAGGAAGAGAAAAAAACTCAACGCGTGTGAATTTAGCCTAATAAGGCCCCCTTCACACTGGGACGGGGAGCCGCGGTGACGGTAAAGCAGCGCTATATTTAGCGCTGCTTTACCGTCGTTTTAGCCACGTATTCGGCCGCTCGCGGTGCGGTTTTACCCCCCGCGAGCGGCCGAAAAAGGGTTAAAGACCCCTGCAGAGCACCGCCGTAGCGGCGGTATTGCCGCGGTATTACAACGGTGTCCCATTCTAATCAATGGGAAGGAGCGGTATAGGAGCGGTGAACACACCGCTCCTATACCGCTCCAAAGATGCTGCTAGCAGGACTTTTTTGGCCGTCCTGCTAGCGCACCGCTCCAGTGTGAAAGCCCGCCGGCTTTCACACTGGAGTGAATGGGGCCGGATTTTTTCAGGCGGTATATAGGCGCTATTTTTAGCGCTGTACCGCCTGAAAAATGCCCCAGTGTGAAAGGGGCCTAAGAGAGACAGAGAGACAGGGGAAGGGAGAGAGGGGGGAGGGGATAGGCATTAGAAAGAGAGAGAGAGAATGAGGGAATGAAGAGCAGCCGTTTCTGGAGGCAGAAAAATAGCAGGATGTAAATGTAGAACACTTTTATAATCATAACGCGCCAGAAAAAAAAAAAAAGATTTGCGGATGTTACATATGTCAGCGGTAATGCCATTCCTCATCCCTTTCATTTACATAATGGAACATTCTTTAGATTATCCGCCGCGTTCATGTGAATTCAGCACGCTGATCTGTCTCCCTACAAAAGTTAAACATTTAGATTCTATTAAAACATCTAATCAGAAGATTAAAAAGCTCCTAATTCACATTCAGGACAAAGGATTGGGAAAAAAAAAAAATCAGCTTTGTCGGAGCTTTAGCAGCATTAGGGTGGCAAACAAGTGGGAAGCACGGCAATCATCTTGAGCTGGGTAGTGCTGTTGCTCCAATATTTTAATTGAATTACTGCTGTATTATCTTGTTTTTTATGTAGTGCTTAGTGTGTACTTTGCATATCACATAGGCTACATGCAACAGAGGCATTACTTATCGCACTTTCACACAAGATCTGTAACCCGTTCCTTGGCAGTACTCAGCGGAACGCCTGTCAGTAAAGTTGGCCTTTTATATCTTGACCCTGTTTTTTTTTTTTTTTTTTAGAGAGCAAAATTCCGACCACAAAATCCATCGGATTTTTTCCGACACTGGTGGTGCATACACACGGTCGGACAAAGTTGACGGAAAATCCGATCATCCTGAACGTGGTGACGTTCATTGCGTACGACGGGACTACGTAGAGGCTAGTAGCCAATAGCTTTGGTCTTGTAATGTGATCTGAGCATGCGTGGCACTTTGTCCGTCGGAATTCGCTACGCGCGATCGGAAAAAAGTCAGACCGGACTTTGTTGTCGGAAAATTTGAGAGCAGGATCTCAAATTTTTTCCGTCGGAATTTCCGACGGAAAAAGTCCGATGGAGCCCACACACGGTCGGATTTTCCGACAACATGGTCCGATAGGACATTTTTCGTCAGAAATTCCGACCGTGTGTACAGAGAATTATGCCGCGTACACACGGTTGGATTTTCCAACGGGAAATGTTGGATGTGAGCTTGTTGTCGGAAAGTGTGTATGCTCCATCGAACATTTGCTGTCGGACTTTCGGCCAACAAATGTTTGCTAGCAGGTTCTCAAATTTTCCGGCAACAAAACGTTGTTGTCGGAAAGTCCGATCGTGTGTACACAAGTCCATCGCCCCAAATGTTCCACGCATGCTCAGAATCAGGCAGAAGGAGCCGCACTGGCTTTTTCCCCGCTCGTCGTACGTCTTGTACGTCACCGCGTTCCCACATTTGTAATTGTTGTGTGACCGTGTGTATGCAAGACAAGTTTGAGCCAACAACCTGCGAACAAAAATCCACGGGTTTGTTGGCGGAAAGTCCAAACGTGTGTACGGGGCATAAGGCGAACTTGTCTCTGTTTACACCTGTCTACCTTGGGTCCACTAAAAAAAAGTCACAAGGCGGAATCCATCCTCTTCCGTTTGGTTTTTAGCGGATCGGAGGATAGTCAGGTGTAAACGTACCATGGACTACATCCACCCGCACTGCTCCAATCAGCAGGGGGATCTGTGCGCTCATCGGCATGGAATCCAGCCCGTGTGTGAAAGGGGCCTAACCTCTTGTGTGTGTTTATTGACATTCGACCATTTAGTAAGAAAATTCTTTGTGCTTTATCATATATATATATATAAGCCTTTAAAATATAAAAACGTATAATATATTTTATTATTATTACTGTATTTATCGGCGTATAACACGCACCTTTTTCCCCTAAAAATCAGGGGAAAATTGTGGGTGTGTGTTATACGCCGATCCCCTGCCGCTTCTGAGCCTTTAGCGCATTCTCGCTGCTTTCGCCCGCTCTCGGACGCTTTTGCAGGTTTTCGGCCGCTAACGGCCGTTCTCTGAGACTTTCGACAGCTTTCGGCCATTCTCGGCGGCTCGCGCAGTCCCGCGTGAGCGGCTGAAAGCCGACGAGAACGGCCGAAAGCCGACGAGAGCAGCCGAAATCTGTCAATAGTGGGCGAAAGCCGACAAGAACTATCGGCGCCATTTTTTAATTCTGCAGGTGGAACTGGGGCAAGGCTGCAGGTGGAACTGGGACAAGGCTGCAGGTGGAACTGGGACAAGGCTGCAGGTGGAACTGGGACAAGGCTGCAGGTGGAACTGGGGCAAGGCTGCAGGTGGAGCTGGGGCAAGGCTGCAGGTGGAGCTGGGACAAGGCTGCAGGTGGAACTGGGGCAAGGCTGCAGGTGGAACTGGGGCAAGGCTGCAGGTGGAACTGGGGCAAGGCTGCAGGTGAAGCTGGGACAAGGCTGCAGGTGGAGCTGGGGCAAAGCTGCAGGTGTAACTGGGACAAGGCTGCAGGTGGAACTGGGGCAAAGCTGCAGGTGGAACTGGGGCAAGGCTGCAGGTGGAACTGGGGCAAAGCTGCAGGTGGAGCTGGGACAAGGCTGCAGGTGGAACTGGGGCAAGGCTGCAGGTGGAACTGGGACAAGGCTGCATTGATGGGCATTTAAATGTAAGTTTTTTTTCCTTAAACTTCCCTCCTAAAGGTTTTTTCCTTAAAATTCCCTCCTAAACTTGGGGTGTTCTACGCCGATAAATACAGTATTTTTCTCCTTTACTTAGACTTATCTCTATTATTCACCTCTCACATGTTTATTACGCTCCAGGGAGAAAACGTCCAGAGCTCTTACCTGCTCTCTGTGGTCTCAGTTCCTTCAAGAGCAGAGTCGGTACAGAAGCCTTTGTATTATGTGAACTGATTCACAAAATACAGAGGCTTCTGTAAACGGGCAGCAGAGGGTGGGAATAGCTGCTCTGTGTGCTTTTCATCTCTCACAGCCGGAGTCCTCAGGGAGTGCAATAAACCCGTCACATATAAGTAATAGGGATAAGTCCCGGAGGTGCCATGCAGCTAATTGGACTTAACTCATAGTGTTGCCTGCACTTTTTGGCAAAGTTGCTAAATTCCTGGAATTCTGCTTTAATTGTTTTGATGTGATTTTGTAGGTCTACTACCTCCTTTTTTTTTTTAATCTCCTGAAGAAGCACATTAATATCTAGGAAACGTGGTGAGAAGCGGTCTCATCCCTCTGCAAGTATCAGCTTGAAAATTGAAAGATAATTGAATATTTGGAATTAACAAGTAGATACAATTTATATGAGCCGAGCAAGAGGCTTTGATACAGTAGGAGGTCATGGTTCTTCCAGATACTTTTGTATAATAAAAAGGGGATTTTTGTAATGGCAATGTAATCTTGTGAAATACTGAACAGGAATAAAAGCGTAGATTTTTAAATAATTCTTTTTGTCAATATCCTCCTGAATAGCACTCTGCCAGTTCATTGACTACTTTCCCTGTTTACCTGGAATTATTCTATAAATAGAGGCCGATTTATATAAAAGAGATCGCATTTTGCACCTTTTCTCCCCAGCCAGAACCTGGGATTCAACGCAGCAGCTTAAAAGATGTCTTGCAGCCCGGTGTCAGACAGCCAGTTTACACTAATCCTATTTATTTTATAATATACAGCAAAATAAAAAAGCACAACTAAAGGCAGAGGTAGATAATGCATTTAGCCGTATGTCCCTTTGAGTTGTAACTTTGCAGATTTTCCTCCAAATGTAAGCTGACAGGGTGCAAACTCTTGCTTTTCCCTATGCTGATAGCCCGGCGAGCTGTAATCTAATCGGTAACCTCCGCGGGGGGAAGATGCCGGCCGAGGAGGCAGGCAGGGGACCTTCATTACCTGCAGAATTCTGCCCTGAAAAAAAAAGCACAACTGTCTTCATTGCCGCAGACAGGACATTGAGCCTGAATACCGTAATAGCTGCAGATATAGAGATGGCCAGTATACGGTGTGTGTTATATATATATATATATATATATATATATATATATATATATATATTTAGTTGACTGCTGGTCATTTTGCTTCAATGCTTAACCACTTGCTTACTGGGCACTTAAACCCCCCCTCCTGCCCAGACCAATTTTCAGCTTTCGGTGCTAATGCACTCTGAATGACAATTGCGCGGTCATACAACACAGTACCCAAATTACATTTTTATAATTTTTTTCCCACAAATAGAGCTTTCTTTTGGTGGTATTTAATCACAGCTGTGGTTTTTATTTTTTACTAAACAAACAAAAAAAAGATGGAAAATTTAGAAAAAATAAATAAAAATCATGTTTAATAGTTTGTTATAAAATTTTGCAAACAGGTAATTTTTCTGCATCATTGATATGCGCTGATGAGGTGGCACTGGTGGGCACTGATAGGCTGCACTGATGGGCACAGGTAAGGCGGCACTGATAGGCACAGATAAGGTGGCACTGATGGGGTCAGATAAGTCAGTACTGATGGGCACAGATAAGGCGGAACTGATGGGCTCTGATGGGTGGCACTGATAGATGGCACTGATTGTCATTGGTAGGTGACACGGATGTGCAGCACTGTTCAGGCACTGACTGTGGGCACTGATAGGTGGCACTGACAGGTGGCACTGTGGGAACTGACAGTAGGCGCTGGTAGGCGGCATTTGTAGGGGGCACAGGTGAGCTGGGGCACAGGTGAGCTGGGGCACATCGCAGTGATCGGGGCTAATGTCCCTCTCATTGCCGCTGGTGATCGGCTTTTTTTTCCCCTCACGCTGACAACGAGGCGGGCACTTCCGACGACAACGCCCGACGACAACCCTGGAAGTTTGGCGGCGCTGCAATGCTGTAAAAATGCGCGTGCGCGAGAACGGGCGGTGCATGCTGGTCGCTCAGCTGCACCGTATCCCGGGAAACATTATGCTTGTGGGCTTCACATGCCCACAAGCAATATGGGAACGGCCTGGAAGCAATTTAGATTTTTTTATATTATACCGGACTTTAGGGGACACATTTTTCTAAAGACGTGAGTGTTAAATGTCTATGTTATGACCTCAAAGTGGGGTGCCCCTTGAAAAAAAAAAAAAAAAAAATTAAAAAGTCAGCAGCTACAAATACTGCAGCTGCTAACTTTTAATAAATCGGACAATTACCTGTCCCAGGGTCCAGCGATGCGGGGGAACGAAGCCCCCCCCCCCCCCTGGTTCCCCGCTCGCGGCGCCGGCATTCTTACTGTGAGCAACCGGCTGTGGCTTCACATGTTCGCATGCGTGAGCGGCGCAGCGCGCCGTACAGTCAGCTGGGACCTGTCACGTGTCCCAGATGACTGACTGTGCCGACGGGAAGTGATGTCACCAGCCCGGGCACTGACGGAGGCAGACTACGAGGGACCCCCTAGCAACAGGCATTTACAGGTAAGTAAAAAAAAACGCCACTTTAAGAAATGTTTAAAAAAAAAAAAAATATATATATATATATATATATATATATATAACATGTCGTTGAAACTCCGCTTTAACAAAATGAACCCATGGTCCCCAAAGCCCCAAAATCTGTCCTTTGCCTCCTCGATTGGCTGCTCCTTGAATTCTACATGGGTTTGTTCTCTCCTGGATAGGTACCTTTATTTATATTATACTGAAAGCAAATCACTGCTACCCTCATAGAAGGATCCTGTTTGCATGGTATTTTATATTCAGATCACGGGTGTAACATAAAGCAGATAGAACACAGACTGTGGAATAGTTATCTCGGGGAAATAACCTAGCGCATTGCTACTTCAAGTCTCCAGCCACCTCTTCCCCTTATTATCTCCGAATAGAGGACGGCAAAAAAAAAAGGAGCAAAGACCAAGTGACAAAGTTAAGAACTCGGTGAAAAATTCCTCAGACAGAGAGAAGCAATTTAGCCATTAAACATTTGGAGTTGAAATGAAGCTGCTTCATCTTTCACGTATCCATACGTGTATAAAATCCTCCCGCAGGAGGACAGGCAAAGCGAGAATAATTGACAATGAGATATGAGCTCTAATAAAGAAGAAATTGGAATGAGGGCAGGAAGAGGGGAGCGGGGGGAAAAGATAGCGACTGCCGTGAAGGATGTCCACCTTAAATTTCAGGTGCGCCTAAAGATCCCAGAGAGAGGGTTTCACTTCTCCCCCCCGCACAACACTATTTTAAAACAAAATTGGATTAAGGTCTTGTTCACCTCCATTTGGACTTCCCGGTCTCCACGGCTATTCATAAGGCTTAATGTACAGGGACCGAACTCCCCGTCTACTAGAAAATAAACCACCAAGTTTCCAGGCTTTTCGGAAAGAAAGGGCTCCTTGCAAAAAATATGTTTGGTTTCTTTCTTATTTTTTTTTATTTTTTATACTATATCTTAATTAAGATTTTTCATCATAGAAATTTTAAGAAAAATTATTTAAATTTCATAATAAAAGTAGATGTAAACTCTAATCCCAAAATATAATGTAGAGCAGGGGTCCCCCAAGGTTCGTCATCACTGGCCTAGGCTTATGAAATCATGCACAGCTCTCTCTCACTCTCCTGAGAGTTTACCAGGAAGCGAGGGAGAGTAATAAGAGGGCCAATGAGAGCTGCAGAGCTGGAGGCGTGTGTCTGTGAAAATCCAGGAAGTGAACAGGCAGCAGCTTCAGCTGCCCACAGTTAAAATGGCTGCAGCCAGACTCAGTGGAAGGAGATTTCTGCAGCATATTTGGCAAGTGCAGAATCACAGTATACAGTACATAAAATAATTTGCAATTTTTCTGGGAACTGTGTGTGTCCCAGAAGACAGCCGGCAATTCACAAAGCACAGTCCGACTTCTAACTTACCTTTTTATGAAGTACAACCTGTACTTCCGATCCGGTCTGCGGCGCAGGACGTCATATCCTCTTCCTCGGCGAGCCTCCGCCCCCCCCCCCAATGTCTTCTGGGAACTGTGTGTGTCCCAGAAGACAGGCGGCCATTCACAAAGCACTGTGCGACTTGCGCATGTGCAGTAGGAAACAAGCAGTGAAGCCACAAGGCTCCACTGCCAGTTTCCCTTAATTAGAATGGCGGCGCCTGCACCCGATCCGATGGACGGATCGGCTATGGGGGGGGGGGGGGGGGCAACATTGCGGGCTCCCTGGACAGGGGTGTGTCCTTATTAAAAGTCAGCAGCTACAAACACTGTAGCTGCTGACTTTTAATAAGGACACTTACCTGTCCAGGGAGCCCGCAACGTCGCCCCCCCATGGCCGATCCGTCCACCAGATCAGCTGCATTTTTTATAAAAAAAAATGTGCGGGTGGAACACTGCTTTAATCTACGGGAAAGAACGTGCTCTCTCAAAAGAAAAAAAAAACATTAAAATGTTTACCTTCCATTTTCCATGATTCTCATGATCATTCCCTCCAGATCCAGCAAGTTTGCTTAATCAGCACTCGGGCATTTCTAAATACAGCCCCCACCAAGCAAAGTGGCGATTAAAGAGTAGAATAAATTATTTCAATGCCCTGCGAACTACAATGAAATACGATTCATATCCTGACAGGAAAAAAAGGCCACAAATCATCTCCCCAGACGGGCATATACAGTCTGTCGCTTTTTGCCGCGGCCCAGTCGCAGGGAGACAGGATCCTCCTAGAGCCTAATGAATGATATATATTTTTATAGGTGGCAGAAAAAGCTTGGAGAGCATCTAAATCTATTTCCTCACTCATTTAGCAGCTTCAGCTGTATGCAATTAAAACATCAGCACTAAATGTTACCGAATTAAAAAATGAGACACTTAAAAAAATAATTGTGCTTCTCTGGGCCAAGCCTGATAGGAAATATCTCCCACTCTCACTTAGATGGCAGGAAGTGATACTGCATCAGTGGACCCATGGCTGATTAATGCAGATTGTGTTGGACGTATGCAGACTCGCATCATCCTCAAGGGGAAAAAAAAAAAAAAGAAGGGGGATGTGTGTTTGATGACGCAAACTCCCCAATTTAGTTTGACAAATAACCAAATTGTTGAGTTTAGGTGTGCCGATAAAACTACAGCATATAAAATCATTGTAGACCAGCCATTATCAGCCAGGGTTTGGTAGAACCTTAAAGTGGAAGTAAACCCTCCTATCGTTTTCAGCCAAGGAAGCTGCCATCTTTGCCTCTGTTTAATCTTCAACTGCCACAGTGCTGCACATGTGATCCGTTATGACACCAGCCATTGGATGGTTTGACTGTTTGGTTGAGAGCACAGCCAATGTGCAGTTAGCATTCCCGACATGCCTTTTTTTTTTTTTAAACTGTTAAAGCGGTGTTCCAGCCAAAATTATACTTTTTAAATAAAAATACCCCTATAATACACAAGCTTAATGTATTCTAGTAAAGTTAGTCTGTAAACTAAGGTCTGTTTTGTTAGTTTTTAGCAGTAGTTTGTTATTTTATAAACTTGCAGCAGGCCGTGGCCATCTTAAGTGTGGGCATCTGAAGCCAGACTGTATTTCTTCCTGGATCTCATCCTTGCAGATCTCGCACATGCTCAGTGCAGCATAAGCAGTGTAATAGGTTTCAGGTCAGGTTTCCATAGCAACGGCAGTTTGAGAGGAAGTTGCTGCCCCTTCCCATGAGGCATTGCAAACAGGAAATGATGCAATGGGCCGCGGCCAGGGAGGAGGAAGTGAAAAATGAATACAGCAGATATACAGTCTGTGCTGAAAAAAAAAGAAAAAAAAATATCCAATTTGTTTACAGTGCACAGTTTAGTGAGGGATGCTGAAGAGTTGTAAAAGTGGGTGGAACTCCACTTTAAGGTTTCTCCAGAGGTTGCTAGGGGTTCCTTGAGCTCTGACCGATTGACCTCCCCTTTGATGAAGCCTGTATAGTTCTGGGGCAACATTACTTGCCAGCCAGCTGCAGAACACCAATGATCTTTTACCTGTAAGAGGAGCATTGGCTCCACTGACCCCCCCCCCCCCCCCCCCCCCCCCCCAAAGATATGACTGATGTTGGATGAGAAAAAGGTTGATCTGAAACAACTGTTCTCAACTTTTTTACCCTAGAGGAAGACTTGAAATAATTTTTAGGTCGCAGGGAGAGCCTCTGCTACCTCTCCCTGCGACCTAAAAATTATTTCAAGTCTTCCTCTAGGGTAAAAAAGTTGAGAACAGTTGTTTCGGATCAACCTTTTTTGGACAAAAAAGTTGAGAACAGTTGTTTCGGATCAACCTTTTTTGGACAAAAAAGTTGAGAACAGTTGTTTCGGATCAACCTTGGGACAGTTTGGCGAAGGCCCTTCTCTGTTCCACCACGACGGCGCCCCCGTGTACAGAGCCAGCTCCATGAAGACATGGTTTGACCAGTTTGCTGTGGAAGACGTTGAGTGGCCTTCACAAAGCCCTGATCTCAAACCCTACTGAACACCATTGGGATGAATTTGGAAGCTGATTGTGAGCCAAGTCTTCTCATCCAACATCAGTCATATCTTTGAAGGCTCATGACTTAAAAAACAAACTCTACTAATAGCAACTCTGCATGTAAAGCACACATCTAGGAGTCCGGGAAAGGCTCATCCCACTCCAAACCGATACACCCTCAAAAATATTGACTTCTGGTGTCTCCAGTGTAGGCTATTTTTAACCACTTCTGCCCCGGACCATTTGGCTGGCCATAAGACTGGAGCGTTTTTTTGCAATCCGGCACTTCGTCGACAAAACTGACAATTGCGCGGTCGTGCGACGTGGCTCCCAAACAAAATTGACATCCTTTTTTTCCCCCCACAAATAGAGCTATCTTTTGGTGGTTTCTCTGTGGTTTTTATTTTTAGCGCTATAAACAAAAAAAGAGCGACAATTTTGAAAAAAAAAACGCAATATTTTTTACTTTTTGCTGTAATAAATGTCCACAAAAAAGATATAAAAACACATTTTTTTTTCCTCGGTTTAGGCCAATATGTATTCTTCTACATATATTTGGTAAAAAAAAAAAAAAAAAAAATAGCAATAAACGTTTATTTATTGGTTTTGCGCAAAAGTTATAGAGTCTACAAAATAGGGGATAGTTTTAAGTAATTTTTATTAATTTATTTTTCTAGTAATCTGCGATTTTTATCATGACTGCGACATTATGGCGGACAGATCCGACACTTTTGGTGCCATTTTGGGACCATTCACATTTATACAGCGATCAGCGCGATTAAAAATGCATTGATTACTGTGTAAATGTGACTGGCAGTGAAGGGGTTAACCACTAGTGGGCGCTGCAGGGGTTAAGTGTGTCCTAGGGAGTGATTCTAAATGTGGGGGGGATGGACTACGCGTGTCGCGACACTGATCACCGATCACAGGGAGCTGTGATCAGTGTCCTGTCACTAGAAAGAATGGGGAAATGCTTGTTTACATTAGCATCTCCCCGTTCTTCCTCTCCGTGAGACGATCGCGGGTATCCCCGACCTGCGATCACACTCACAGAGCTTGCGGTGGGCACGCGCGCCCACAATGCCACATCTTAAAGGGCAACGTACAGGTACATTAATATGCCTGTACGTGTCCTGCTGACGTAGATTGGTGTGAGCTAGTCGGCAAGACTGTCTCACACCGATATAACATTACCGATATAAACATTTTAGTAAATTTTCTCTTTCACCCTTGTGGTAACAGTTTGGTGAAGACCCTTTTCTGTTCCAGCATGACTGTGCCTCTGAAAAACAAACAACCACCGCTCCAAGACTCTCCTTACAAGCGAATGCTCCTGCTCCTGTGTGGGAGCCCCAGGTGCTGGCTAATAGCACAATGATTAGAAATCAAAAGGAAGAACTCCGGACAGCCGCACACCGGGAAAATAAAATCCAAAGGGTTTATTTAAAAGCAAAAAGACACTACAATCCAAACACGGCAAAAAGGGGGGTACAGAGCTGACGCGTTTCACACTGTATTTCAGTGCTTTTCAGTGCTTTGTAGTGTCTTTTTGCTTTTAAATAAACCCTTTGGATTTTATTTTCCCGGTGTGCGGCTGTCCGGAGTTCTTCCTTTTGATTTCTAATGACTGTGCCTCTGGTTAAGTTCATAAAGGCATGGGTTTGACCAACGTATATGGACACCCCTCCAGATTATTGAGTTCAGGTGTCTCCAGTGAAGAGTATTGTTAAAACTACAACATATGAAGCCATTTTAGATGATTTTGCCCATCCAACCTTGTGGTAGCAGTTTGGTGAAGACCTTTTTCAGCTCCAGCATGACTGTGCCCCCGTTAAAAAACCCAGGTTCATAAAGACATGGTTGGACCAATTTGGCGTGGAGGAACTGGAATGGCCTACACAAAGTCCTGACCTTAACCCTACTGAACACCTTTGGGATGAATGAATTCCGGATGGCGATTGTAAGCTGGGCCTTCTCGCCCAAAATCAGTTCTGACCTTGCAGGATCGTGACTAAAATAAACCTACCATTATTGGTAATTGCATGTAAAGCACACATCTAAGAGTCCAAGAAAGGGTCATCTGCTCCAAACTGATACACTATATGAGCCAACGTACATGGACACCCCTCCAGATTGTTGAGTTCAGGTGTCTCCAGTGAAGAGTATTGTTAAAACTACAACATACGAAGACCTTTTAGATTATTTTGCCCTTCCAACCTTGTGGTAGCAGTTTGGTGAAGACCTTTTTCTGTTCCAGCATGACTGTGCCCCTGTTTAAAACCCAGGTTCATAAAGACATGGTTGGACCAATTTGGCGTGGAGGAACTGGAATGGTCTACACAAAGTCCTGAGCTGAACCCTACTGAACATCTTTTTGATGAATGAATTAGGATGCCGATTGTAAGCTGGGCTTTCTCGCTCAACATCAGTTCTGACCTTGCAGGATCGTGACTAAAATAAACCTACCATTATTGGTAACCGCATGTAAAGCACACATCTAAGAGTCCAATAAAGGGTCATCTGCTCCAAACTGACACTATATGAGCCAACGTATATGGACACCCCTCCAGATTATTGAGTTCAGGTGTCTCCAGTGAAGAGAATTGTTAAAACTACAACATACGAAGACATTTTAGATGATTTTGCCCTTTCAACCTTGTGGTTGCAGTTTGGTGAAGACCTTTTTCTGTTCCAGCATGACTGTGCCCCTGTTTAAAACCCAGGTTCATAATGACATGGTTGGACCAATTTGGCGTGGAGGAACTGGAATGGCCTACACAAAGTCCTGACCTCAACCCTACTGAACACCTTTGGGATGAATGAATTCAGGATGGCGATTGGAAGCTTGGCCTTCTCGCCCAAAATCAGTTCTGACCTTGCAGGATCGTGACTAAAATAAACCTACCATTATTGGTAACCGCATGTAAAGCACACATCTAAGAGTCCAAGAAAGGGTCATCTGCTCCAAACTGACACTATATGAGCCAACGTATATGGACACCCCTCCAGATTGTTGAGTTCAGGTGTCTCCAGTGAAGAGAATTGTTAAAACTACAACATACGAAGACCTTTTAGATGATTTTGCCCTTCCAACCTTGTGGTAGCAGTTTGGTGAAGACCTTTTTCTGTTCCAGCATGACTGTGCCCCTGTTTAAAACCCAGGTTCATAAAGACATGGTTGGAACCAATTTGGCGTGGAGGAATTGGAATGGTCTACACAAAGTTCTGACCTCAACCCTACTGAACACCTTTTTGATGAATGTGGAAGCCGATTTGAAGCTGGGCCTTCTCGCCCAACAGAGGATGAAGGCTGAATCGGAAGGGGTGGTGGGGGCTCCACAATAATTGCCCATGGTATGTCCAACAAGCTCATATAAGGGTGATGGTCAGGTGTCCGTAAACTGTTGGCCATTTTTTATTTACTAAACTGAGCGGGAGTAGATTATACTGTTAGAAAAAAAAATAAAACATTTTACTAAGGTTTTGCTCCTATTTGGAACTGATTTAAAAGGTGTCAATTCATATTCTGACAATGAGGCAGAAAATTCTAGGCAGGAAACATTGACTTTGCCGAGGTTCCTGGCTATGGGTCATGCTGAGAACGGAGTCAGATCACTGTGAATCAGCAATGCTTCAGCAGTTTTAAAAGAGGTAAGTGGTTGACTATGCTCCAATACATTGAGTAGATGATCGCTAAACGGGGGTGAGAGAGACAAAATGGAATCTCCGTTCTCCGCGAGTCGTCAGCCGTCTCCAAGCTTTATTGTTCGAATAAAATCAGAACAAGGCTGACACTGAATTGGAAAGAAAATGAACGGCCCCCTTTTTTTTACACTGACGTGCTGTTCTACCGCTCAGAACATCGATTGTCAAAGTAATTCTCACCTTTGTGATTGTACGCCTAAGATTCCTATCATTACATGATGTATCCTTAATGGCTAATTAATTACCGCTATTTAATCATATGCTATCAAAGAATAGAGTTACACAAAACCACTAGCAGGTTCCTGGGAGAAAATAAACTGCTACAAGTGCTGGAAATGATAGGCTAAAGATTAGCTATTAATAAAAAGAAAAATATAAAAGTAACAAGCTTTCTTTTTGTGTGGAAAACGAAAGAGGGAATTACATTTCACTTGCTGCCTACAAAAAAGAAAGAAATTGTACAGTGTAGCCAGAGGTTGATAGGAAGTTTCAATAAACTCCTAAAACAAGGCAGCAATGACATTGCCAACGTATCTGCCATTGGTCCGAGGTTTTATGTACTCTACTGCAGCCACATTTATCAAGTGTTCACATGTGCTTCTGGTGGGACTGCAAGCTCTTGTCACACGATTCCAGGCAACCCTTATTTCTGCTTCTCAAATGAGGAAAAAGAACTTGAGGAGCAAAACCGAGGAGTAATTAGCCCTTATGTTCACATTACTGAGGGCACACTGCAGGATGGCATTAACCACCTCAGTACCGCTATGTTTCACCCTGCCCTTTCATTACCAGGTCATTTTTCAGTGCTGTGATCGTTTGACTGACAATTACTAAGCCAGATAAAGCTTTCCCTTACTTTATTTATTAAAGCCTAGCATGTTAAAATTGCCAGGACAGGAAAACCCTAAAATAACCTTTTTGGAAAGTAAACGTCTGATCTGATTTTTTTTTTTTTTTGCGACAATTTTCTGTAAATATAGAAATATACTGGTATCGAGGGGTTAAAACAGTCAGGCACCTTATACATATATATTTTTTTTACGTCACAAACACAGCTAGGAAGGGGATATAGGGGATAATAAATGGGGTGGGTGGGAGACATGGGAAGATAGGAACATTCAGGATCTGGTGGGGACTGGTTGGAGTTTTTGCATCTAGATGTAGGGTGCCCCCCCCCCCCCCCCACCTCTCACATTGTCTCTCGCCTCCTCCATGGGGAAGAATTGCGATACATGTTATGATAAGGTCCTAGGAGATACATCTTTTATAAATGTTTAAATGTTAGTGTATCTATGTTGTGTTATGCTTGAGCTGTTAGTCTATTAAAAAGAATACAGGGGGGTCCCCGAGTTACGAACTCGTTAGGGACTGTCCTGTTCTTAACTCGGAAATGTTCGTAAGTCGGCCGCGCATGCGCAGACCGACAATTACGGACATTTCCAATGTTCCGTCGAATGCCGTTCTGCGCATGCGCGGCAAATTACGGACATTTCCGATGTTTGCCGTCATTTTCCGAGGCTCCGTCTGGCCGCGCATGCGCAGAGCGGCCGAAGGACGGCGGAAAATGGCGGAGGGTCCCCGCAGCGCCCGGTTCGTAAGTAGGAGATGTCCGTACGTCGGGCGTTCGTAAGCCGGGGACCCCATGTACAGTCTTGGCTTTTTATATGGTGACGTTTTGTGCTTTGTAACGCTCTTAAAATGAATAAAAATAATTTAAAGCGGAAGTAAACCCTGATGGGTTTTACTTCCTCTGTTTCCCTGCAAAGGTAAAGCATAATGGACTACTAATACATCGCATAGTAGTCCATTATGTGTCACTTACCTGACACAGGAGCCAGCAAAGTCACCGCTGTCCCCTTGTGTACGGAGCCTCCATCTTCTTGGTGGGCCGCGCTGCTTCGGCACTGTCATTCTAAGGAGCCGCGATGCCACTCGCGGCACATTGCCATTAAAAGCGGCGCGCCGCTGTCTACGGTGCATGCGCCGTAGACAGGGGTGCCTGTCTTTTGGCAAATATCTCCTAAACCGTGTAGGTTTAGGAGATATTTCTTGGACCTACAGGTGAGCCTTCATCTAGTCTTACCTGTAGGTCAACGTGTTTTTTAAGGGTTTACAACCACTTTAAACATTGCATACATTAAATAAATAAAAAAACAGAACCTGGAAAAGGTACATTAGGTACATTAAATGTATAGGTCATACACAAAGATCAGGAGCAGAAGGGGTTGATGTACAGATCACATACAATGGGAGGGTGGCGATGAAGTAGTTAATACAGCTGTGCAGCAGAGGGAGGTTAAAGTGGAACTTCACCCCTAGCTGCTGACTTTTTCAAAAAGGAGCGAAGTTCCTCTTTACCATACAGGTCAGATTAGAGACCAGATCCTGCGATTGGTCACAGAGGTTGCGTGGTACAGAGCCATTCTCACTGGCTCTGTACCTTGCGCTTGTGATCCACTGTGTCCTATCACAAGAATGATCACAATGTACCTTGTAGTCTTCTGTCCCAAGATCTTTGGGATCCATGCCCTTCAAGAGCACAAGTCACAGTTGGGTTTGTGCAGCATTTCTAGACATTGTTTTATCAAACTACTGTAATTTGCTCCCCTTGTAACAATGTGTTTAGGGCTCTGAGGATGCAGCTTTTTTTATTTATATTTGTCTTTTTTAGTGAAGTCGATGGACATGTCTTTTTTTTTTAAATCTATGAATAAAGCTTGGTTTAAAGGCATGAAGCACTTAAAAGTCTTGATCTCTTGGTTATCAGCATGAAATTCAGGCAGTTATCAGGGCAGCTCCTGAAGAGTCAGGGGTCAGAGGTCCAAGATTCAGGCCAAGCAGAAGGCTACACAAATAAGGAGGGTGGGGGGAATGGTGCAAGCCTGAATACTACTACATTTAGAGAATGCTATTATGTTTTTTGGACAATTCTATTTTTATTCAAATCTTATTGGCTTTAAATGAAATAAGACAGAGCCATGTATCGAACAAGGTCATACATGGTACAGTCAAGTGGTACAATCTTGAATATTCAGTATGTAGGCAGTACAAAGGAACAATCGTTTGTCGCATTATTCTGAAAAGACATACTTCAGGTAGCAAATGTATGGAAAGGGATCCCTGAGTGCTCAGAAGAGTAATAATAAGTTGAGTAATATTTCCAGCATTGCTAACACATTGTAGTAGGACGGCGACAATAAATAAGAACATATCCATTGTAATTACAAGGCAAGGGGGTGGAATTGCTGCCTCACCCCATTCCCAGCCACCAGCAGATAGCAACAGCTGCTCCATTAGTTAGCCAGTAAATCTCAAAACTCTTGGGAGTGTCAGAGGATCGTCCATGCGGCCCAGGTAAAGGTGCACTATGTTGTCAAAAGTATTGGGACGCCTGCCTTTACACCCACATGAACTTTAATGACATCCCAGTCTTAGTCCGTAGGGTTCAATATTGAGTTGGCCCACCCTTTGCAGCTATAACAGCTTCAACTCTTCTGGGAAGGCCGTCCACAAGGTTTAGGAGGGTGTCTATGGGAATGTTTGACCATTCTTCCAGAAGTGCATTTGTGAGGTTAGGCACCAATGTTGGATGAGGCCTGGCTTGCAGTCTCGGGTTGAGGTCAGGACTCTGTGTAGGCCAGTCAAGTTCCTCCACCCCAAACTCGCTCATCCATGTCTTCATTGACCTTGCTTTGTGCACTGGGGTCCAAGTCATTTGGTGGAGGGGGGATTATGATGTGGGGTTGTTTTTTAGGGTTTGGGCTTGGCCACTTGGTTCCAGTGAAGGGAACTCTGATGCCCCGTACACACGGTCAGAAATTCTGATGGAAAATGTCCGATCGGACCATGTTGACGGAAAATCCGCCGGTGTGTGGGCTCCATCTGACTTTTTCCGTCGGAATTTCTGACGGAAAAAATTTGAGATCCTGCTCTCAAATTTTTTTGACAACAAAATCCGATCTGACTTTTTCCGATCGTGTGTAGAGAATTCCGACGGACAAAGTGCCACGCGTGCTCAGATAAAATTACAAGACCAAAGCTATTGGCGACTAGCCTCTACGTAGTTTCGTCGCACGCAAAGAACGTCACCACGTTCAGAATGATCGGATTTTCCGACAACTTTGTCTGACCAGGGTGGGACAAAATACATCGGAAAAAATCTGACGGATTTTGTGGTCGGAATTTCCGACCGTGTGTACGGGGGGCTTAAGGCGTCAGCATACCAAGACATTTTGGACAATTTCATGCCCAACATGACTGCGCACCAGTGCACAAAGCAAGGGCCATTAAGATGATGAGCGAGTTTGTGGTGGAGGAACTTGACTGGCCTTACCAGAGATTGTAGACCTCTGTATTATAGACGCTTAGGGGGTTAAGGTCTCCCTCGACCAATCAGCTTCTTCCGCCAGAGCCAGTAAATATTGTACCACCAAGGTCGCTCATAGATAAGACATGAAGGACACTCCTATGAGCTTACATGGTTATTATTATGGTGTGGGGTTGTTTTCCAACTTAGTTCCAGTGAAGGGAACCGAAAGGGCTTCACCGCCGGGCTCCCTTACCTGGAATGGTGGCGGCTGCACCCGACAGCCGATCCGAAGATTGGTTGGGGTGCCGACATGGCAGGCTCCCTGGACTTTTAGACTAAATATTCAAAGCTACCATGTCTCTGTATACCGTAGTATTAACTTTGTACCCGTAGGACGTTCTTGACTTTCCGGGGGTATATCTGAATGATGGGTGCAGCTACATACATCATTCAACTATCGGCTTTTTCAGCCAGCGATTCCCTATACCATAAGAACGATCATAGGGATGCCCCCCCCCCCCCTTCCCGTTGCCCTCCGATGCTTCTACCGACTTACTGCTTCCATCGGTGAGTCGGAGACAGGATCCGCTGGCCCCGGATGGTGATCAGATGGTCGCCGGAGTCTCTATGATTGTTGGGAGGCTGGGCACGATGTCATGACGTCACGCCCGGCCTCTCCAAAAACAGCGCCACCTCGGCTGGGAAGCCGTTATCGTTTAATTTTTATTTATTTTTTTTATTTTAGGCTTCCCAGCCTAGAGGCGAGATGTGGGGTCTTATTGACCCCCATATATCACTGTAAATAGGTCCGATTGTGCCATATTCCTATTACAAGGGGTGTTTACATTCCTTGTAATAGGAATAAAAGTGATCAGAAATATATATTTTTTTTTAAAGCGTCAAACTAAAAAAAAAAAGGAAAATTAACAATAAAAAAGAAAAATTTAAATCGCCCCTGTCCCTGTGAGTTTGCACGCAGATGCGAACGCATACGTAAGTCCCGCCCACATATGAAAACGGTGTTTAAACCACACATGTGAGGTATCGCCGCAAACGTTCCAGCGAGAGAAATAATTCTAGCCCTAGACCTCCTATATAACTATAAAGAAATAAATATCCTATAACTCTAAACATGTAACCAGTAAAAAAAAAATTAAAGCGTCGCCTATGGGGAATTTTAAGTACCGAAGTTTGGCGCCATTCCACGAGCGTGACATGTTGGGTATCTATTTACCCGGCGTAAACTTCATCTTTCACATTATGTTTATGTTATGTTTCACGTTATTAAAAAAATTTGAGCTAACTTTAATGGTTTTTCTTTTTTTTAAAGCGCAAAACTTTTTTTTCCCCCAAAAAAAAAACGTGTTCGAAAAATTGCTGCGCAAATACCGTGCAAGATAAAAAGTTGCAAAAGTTGTATTCTCTAGGGTCTTTGCTACAAAAAAAATATATAATGTTTGGGGGTTCCATGTAATTATCTAGCAAAAAAAAAAAAAATGTTTTTAACTTGTAAACAAACAACAAATCTCAGAAAAAGGATCGGTCTTCAAGTGGTTAATACTACCCCTCCACTTTCACCGGAAATCAATAATTTGGTGACTAGTCACAAACCTTTTCCCCCCATACGGTTGGCTTGTATGCGATTCCAAACTTAGAATGTCAGGGATCACAATTACAGTAACAGCCTCCCGTCAATGTTCTTGAAAAGGAAAACAGTGTTTATCAACATGACAGCCATTTAGCTGAACACAAGTATTCATTAAATTTGCATATTATTCAGCTGAGGATAAAAAGAAAATATTAAAAGCAATTAAAATTGTGTAAATTTATCTTAAGGCTGTAACGAAAGCTCCCCCCCCCCCCCCCCTTTGAACCCCCGCCTGGAGCTCTCCTTTAATGACCTCTTGAAGATAAAGAGTTAAAACAAACATATCCAAAAAAAAACGCACACCAAAAGTTCAAACAATTTCTCAAAGCAATTATACTCCCCGCGCTCCAGGAGAGCCGCATTGTAAACTTAGAGCATAAAATTCAAATGCAAATTAGGACAGGAGCACATGATTATGGCGCATACCTAATTCACAATGAAACGGTCGTTAAGCCGACAAAAACACTGTGTGGTAATATTTTGTGTAACACCAATTATTATTGCATATTTAACAACCTTTAGTTAATCTAGCCAATAGCGGCTATACAGAAAAAAACATCCAAATGTGGGGAAAATAATAAAAAAAAATAAAAAAATAAAATAAAAATCACACGGAATGGACAGGCTGTTACTTTGATGGCTGCAAAAGCGTGAAATATGTCCATGGAAGGTGCGAATTTATTACATCATTAGGGATTCCATGGGTCCTTTCTAGGGAAAAAAAAAATTCTGATTTCCCAAAGTACAGCTCCGTTTTTTTTTTTTTTTTTGGAGACCTGGATCTTAAAGCGGGATTCCACCCTAAAGTGGAACTCCCGCTTTTCGGAACCCTCCCCCCCTCCGGTGTCACATTTGGCACCTTTCAGGGGGGAGGGGGGTGCAGTTACCTGTCTAAGACAGGTATCTGCACCCACTTCCGGGCATAAACTCCCACGGGAGTTTACGTCACCTCCTGTCCCGGCGCGCTGTCTGCCGGGACACACACGTGACCCGGCAGACGGCGCTGAAGATTCTCATTGCGCCGCGCGACTCGCGCATGCGCAGTAGGGAATCGGGAAGTGAAGCCACTTCCTGATTCCCTCACCGAGAATGGCGCCGGCTACAGCAGGGAGCCGAGCGATCGATCGGCCTCTGCTGCCGACACCGCTGGACCCTGGAACAGGTAAGTGTCCATTTTTTAAAAGTCAGCAGCTGCAGTATTTTGTAGCTGCTGGCTTTTAAAAATTTTTTTTTTCAGTACAGTCCCGCTTTAAATACACTATATTGTCAAAAGTATTGGGACGTGTGCCTTTACCCACACATAAAATCCCAGTCTTAGTCCGCAGGATCTGTCTAAGTGTTCAGGTAGAAGGAGATTTCCACTACAGCCTCATGCTGTTATGGGAGGCGGATCATCCATCAATCAAGGATCATTCATCAATCAATATATCATCCCACCCACTGGCTTCTTATTTTAGTTACTGGGCACGGAGGAGGGAGGAACTGGGCTGTCATTTGGGATCGGTCTGAGTGCTGAGTGTTCAGGTAGGAGGAGATTTCCACTACAGCCTGTGTCCTCATACTGTTATGGGAGGCGGAGCATCCATCAATCAAGAGGTGACATCCCACCCACTGGCTTCTTATTTTAGTTACTGGGCACGGAGGAGGGAGGAACTGGGCTGTCATTTGGGATCTGAGTGTTCAGGTAGGAGGAGATTTCCACTACAGCCTCATACTGTTATGGGAGGCGGATCATCCATCAATCAAGAGGTAACATTTTTATTTTAGGTTACTGGGCATGAAGGCGGGAGGGGGGGGGACCGGCTGTCATTTGGGATCTATATACACGCCCACATGTGTGATGTCAATATCACGTGACCTGGCTAGCTCTGATCAACAAGGAAATGTTCTCTCCAGCAACAGAGACCAAACTGAGCATGTGCAGCAGTACTACCCTTCACTGTGTCTTATCTGGCCTTGCCAAGAGAGACCCTGCAGGAGGGGGGGGAGGATATGTCCATACAGGATCAAACAGACTTTTTATACAATACAGAGGATTAACCCCTTAAGCTCCACAGTGAGTATAACAAGCATGCTATTCTACAGACACATTTTACTGTTGTGGGTTTAGTAACACTTTAAGCTGCGTAGAGGTTGTTTTCACTGTCAGTGCGGTAAGGATGTGGAACTCTCTTCCACAATCGGTGGCACCGGCAGGCAGTGTGGATCATTTTAAGACTCTTGGACATGCATCTTAGCAAAACAATGGAAGGGAATATGGGAAATGATTTTTATACACGCTTACACAGGTTTAAAGGGGTTGTAAAGGTTTGTTTTTTTTCACCTTAAGGTATCCTATAAAAAACACCTGTCAGTGACTGGCCCCCCAGCCCCCCCCCCCGCGTTTTACTTACCTGAACGTGCGGTCTCTCTGCTCGGGGTTATCGGCTCTTGATTAGATTGATAGCAGCACAGCCATTGGCTCCAGCTGCTGTCAATCAAATCCAAAGGCGTAAGCGCCGGGAGGGGGGGGGGGCGGGGCCGAGTCCTGCATTCGGCCTCTATGGACGCTGAATGCTGGACACGGGAGCGGGCCCCCAAGGTAACCCCCCTCGGGGGAAGCATTTCACCTAGGGGGTTATCTGATGTAGGGAGGAGCCACCAGAGACACCGGGGGACCCCAGAAGAGCAGATTCGGGGGCCACTCTGTGCAAAACGAGCTGCACAGTGGAGGTAAGTATGATATGTTTGTTATTTAAAAAAAAAAAAAAAAAAACACCTTACAATCACTTTAAAGACCGAGCCTTTTTTGACATTTAAAAAAATATATATATAATTTACCTTTACAATCACTTTAACTGGATGGACCATTGTCTTTATTCAACCTTATCTACTACGTTACTATGTAAGCGACCAACGGCTGGAATTGTGAGCAATCAGAACAAGGGATGTCACCAGCACACCACTGAGTCTCCAAAAAAAAAAAAACAGGCCCAAAGCTTTATTCAGAGATCACATCGTTACAGCAAACAGCAACGTCTCGGAGTCTCGCAGAACCCTTTAAATCAGGCATGACGAAGAGGTTCCTGCGAGGCCCGAAATGTTGCCGTTGCGATGTGATCGCCGAATAAAGCTGTGGATCCCCCCCCCCCCCGTGGTGTGCCGGTGACATTCCTCCTCGTTCTGCTGTAAAATGTTTGGTGCTCCGAGAGGTTTTTAAAAAAGGGACAGCAGAATAATCCCAAATCTGATGGAGGATCCAGTTTATTGGTAGACACAACACCTTCGGGTTAGAGTTGGTATCACCACAGAGTGGTACTGTGGATACGGAAATTTGGTATATAAATGCCACGTCTCGATAAATTCGATTTTTTACAAAATGGGTTTGTGGATGATGGAATTTATAGACAAGAATAGATTAAAAATAAAATGTATTACAAAAACAGAACAATTGCATAAAAATGCATTCAGTATTCACACACCACCTTCTGAACCCGGATAAAATCCAAGTCTGGGAATATCCGGTCCAATAAAACGCTTTTTGACCTCTCTGAAATATACAAAGGGTCAATATGGTCTGGTGAGTGCGCTGTGGTCTGGTGAGTGCGCTGTGGTCTGGTGAGTGCGCTGTGGTCTGGTGAGTGCGCTGTGGTCTGGTGAGTGCGCTGTGGTCTGGTGAGTGCGCTGTGGTCTGGTCTGAAATATACAAAGGGTCAATATGGTCTGGTGTGGTCTGGTGTGGTCTGGTGAGTGCGGTGTGATCTGGTCTGAAGTATACAAAGGGTCAATATGGTCTGGTGTGGTCTGGTGAGTGCGGTGTGGTCTGGTCTGAAATATACAAAGGGTAAATATGGTCTGGTGTGGTCTGGTGAGTGCGCTGTGGTCTGGTCTGAAATATACAAAGGGTCAATATGGTCTGGTGTGGTCTGGTGAGTGCGCTGCGGTCTGGTCTGAAATATACAAAGGGTCAATATGGTCTGGTGTGGTCTGGTGTGGTCTGGTGAGTGCGGTGTGATCTGGTCTGAAGTATACAAAGGGTCAATATGGTCTGGTGTGGTCTGGTGAGTGCGGTGTGGTCTGGTCTGAAATATACAAAGGGTAAATATGGTCTGGTGTGGTCTGGTGAGTGCGCTGTGGTCTGGTCTGAAATATACAAAGGGTCAATATGGTCTGGTGTGGTCTGGTGAGTGCGCTGCGGTCTGGTCTGAAATATACAAAGGGTCAATATGGTCTGGTGTGGTCTAGTGAGTGTGCTGTGGTCTGGTGGGTGCGCTGCGGTCTGGTGAGTGCGCTGCGGTCTGGTGAGTGCGCTGCGGTCTGGTGAGTGCGCTGCGGTCTGGTGAGTGCGCTGCGGTCTGGTGAGTGCGCTGTGGCGTGTTACACACGCATTTTTTTTTCCCTTTGGAGCACACGTGGATTTGAATAAGTACACAGAGCACACAGATATATAACTGCAGTTTAGAATCCCTCCCTATGACACACTTAACCCCTTGATCGTCCCCATAGTGTTTAACTCCTTCCCTGCCAGTGTCATTTATACAGTAAATCAGAGCATTTTTATAGCACTGATCGCTGTATAAATGACAATGGTCCCGAAATAGTGTCAAAAGTGTCCGATGTGTCCGCCATAATGTTGCAGTAAAAATCGCAGATCGCCACCATTATTAATATAAAAAAAAAATTATAATAAAAATGCCATAAGGCCCCTTTCACACTGGGGCGGTTTTCAGGCGGCACGGCGCTAAAAATAGCGCCTGTATACCGCCTGAAAAAACCGGCCCCATTCACTCCAGTGTGAAAGCCGGCGGGCTTTCACACTGGAGCGGTGCGCTAGCAGGACCGCAACAAAAGTCCTGCTAGCAGCATCTTTGGAGCGGTGAAGGAGCGGTGTATTCACCGCTCCTATACCGCTCCTTCCCATTGGAATCAATGGGAAACCGCGGGGATACCGCCCGCAAACCGCCGCTGCAGCGGCGCTTTGCGGAGGTTTTTAACCCTTTTGCGGCCGCTAGCGGGGGTTAAAACCACCCCGCTAGCGGCCGCATACCGCGGGTAAAACGAAGGTAAAGCAGCGCTAAATATAGCGCTGCTTTACCGTCGCCGCCCCGCACCGCCCCAGTGTGAAGCCAGCCTAAATGTATCTTTTATTTTGTAGACGCTATAACTTTTGTGCAAAACAATATACGCTTATAGCGATTTTTTTTTACCAAAAATATGTAGGAGAATACACTTGAGAAAAAAAATATTTTTTTTTATATATTTTTGGGGGATATTTATTATAGCAAAAGGTAAAATTTTATTTTTTCAAAACGATCGCTCTTTTCTTGTTTATAGCGCAAAAAATTAAAGCCGCAGAGGTGATCAAATATTTATTTGTGTGGAAAAAAGTACGTCAATTTTATTTGCGTGCAACGTCACACGACTGCGCAATTGTCAGTTAAATCGACGCCATGCCGTAGCGCAAAAAGTGATCTGGACAGGAAGTGGGGTAAATTCTTCGGGGGGTGAAGTGGTTAAACGTGGCGGTCGACATTAGGCCCAATTTAGGAGCAACTCCAAATCCAGTACCTTCTTTAGACACTTCTCCGCGTTGGAAAGCGTTTTTCCCCTAATGCAATCTCAAGGTTTTACTTTCAGTTTTCACCAGTTCTATGTAGCCGACTGCAAACAGATTCTGCAAGGGTTTTCCTGTGTGTCCCTTGCCATATGAGGCAATGCTAGTTATCCTCCCCCAACTCATTCACACTCCGAGACAGCAAGGTACTTTTAATTACAGCCCGAGCATACCTTCAGTTTGCCCTTGACAGCCAATAACACTTGGAGTTACAATGAATGATTTATAAGAAAATATATCTGAGCAAAAAAAGAAATAAAAACATGGTTAAAAAAAATAAAGAAATAACAAAATGAAATTAACATTTTTATTTGCATACATAAATACAAAACTAATACACAATTAAAAAAAACAAAACACACACACACAAAAATTAAAACTAAAACTAAAAATTAACATAAATAAAAAGATGAAACATGGCTACATCAATACAGAAAATTTAAAACTAATGGCAAAACAAAAAAGGAAAAACAAAATGAAATGGTTACCAAGGCAATGCAGGTCAGGGTATCAAGGATGGAGGATTCACACAATATTAAAAAGAAATCCAAAAGGGTGGTCAGGAACATGAACTCTGCAAAACAGATGGAGGAGCTAGAGTGAGTTATCTGGGGACTCGGACAGCAAATATAAAAATGATGGAAATGCACATGAAAAATTAAATAATAATAAAAAAATAAATGAAAAAAACGAATAAAACCAAAACAAACAGTTAGTGCATGAACTAAACACTACATGGTGATTGTATCCACAAATTACGGAGTAACTGCCAACATTGGCTTTTATGCAGGTGTGGGCACAGTCCCACCCCCTTTTATAAAGCTTCATCCCAAACACTTTACCTTTCAATAAAGTAATGCAAGAAAGGAAAGCAATCCCTGTCAAGAGATTTAGGCTGTGCAAGCGCTATGGAACAATTCATTCTCAAAGTTCTGAGATATAAAACACACACACACCTTTTCACTTGTGTTCTCCCTCACTAGATGATTTTGTTCCCTTCAAGCAGTGAGCTGGCACCTTTAGGCCCCTTTCACACAAAGGGTCTGATCAGGTCCCTCTTTCGATTTTTCAGGTGGGACCTGATCAGACTCTCCATTCACCACTATGGACAAGTAGGGGTAAATGGACTACACCCGCCTACCTCCAATCCGATACGGTCTCCTAAAAAAAAAAAAAAAAAAAAAGGAAGGGGATCCGTCCCCCCAATCTGTTTAGGTGGATTGGAGAGCAGTCGGGTGTAAATGGAGACCGTTTACAGTCCATAGAGCAGGCAGATGAGGACAGGTCGGTGCCCGGCGATCAAATCAGAGTCCCGGGACCTTAAAAGGGAAGTTCACTTTTTTTCCCCCCCAAGAATCATACACCCAAGTGGTTGCAGCATCGGTCCAATGCAACATCTGTCCCCCGCCGGCTCCAACACCGAGAACTGAGTGATCAAACACCGCTGATCGCTTGGTTCTCACAGCTCCCCGAGCAGAGATCTGGTAACTGTCAGTCAACGGCTCTCTGTTCTGCTCACTGGAGCGCTGGGCTGTGGAGGGAGTGGCTGCCTCAGGCTCTCAGTGGATTGCCGAGAGGCTGAGCCAGGTGCCGGTCCAGGATTGTGGGTGGATCCCAACCAGGACCAGCTCTGTGATGTTGGCCGACAGCGGACTTCAGCCTGCTGTCTGCTGAAAATGGGTTACAGGAGTGCAGAACAAACTGCACTCCGGTGATCCAAAAGGAGAAGTCCAGCCAAACCAGCTTTCCCCTGTACTTCTCCTTTAAGGTTTCATGGAGTTGGGCATTAAGGGAACATCCAGCAATTGGAAGATCACAGCCCCCATGGTGCAAACCAGCAACCCCACACTGCTACAGCCCTACTTATCCCTACATTAAGATCGGGATAATACATTTGCTTTAGAATGCAATTCCAAGTAATATAATAAATAGTTCCAACGGTTTGTTACTGAATAGACAGATACAATGTAGTTCACGTAGAAAGGGGAAGTAGAAGCTCACAGCCAGCCAATCAAATGAGAGTTTCATTTTCTAGCAGACGCAAGTATTAGAGGGGTAGGTCACCTCTACATAAAAACTGCCTATTCCGGTAAGGGGTGTCTGTAGTTAAAAGCAAACTGTGAAGCTCTGACTAATGTTGCTATAGGTGAAGGCCATTTACATAACCTCCCGAAACCTGACTGGAATTATCCCAGGACGTTGCTAAGTGAGGCCTAGCTCACCCCCGACCATCACAGGAGGGAGCCTTTTCTCTGATCCAAACCCCCCTCAAATCCCCCCAATGCAGAAGCTCTGAGCTCAGCGGTGGTGGAGGTGAGCAGTAATGACTAGACCCCACCTACCAACATCCTGGGAGTATTCTGGTCAGGGCCAAGACAAGGAGCGGGCAAGGAGGGGTGGCTGCCCTGGGCACTGTGGTATAATGTGAGGTGTGGGGGCACCACAATAGAGGTTGGGAGGAGGGGGATTTATGTTGGGAGGGGGAAATTTAGGCAGTGGGAGTGGATAAGAATTGTTCTAGGAGGGAAACTTTAGGGAGGTGTGCTGGTAACTTGAAGGGGATTTATGTCGGGAAGGGGCTAGAAAAGGTAATATGGTGGTGGTGGGGGGTTGGATTTGTACTAGGAAGAGATTTTTTTGTGGGGAGGGATTTGCACCAGCAGGGACGGTTGGGGGCATTTGTGCTAGGAGCGGAAATTTTGGGGGATTTGTGCTAGGATGAGGGATTAGGAAGAATTTGTGCTGGGTGGGGGGGGGGGGGGGGTAAGGGTGGGGGAGATGATTTGTGCTCAGAGGGGAAATTGAGGGGGGAGAGGATTTGTACTAGGAGGGGGAATTTTTTTTTTTTTTTTTTAGGAGAGGGTGAATTTGTGCTGGAAGGTGAAAAGATTTGTGCTGAGATGGGGGATGAGGAAGAATTTGTGCTGGGTGGGGGGAATTGGAGTGGGGTGGATGATTTGTGCTCAGAAGGGAAATTTGAGGGGGAGAGGGATTTGTACTAGGAGGGGTAAATTATTTCCGGAGACGGTGGGTTTGTGCTGGGGGCATATGGGGAATAAGAAAATTTGACCTGGGTGGTGAAAAGATTTGTGCTGAGATGGGGGATGAGGAAGAATTTGTGCTGGGTGGGGGGAATTGGAGTGGGGGAAGGGGAGAGGATTTGTGCTCAGAAGGGAAATTTGAGGGGGGGAGAGGATTTGTACTAGGAGGGGCAATTTTTTTCCGGAGACGGTGGGTTTGTGCTGGGGGCATATGGGGAATAAGAGAATTTGACCTGGGTGGTGAAAAGATTTGTGCGGAGATGGGGGGATGAGGAAGAATTTGTGCTGGGTGGGGGGGAATTGGAGTGGGGGTGGAGGATTTGTGCTCAGAAGGGAAATTTGAGGGGGGGGGGAGAGGATTTGTACTAGGAGGGGCATTTTTTTTCCCGGAGACGGTGGGTTTGTGCTGGGGGCATATGGGGAATAAGAGGACTTAAGCTGGAGGGGGTCAAAGTTTAAAGCTGGGAAGGAGGCGATTTCTGCAGGGGGGAGGGCAGATTTGTACTGGAAGGAGGGGGAATTTATTCTAAGGGAGTGAGCATGCAGATTCGTTTTTTGTTTTTTTTAGTTGCGAATAAATATTGCTCATACATCCTGTGGGGGGGATTTGGCATGTCCGCACCGGGCCCCCAGGTGACCTTGTCCCGGAACTGATTCAAGTCAGGCTTTAAGGAGGAACGTAAATGGCTTACACCTATAGTAAGGGCGTTATTCATCTTTAGTCAAAGCTGCACAGTTTGTTTTTATCTACAGACCCCCCCCCCCCCCTTTATCTGCATGGGCAGTTTTTATTTGGGGGTAAAGGTGAACTAATCCTTTAAGGCCTCTGATTGGCGGCTCTAGGCAGATCACTATTCTCCGGATTTATAAAGCAGCCTCGCTGTGACAGTGTATAAACAGAAAACTAAGAGCAAAATTATTAAATCAACTCCACCAAATCTTCTAGAAAAAAAAAAAAGGCACCCAGTGGATTGTCATTACAATCCGAATCATAATTCTAAAAATGATTTCAAACGATACATAAAATAGTCTGACAAACGAATGCAAATGAGAGACGAGCTTCAGAGTAACAAAAAGAGTATTTCAATAAAACAAAAAACAAAAAAAAAAGTAGAGGGTTACGATAAAATGATCCTGTGCTTTGTTGTATGGTTCGCTAAATGGTGGCAAAAATAGCCAACAAAATCATATTCATTTAAATGAATGGATATATATATTAAAAAAAATAAAAAAATGAATACAATTATATATAAAAATATATATACTGTATTTATTGGCGTATAACACTCACTTTTTTCACCATGAAAATCGGGTGCAAGTAGCATGTGCGTGTTATACGCCAATACTTCAATTTTAGATGCCTTGTAGGGGACAGGGAGGGGGGCTGCATTGATGGAAATGGTGAGGCTGCATTGATGTGGACTGATGAGGCTGCATTGATGGCACTTGTGAGGCTGCAGATGGGCATTGATGGCAATGATGAGGCTGCAGATGGGCACTGACCCTTATATTGCTTCAAAGTTCCTTATTTCAAATGTAATTTTTTTTTCCCTGAAACTTCCCTCTTCAAATGAATGTGCGTTATACGCCTGTGCGTGTTATACGCCGATAAATACGGTATACATTTTTTAAAACTGTCATTTTCAGTTTCAGCCTACTACTAATTTTGAGTACAGGGGGTCCCCGACTTGCGAACGCCCAACCTACGAACAGCCCCTACTTACGAACGGGGAGCTGCGGGGACCCTCCGCCATTTTTCGCTCTCTTTCGCCGTCTCTCGGCCGTTCTGCGCATGTGCGGCCATACGGAGCCTCGGAAAATGCCGGAAATGTCCGTAATTTGCCGCGCATGCGCAGGACGGCATTAGACGGAACATCGGAAATGTCCGGAAATCTCCGTATTTGTCGGTCTGCGCATGCACGGCCGACTTACGAACATTTCCGACTTCCGTACAGTCCCTAACGAGTTCGTAACTCGGGGACCCCCTGTACCGCCTAAAATGGTTTTGCACAGAGTGGCCCCGATTCCTCCTTTTCTGGGCTCCCTCCGTGGCACTCCTGGCTCCTCCTCTTCTCCAGTGCCCTGTTGGAGAGCCACTCTTCCTCGGGGGCACCCGTGCGGGCACGTGTCCTGCTGCTGAGTCCATTGAGACAGCAGGAGTCGGTCCGCCCCCCCCCCCCCCCCCCCCCCCCCCCCGTCCTTGGATTTGATTGACAGCAGCAGGAACCAATGGCTGCATAGCTATCAACTTAGTCAATCAGGACCCGAGACACCGGCTGGAGCTGGTGTGCTTGTCCCCGTCGCTGGAAAGACCAGGTTCAGGTAAGAAAAGTGGGGGGGGGGGGCTGCTGCATCATGGGATTTTATTTCCCCTTAATGCATAGAATGCAAACCTCCAGGGTTTACAACCAGAGGCGGCTCTTTAATTAGGCAAATTAGGCGGTCGCCTAAGGCCTCGCACTCCCAGAGGCCTCGCAGCCACCTAATTTACCTGTGGTCAATCACCAGGGTGGCTTTCCACTATTTCCGGTGCTGCCCTATGCTTTCTGATCAACGCTGTCACTTCTGAATACAGAAGCCCGGCTTCTGCAGAAGTGACAGCACAACTCTCCGGGCGGCCGCACTGAACTCTAGGGAGGCGTGGAGGGGTCTGACATCCCTAGTGCCAGGCCAACAGCAGTAATAACATGCTCCGTTTCTGGGTTCTTCCTTAACCCCTGCAAAGGGCGTGAGTGGGGCCTCATGTTTAAATTTTGCCTAAGGCCTCACAAAGCCTAGAGCCACCTCTGTTTACAACCCCTTTAATGTGACCATAGTGACTCTCTTGTTACATGGCAGTGTCAAGCATGAGACCTCAATTGGAATAACTTGGGGGGGGGGGGGGGGGGTGCCCAGAGATGGCCTTTAACCAATTTACCATTTATCTACCCTGTTTCCCCGAAAATAAGACCTAGCGTGATTGTCAATGATGGCTGCAATATAAGCCCTACCCCCAAATAAGCCCTAGTTAAAGTCCTTGTAGGTCTTATTTTCATGCTAGGGATTATTTTCGGGGAAACAGGGTAGGGCTTATTTTGAGGGTAGGGCTTATATTGCAGCCATAACCGACAATTACGATAGGTCTTATTTTAGGGGAAACAGGGTAGTAAGTGTCGCATTAATCCCTCTAAACAATTCTACTCTATTGCCCCCTCCTGTAATTCTACACGACCAGTCAATGGGGTTCTGAACACCAACTTTTTTCGTCCATCAGCCGAGAGTGAAGGGGGGGAGGGGAGGGACTTTAGCTGACAGCTCATAACAAATTCAGACAACATAGTGCATTCAATTCCGCACCGATGCCGGCTCTAGTCAGTGAGAATAACCCACATGCACTTCGATTCTTATAGTCTTATCTACTCACATTAGCATCCTAATCTCTCAATGCAGAATAGGTGAAATTATCCTTGCTGCGTGCCCTTCACAGCGGAGATCACCATATTACACAGAATATCGCACACAAAGGGGTCCTTGAGATCCTCCGTACCCTTGTGTAGAAATGGCGCTCACAAAAAGGAAAAGCAATAAACTTTTCACATGTTAATAGATTGTCCCGGCTTATCTACGGCAATGACACAACGCGCGCCAATTATCAATCCACAGATTTCTCCATCTGCGGAGGGACTTTTTTTTTTTTGGTTTAATGGACAGAGATTAAAATATGCTCAGTGGCATTATCTTGTGTGTTGGGCGAACTGGAGCTCGATACTGCAATTTATTTTTAATCACGGGATTGTTCAATATATAGACAAATAGGAAGCGGCCTACGTTTCAACCAAAATTAGACTATTCGAAGGGGACCGGGGGGGGGGGGGGGGTGATTACCAAGCCGTAAACTTGCAAAAGGCATGAGAAAAAGTGAAGTTTGTGGAAAAGCAAATGACTGCGGACCTTCAGCAACTACACTGGGCAGAAGGTTTTTTTCCCCGACTACGATTTTATACAGAGCTGGAAAAACTTGTGTGCGTGCGCATATTATATATATATATATAAAAATAATTTTTTTTTTATATATTAATCTAAAAACATTTTTATTAAATATATTTAATATATATTTTAATACAAATTATATATATATTTGTAATAAAATATATATAAATATATTTAATAAAAATGTATATATGTATATATATATATATATATATATATATAATATATATATATATATATAATTTTATTTTTTTTTATTTTTTTTGGAGCTGCACGATTCTGTGAAAACTGAGAAATCACAATTTTTTTTAGAATAAAGATCACGATTCTCGCAGCGTTACATCTTTCACATTATACAAAAAACTTGGGCTAACTTTACTGTTTAATTTCTTTTTTTTTAAATTTATTGAAGTGTATTTTTTTTTCCCCAAAAATTGCATTTGAAAGACTGCTGCGCAAATAAAGTACGACATAAAATATTGCAACAATCACCATTTTATTCTCTAGGGTCTCTGATAATTATATATATCACAGTCAATCACAGCCTGCCTCTGGCACCCCCCCGCCCCCCCCCCCCCCAACCAATCCCAGCCTGCCTCTGGCACCCCCCCCCCCCCAACCAATCACAGCCTGCCTCTGGCACCCCCCCCCCAACCAATCCCAGCCTGCCTCTGGCACCCCCCCAACCAATCACAGCCTGCCTCTGGCACCCCCCCAACCAATCACAGCCTGCCTCTGGCACCCCCCCCCCCAATCACAGCCTGCCTCTGGCAACCCTCCAACCAATCACAGCCTGCCTCTGGCACCCCCCCCCCCCAACCAATCACAGCCTGCCTCTGGCACCCCCCCCCCCAACCAATCACAGCCTGCCTCTGGCGGCACCCCCCCTAACCAATCACAGCCTGCCTCTGGCGGCACCCCCCCCAACCAATCACAGCCTGCCTCTGGCACCCCTCCAACCAATCACAGCAAAATTGACGCGGCTGATGCCTGTGAACCCAGGAGGAAGAACGGGTGAAGATGGAAGAGTCTGGACCTGCGACAAACACGCTGGAGGGCTTCCTTTTCAGGAAGTTACTAGGATGTGATGTATATTAGTACATTATGACCAAAAGTATAAGTTGCCCTTTGGGAACACGTAACATGTTCCCAAAGCTGCAGCCGCTGCCCAATCCCCCCCTTGTGACAGAAGTACGGGGAGAAGTTCCCTGTACTAGCTGTCACCTTTTATAATCAGTGCGGCTGTGTGGGAGGCTCCGCCCACTCGGACGCGTCATTCGTTCACACAGCTTTGCATGAGAATGAACTACAAACCCGGTCATCCTTTGCGGATGTCGGCTTGAAGTTCCCAACGAACTACCACAAAACTGCCGAGCTCCATGGTAGTTTATTGATTTTTCCTGATTTATTGATAGTTTATTGATCCTTCCTGTCAGATCGTATCTGCTTGCCCGTATGGGATGTACACACAGATACACTGACAGATTTGCCGATCGCTGGTGCAATCCTTTACATGCTCCAAAAAAAGAAAAAAAAATGCACATTTTTACTTGAAAAAAATAAATGTGCATTTATTCTTTTTTTTTCTAAAAAGTGAATTTATTCTTTAAAAGGATATATAAACATTAGTTTCTTTTTTAAACAAACATGTCATACTTGCCTCCTCTGTGCAGTTGGTTTTGCACAGAGTGGCCCCCGATCCTCGACTTCTGGGGTCCCTCAGCGGCGCTCCTGGCTCCTCCTCCGGAAAAGCGATCTCCCTCGGGGCACCCGTGCGGGCGTGCTCCCGCTACGTCCATTGACACAGACAGCAGGACTCGGCTCCGCCCCCCGGCGTCATTGGATTTGATTGACAGCAGCGGGAGCCAATGACATCAATCTATCCAATCAGGGCCCGAGACACCGGCTGGTGTGGTTCTCATCCCCGGCGCAGGAACGATCGGGCTCAGGTAAGTAAAAGGGGGACTCTGGGGGGGAGGGGGGGGGGGGCTGGGTCACTACAGGAGGTGAAAAACCACGACGGTTTGCAACCCCTTTATACTGCCTGGTGCAGCTTACTACCACTTTAAATAAAATAAAAAAAATAAAAACGAAAAATCCATACATATATAAAAAGTAAAATATACACAGCAGAACATAATGCAATAGACTCATTGCAGAGAACATGACAAAGAAATTATAGAATTAGAGTCAGAATTATAGAAGGGAAATCATTCAATTACCGATCGCTTTAACTTCATTTGTGCCTGCGTTTCATATGCGCATTCATCTTTATTTGGTAAAACATTTCATTTGCTGATAAACCTTGTTAAGGAGAATTGAACAATTAAATAATTGCTTCAATTCAAAAGTTTTATCAAATTCAGCCGGCTTATTCAATTATGCCACGGAGGCCGCTTGTGCTGGCCTGCCCGAACGTTTCGCAGCCTCGCTCAGCCCACTGTACAGAACGCACAGACAATGCAAGACGGCGCAAGCAAAAAGCCTTGATCTGCCAAAAAAAAACTGCGAGACAGGAAATGCAGGAAAGCTCTTCTCTTTATAACAAACAGGGATTCAAACCCAACTGAACTTTCTGTTTTAAGTCAGAACCATTGTGCGTTGCAGTTATAGGCAGATTTGCAATGGTCTAAGCTGGAAAACTACGCACTACAAACCATAGCTGGAATTCCCTAGACATGAGCAATTTGTTTCTTTTCGAATTTTTTTTTTAAACGAATTTCGAAAAATTAGTTCATTCGGAAATATCTGAACAGAAAATCCCTTGACAAATTTTTGCGAATGTTCATAAATTGGGAAAACTGGGAAAGTCGAAAACTGGGAAAGTCGAAAACTGGGAAAGTCGAAAACTGGGAAAGTCGAAAACTGGGAAAGTCGAAAACTGGGAAAGTCGAAAACTGGGAAAGTCGAAAACTGGGAAAGTCGAAAACTGGGAAAGTCGAAAACTGGGAAAGTCGAAAACTGGGAAAGTCGAAAAAAAAAAACTAATGTTTATATATCCTTTTAAAGAATAAATTAACTTTTTAGAAAAAAAATAATAAATGCACATTTATTTTTTTTTTCAAGTAAAAATAATGTGCATTTTTTTTTTCTTTTTTTCGAGCATGTAAAGGATTGCACCAGCGATCGGCAAATCGGCAAAACTGTGAAAGTCGAAAAACTGTGAAAGTCGAAAAACTGTGAAAGTCGAAAAACTGGGAAAGTCGAAAAACTGGGAAAGTCGAAAAACTGGGAAAGTCGAAAAACTGGGAAAGTCGAAAAACTGGGAAAGTCGAAAAACTGGGAAAGTCGAAAAACTGGGAAAGTCGAAAAACTGGGAAAGTCGAAAAACTGGGAAAGTCGAAAAACTGGGAAAGTCGAAAAACTGGGAAAGTCGAAAACTGGGAAAGTCGAAAAACTGGGAAAGTCGAAAAACTGGGAAAGTCGAAAAACTGGGAAAGTCGAAAAACTGGGAAAGTCGAAAAACTGGGAAAGTCGAAAAACTGGGAAAGTCGAGAATTGGAAAAGTCGAGAATTGGAAAAGTCGAGAATCGGAAAAGTCGAAAACCAACTAATAATTGAACTATTACTAATTATTAAATTATAGGTATTGGAATTTCCTTTCAAAATTGTCTGTTAGTGAACGTAACAAATAAAAATGTATCCGACGTTACGAATGCAGCATCTAAACTAATGGAACGTAATGAACAATAATAAATAATAAAAAAATTTTATTATTTATTAATTCGTTCCATTCCATTAGTTTAGATGCGGCATTTGTTATTTTGGAGAATTCTTAACTTTGAAAAAATTTGTAAAATTCGCTAAATTTGAAAGGAAATTCCAATGCCTAATATTTAATAGTTATTCTTTTGAATATTCAGATTTTCTTTCTTATTTTCAAATTCATAAATGTACAAATTAACGAATTTATGAATTTTCAAATTTAAGAAATTGCGATCATAACAAAATGACCTGAAATAAGAAAAAAAATTTAAATAATTAAAAATTAAACGAAAACGAACAAATTTTTTGGCAGTGCAAATTTCTAGAACTCATCAATACAGAAACAACTGTGATTGGCTTTAAAGAGTAACTCCACTTTTGCTGAGGAAAAAAAAAAGCCTCTAGGTGAACTAAGCACATTGCAGGGATTTTAACAAACTTTTGTTACTCAGAAGAAAAAGAAGTTGTTTGTTTGTGTCCATGACCTCAATGAATATGTATGGGAGTGATTTTCTAATTATCAATCAGCTGTTGCACCTGCAGGTTTCTTTTTTTTTTGTTTACAAACTATTTTATTAGGTGCAAAAGGTGGTACAAAAAGAGTACAAAAATATGTCGAAACATTGACAGTAATAACAAGTTTTACATATGTAACATTGTAAGATACAAATGAGTTAGTAGTCTTAGTTATGGTACAAACGTTTTGATTATGGTTTCTAAAGAGGAAAGTGGCAGGGTCTGTAACCCTTTAGGCTTAGTTCACACTGCTGCGACGGCAAAGTAACATTAAATTACAATATGACTTAAGTAGAAACTGTACACGACAGCGCTGCAGATTGAAAAGGCTACTTTTGAGAAAGTCCCTATTGGACGCGACATGTCAGGTGGGCAGGGAAGTGGCGTCACCATGCTGGTGTACCAATGCAGATTGAAAGGGCTACCTTTGAGAAAGTCCCTATTAGACGCAACAGGTCAGGTGGGCAGGGCGGTGGCGTCACCATGCTGGGCAGGCTAAAGCAGATTGAAAAGGAAACATTTGAGAAAGTCCCTATAGGATGAAACGTGTCAGGTGGGTGGAGCGGTGGTGTCTCCATGCTGGGCGGACCAAAGCAGATTGAAAAGGCAACCTTTGAGAAAATCCCTAAAGCGTGATGGTGAACCTTGGCACCCCAGAGGTTTTGGAACTACATTTCCCATGATGTTATTGCACTCTGCAGTGTAGTTGAGCATCATGGGAAATGTAGTTCCAAAACATCTGGGGTGCCAAGGTTCGCCCTCAGTGCCCTATAGGATGCAACGTGTCAGGTGGATGGGGCAGTGGTGTCTCCATGCTGGGTGGACCAATGCAGATTGAAAGGGCTACATTTGACAAAGCCCCTATTAGATGCAACGTGTCAGGTGGGCAGGGCGGTGGCGTCACCAAGCTGGGTGGACCAAAGCAAATTGAAAAGGCAACCTTTGAGAAAGTCCCTATAGGATGCAACGTGTCAGGTGGGTGGGTCGGTGGTGTCTCCATGCTGGTGGACCAATGCAGATTGAAAGGGCTACCTTTGACCAAGCCCCTATTAGATGCAATGTGTCAGGTGGGCAGGGTCGGTGGCGTCACCAAGCTGGGGGGACCAAAGCAGATTGAAAAGACAACCTTTGAAAAAAGTCCCTATAGGCTGCAACGTTTCAGGTGGGTGGGGCGGTGGTGTCCCCATGCTGGGTGGACCAATGCAGATTGAAAGGGCTACCTTTGACAAAGCCCCTATTAGACGCAACGTGTCAGGTGGGTGTCGCAGTGTTGAAAAGGAAAGATCATTTTAATAACATTCAATTACACAATGACTTGTGTAGAAATTGTATATGCTATTTTTTTTTTTCATTTGCCCTCCCCCCCCCCCACGCAAGTGGTGTTACCCTTGAATTAATTATTACTGACGCAACAGTCTTTGCCATTTTTAACTCATCGGTTTAAAACCCAGCAGAATGAATAAACACGCAACTTAGTAAAATTGCAGTTCACGCCACTGACGTTACAATTTCCTATGCGCACTTCAGTGGCATTTAAAAAAAAAAAAAAAATGGTGCTTCTTCCACCTTCGGCGTGTGTTTGTCTGCGCCGGGGAGACGCACCTTGTGTGGAAAAGGAATAAATAAGTAAAAATAATGATAGCGCTCGGCATACAGTAAAAAATCATAACTGCTGAACTCGTGCTCTCGCTGTTCTGAGAGTCTAACTGGGAGGAATTCAAAGATGTGAGACGGGGAAAAAGCGGCAGATTGCAGCCTTTGATGCGCGGGAAGATCATAAGCTCTCCTTTGCACAGATCTAAGGATTGTGTTAGCGTCTTATTTAAAGCTAGACCCATTTCATTAAATATGAAACTGGTACACGGGGCGCCTCCGAATCACCACTGCAGACACAGGGATTTATAGAAAGGAGATTACCGGGAAGTTTTTTTTTTTTTTTTTTTTTTCTGATCCGGAAAACAAACCTCGGCTGGGAGAACGTAAATTTTAAGAATTAGAAAGGAAAAGCTATTAATGTATCAACTGAAAAAAAATAAGAAAATAAAAAAAGAGTACACGCTGTATACGTAGGGAGTGGGGGGATATTCGGAAGTGAATCTGATGAAAAATCCTAAAATAGAAGGAAAGCTTTCACCTGGCGTCCACCTCGTTACAAAGCGGCTAATCTACCGCTCGGTCTATGACACTCGGAATTGATGTCCCAGCTCCCGCCCCCTTCCCATACATCACGATAAGACCGCGCAACGCATATGCTACACCGTGTAAGCGGATCTTTCATCCTGCTTCAGACCTGTCATTCCTGACACGCAGAGGAGGAGGGGGGCCACACACAGAGGCAAAAACTCAAACCTTCTCCACGTTGACCCATCAAGGCACATAACAAAATATTTATTCTATAAAAGATAAAGGATTTATCATTTTTTATATTCTATTTGACTATATTTATTTAATGAATGTATATATTTTAAGCATGTATAGATTTTTTATTAAAACGAGTTTATCATTTTATTTATATATATGTATTTAATGTATGTATATATTTTATTTATATAATTCAAAAGGTTTTATCATTTTATTTATATATGTATTTATTTAAATACTCCCGGCGCCTCCCTCTGAGTTCACAGGAGTCGGAACGACAGAGGAGGCGTCGGGTATCAATGCGCCCTGACAGTATTGACTGCCAGCGTGCATCGAGGACATCCCTTGAAACAACCCTGGGTAGTATACATCCCCCACAATACTGATTTGCGGCTGAACACCTGGGGACCAGCAAAATGTTCTCATGGACTGCTGGTTGGAGACCGCTGATTTAATGTATGTATTTTATTTATTTTAAATAGGGTTTATCATTTTATTTTTGTATGTATTTTTTATGTATATATTATTTAATGTATGTATTCTTTTTTTTTTATTTATTTTAAGGGGTTTATAATTTCATGTATTTATTTAAGGTTTGTATGTATTATTTATTTAATGTTTGTATGTATTTTTTATTTTATAATTTTTTTATTAAAAAGGGTTTATCATTTTTTTTTTTTATGTATGTATTTTTTATTTGACTCGGTGTCCACTATTGCAACCCTGGGGCCCTATCAGTTCAAAAGTGGAGCCCGGGCCCCTGCTGAGGAGGAGGGCCGGCTGTCTTATTACAGACACTAGTCCTCTTCTGCGCCCCCCCCCCCGTGGCATTGCCAGCTTCTCCTCCTCCCTTCTCCATCCGGCTTCACTGCAGGGGGCCTGGATCTAGCATATGCCCCACTTCCATCTGCTGTCTGGCCCCCCCATGTGTGCCCCTTTACCCTGCAGCACTGCCGGCTTCCCTCCTTTCCTCTCCTGCCGGAAGCCCGTTGTGGGCCCATGGCGATGTTTCATTATGGAAAAACAGGAGAAGGGGTCGTCAAATATATAATTAATTGGCCCCTTCCTTTAATGAAGGAACACAGTGAGCGATCAGTACCAACCACTCCTGTGCCCATTCGTTACTGAAGCATAGTAAACTTTATTGTGCTTCAGTTTGTGAATGAGCAAGAAACCTCAGAGCACTTCCTATTCATTCACCTGGGAAGTTGATGCTGCAGAGAGAGGGACTGATAAATCTATGTTCTCAGTCACTTCCTCCCGAAGGGTGGGGGGGGGGGGCCCATGTCAGGCTGTAGGGGGCCCCATGAATTTATAACAGAAGCTCTGGCTATGGTCAACAGAAAAAAAAAAATCCCTGTCAGCCAAACTAATGAAGACCCCCTCCCCCGACACCAAGCGACGGTGAGAGTCGCCGTACACCAGCGGCCGGCTTCTGCTCCCCTTCAGCGAGGAAAGCGACGCTTTATGCGATTTATTAGAAAACAATTTCTAGCAGCCAAAGTCTTGCAGAATAGCCAAAAAGCTGGAGTTGGTTTTCCTGAAATGGAAAGAAAAAAAAAAAAAAAAGAAGTAATTTTATGTGATTTGCTGCAGTGATGAAACCACGTGTATAAAAATCAGTGTTGCCGGGCCGGGCTCTTAAGTCAATAAAAGTGCTATAAATGGAGCCATTCTGCAGACTAAATGCATTTTTTTTTTTTAGCAGATTTTACAGTCTAAAAAGGAGAATAAAAAAGTGAATATTACCAACACTTAAAAGGCGCTCGCTAGCCAAACACGAGATCGGAGTCTGCAATGAGTTATTTTCCACTAATGCTCATCCGTCCAGGTGGGGGGTGCACAGGGCTCCGTCATAAGCTTATCAGCAAAAACTTTTCCTTTTAACCACTTATCATCTGGAAGATTTACCCCCCCCCCATGACCAGGCCATTTTTTGCGCTACTTTAACCACTTCAGCCCCGGAAGGATTAAAGCGGAGGTCCGCCCAATTTTTTTTTTTTTAAAGTACAGCTACAAATACTGCAGCTGCTGACTTTTAAAATAAGGACCTGTCCAGAGCGCGACCGTGATGTCGGCACGCGAAGCCGGTCTCTCCCTCAGCTCTCGGGTGCTGGCGCCGCCATCTTTGGTAAGGTAATCAGGAAGTGAAGCCTTACAGCTGCACTTCCTGGTTCCCTATGCGCAATCCGAATGGTCCCTGCTGTCTCTGGGACCCATGTGTCTCTCCCAGCAGACAGCGCAGGGGGACGGGAAGAGGCGTAGATTCCCGCTGGAGTCTATGCCCGGAAGTGGGGTGTAAATACATGTCTTATACAGGTATCTGCACCCCCCCTCCCCCCTGAAACGTGCCAAATGTGACACTGGAGGGGGGGAGGGTTCAGAAAAGCGGAAGTTCCATTTTTGTGTTGAACTCCGCTTTAATGACCTGGCCATTTTTTTTTTTTTCTCGATACGGCACTGCATCGCTATAACTGACAATTGCGCGGTCGTGCGACGCTGCACCCAAACAAAATTGTTGTGCCCCCCCCCCTCACAACTAGAGCTTTCTTTTGATGGTATTTAATCGCCTTTGGAGGTTTTTTTTTTTTTCCCCCGCAAAAAAAAAAAAAAAAAAACACACAATTTTTTACTTTCTGCAATAAAAAAAATCCCCCCCAAAAAAAAAATATATATAAAACATGTATTCATCAGTTTTAGGCCGATATGTATTCTACATATTTTTGGTAAAAATCACAATAAGCGTATATTGATTGGTCTGCGCAAAAGTTATTGCGTTTACAAAATGGGGATAGATTTATGGCATTTTTATTCTTTTTTTTTTACTAGTAAAGGCGGCGATCAGTGATTTTTAGTGGGACTGCGACATTGCGGCGGACAGATCAGACACCTGACATTTCTTGGGAACCAGTGACATTATTACAGTAATCAATGCTAAAATATGCACTGACATTGTACTAATAACACTGGCAGGGAAGGGGTTAACACTAGGGGCGATCAAGGGGTTAAATGTGTTCCCTGGGAGGTGTTTTATAACTGTATGGGGGGCTGTGGGACTGGGGGAAACACACAGATCAGTCTTCCTGCTTAGCAGGATAACAGATCTCAGTGTCATCCCCTGGCAGAACAGAGATCTGCCTTGTTTACTTCCACAGATCCCCGTTCTGTCCCTGCAGGACAGAGTCCGCCGGACCCGAAACTCACTGAAAACTGAGCATGTGCAGAGCTGCCACCACAGCTGCAAAATCCTGAGCTCAGTGATGGCGAACCTTGGCACCCCAGATGTTTTGGAACTACATTTCTCATGATGCGGCCTAGCTGAGTTGGGCACATGGACAGAAGGGGGAGATGGAGAGCAGCAGGATCAACCAGGTCTTTTGCAGGATACAGAAAAGGAATCTCATAGTCAGCGAGTATGAACAGCACGTAATACATAATTTATTGATAGTTTATTTTATTTTATGGGTTTAGTGACACTTTAAAAGGTGGTACCGATGTTTGAAAAGCCTACAATTCTTTAGACGTATCCCAGCCCCGCCTCTCGATTGGAGCCACGCCCCTAAAAATGGCTCACATCCCAAAGAGCCTCAAGCAGCAACCATAACGAACCACACAAATTTTATGCATCACAAAGCCTATGCGGTCTCCATCTTGAATGTCCCACATTTGCATCTAAACTGTCCAATTACATCCAAAGTCATTTAAAAAAAACGGCGTCCTTCAAGGTTATGTCGGTAACGCTGACGACAAGTGTATGTTTACCGACTCACCGCGCCGGGGTTTATGTCGTCTTTACTGCGCTTTTCTCCCCCCCATGGGTCGCTCTAGATGCAATTAAGGTTTAAGTGTACTTTTTGAACCTTGTATAATAAAAAGCGGAATACAAATCCACCCCTTCATTCCGGGAGTCAAGTCTTTAACCCCTTCAATACCGGGCACTTTCACCCCCTTCCTGCCCAGGCCAATTTTCAGCTTTCAGCGCCGTCACAATTTGAATGACAATTGCGCGGTCATACTACACTGTACCCAAATTAAATTATCATCATTATTTTGGGACAGATAGAGCTTTCTGTTGGTGGTATTTATTCACCACTGGGTTTTCCATTTTTTGCTAAAAAAAAAAAAAAAAAAAACAGAAAATTTTGAAAAAAAAATAATTCTCCTTCATTGATGTGCGCTAATGAGGCTGCACTGATGAGGAGGCACCAATATGAGCCACTGATAGATGACACTGATATACAGCACTGATGAGCAGGCGCTCAAAAGCAGCACTGATTTGCAGCACTGATGAGACAGAACTAAAGGCCACTGATGAGGAGGCACTAATATGCAGCACTGATGGGCAATGATAGGTGGCACTGGTTGCCATCACTGACGGGCACTGATGAGACAGAACTAAAGGCCACTGATGAGGTGGCACTGATGAGGAGGCATTAATATGCAGCACTGATGGGCAATGATAGGTGGCACTGGTTGCCATCACTGACGGGCACTGATGAGACAGAACTAAAGGCCACTGATGAGGTGGCACTGATGAGGAGGCATTAATATGCAGCACTGATGGGCAATGATAGGTGGCACTGGTTGCCATCACTGACGGGCACTGATGAGACAGAACTAAAGGCCACTGATGAGGAGGCATTAATATGCAGCACTGATTGGCATCACTGATGGGCACTGTTGGTGCTGCACTTCTAATCAGTGCCCTGATTATCTGTGTAGATCTCCCCTGTGAGGAATAACCGCCGATAACCATCATTTTATTGTTTACATGTAAACAGCATTGATTGGGCATAGAGCCTCGTCATTGGCTCTTTACTGAGATCGGTGATGCGCCGTGTGCCAGGAACACAGCGCACTGCCGATTGCCGCGATAAGACGAGAGTGGGACGTCATCCCAGAAGGAGAGCGCCACCATGCCCCCTTTGCGGGTGGGAGGTGGTTAAAGCACTAGTTGTCAACTTATGAGCTGAGGGGGGGCCCTCAAATGTGGCCCCTGACATCACCGAAGGGCCGCACAAAATGTTCAATATCTGTAATGCTGGAGAGGATAGCCAGAGACTGCAGACCTAATCGAGGAGATGAGGGTCAGAGAGTGAGGACAGGATATATTGTTTCCTGGGGATATGCTGGAGAAGACAATGGGAAGCTGGGGACATGTTACATGAGGCTGGTAGAGATCAATGCACCCTAATCGGTATTCCCAATACAGACTGCTGGACTTCATATACTGCAGGTTGGGCTCCAGGGCTTTAAAGTGTTAGTCTATCATTAAATATGTCCAACAAAAATTATGCAGTTTATGTACTTTATAGGCACAACCAAAAGTATAATAAAATTACAAAATGTTATTGATGCACAAAAAAGGAGCTTAAAAACATAAAAAAACAAAACAAAACATATGAACTCTAAGGCCGGCTTCACACTGAGGCGGTGCGGGCGGCGACGGTAAAGCAGCGCTATAATTTAGCGCTGCTTTACCATAGTTTTAGCCGCGGTATGCGGCCGCTAGCGGGGTGGTTTTAACCCCCGCTAGCGGCCGCAAAAGGGTTAAAAACCTCCGCAAAGCGCCGCTGCAGCGGCGCTTTGCCGGCGGTATCCCCGCGGTGTCCCATTGATTTCAATGGGTAGTAGCGGTATAGGAGCGGTGAATACACCGCTCCTTCACCGCTCCAAAGATGCTGCTAGCAGGACTTTTTTTTACCGCCCTGCTAGCGCACCGCTCCAGTGTGAAAGCCCTCAGGGCTTTCACACTGGAGACACAGCAGCAGCTGTTTTGGGTCGGTTTGCAGGCGCTATTTTTAGCGCAATAGCGCCTGCAAACCGCCCCAGTGTGAAAGCAGCCTAAATCATTCACCTCTTGGCGCCCACAGTACACACATATGCGGCCTCTCGGTGGGTGAGCCTTGACGCAGAGATGATGCATGTTTAAGTATCAACATATAAACAAACCTGTGTCATGAGCGTGCGCCCTGCACACTCCCGGCAGACTTACTCGCAACTAATTGCAAGCTGCAATCGGGAGCTTCCCGATCATGTGACTGCTGGCGCAGCCAATCACAGCGGTCACATGATCATAAACCCTGCTTTGTCGGGTGATTTGAACTGGGCCGCCACCCTTAACGCCGGCACCTCCTACCCCCTTTTCTGATGCCGGGAGGACTGGATTTCCAATCTGTAATTAGATTTGTTGGGTGATTTGTTACTGGGTCACCACACGCCGGTGCCTCCCGGCATCAGAAACCCCCTTAAAGCGTTACGAGGTTAAGGGTGGTGGCCCAGTTCAAAACGCCCAACAAATCGAATTACAGCTTGGAAATCCAACTGGTATGAAGTAGAGGGTTCCACCACCCTTGCACAAGGGGCTCAACACGTTTCGCATATTTCGCTTCCTCGGGAGCAAGAGGTGCTGGTATAGAAATGCTGCAAATGGCGTCTGCCGAAACCAATAACCCAGGTAAGGTATACCACACAAGGAGCCATAAACACACAACCGAGCTCTACGCATTAGCATCAGCTGGATACATACTAAGATCTATACCAGTGATGGCAAACCTTGGCACCCCAGATGTTTTGGAACTACATTTCCCATGATGCTCCACTACACTGCAGAGGGCATGAGCATCATGGGAAATGTAGTTCCAAAAGATCTAGGGTGCCAAGGTTCACCATCACTGATCTATAAGTCCGTGTGGATGGCGATCCTTAAGGCTCCTTTCACACTTGTGTGACGACAAAGTTGTGCAACTTACATTGCGACTTTGATCTCCCAATTCGGATTCCCAAGTCGCACAAGTGTGAAAGGAGCCCAAGACAAATCCATTTATTTTATAGTATACATCAAATCTCAAACGACAACAAAGATAAAATTCCCAGCTCAACTTACCAGCCAGCCTGCAACAAAAGGAATTGAGGCCACATCACGGCACCCCAGCATTATCTGCAGTCCTAACTCTATACATTTTGAGAGCCTCAATACTGGAAGTACATATATAAGAAATGGATAGATGGTAGGTATGCTTGGAGGTAGCCCACCCCTATACTGGGGCGTCATGACGTGGCCTCTGGAGCTTAGAATAAAAAAAAAAAGAAGAATTACCACCCAAAGCTTTAACTGCTCTATTCATAGAGAAACAATAAGTGACCGGCGCAATTCGTCTAGCAACCGCTATCTGAGCAGTCGGATGATTCAGACGGCAGCTCGCTGCCAACATGTTTGCACATAGACAGCACTGGAAGATTTAATTAGATGGTCTGGCATCAGAGAGTTGGCAAACGAGGAGGGAAAAGACAAACTGGCCTGTCTACCGCCTCGTATGTGACCAAGATAGGAACAAAATGAACAGATAAACAGCCCCTCCTTTGGATGTGCCGAATGAGGACAAAAGACGCGGCTCGGCACGATCTGCTTCATTAAAAAGGTCAGTAAGAGTAAAATATTGTCCGGGGTTTTTAAATATCTCCAGCTGTCGTAACCACTACAAATAAAAACGCAAGGACACAGCGGCGGCGGCGACCTATGGGTCGTTGGTCGCCCTTGTCTGCACCACCCAGCTCAACTGAGGAACAAAAAAGGCAAGGAGCCAAGTGGAAGACTGTTGGCTGAAAAGTGAGTGCGTTCCATCACTGATTGGGTATTCAGGAGCCGCGGGCACTAGAACTGTCTGAATACCGGTGTACTATCATTAGCCGTCCCCCATCACAAAGTGTCCGCTGTGTACTGCGCATGCGCACTACACAGGACACCCATATTCCGAAAATTGCCAAGGATGAACGGTGCCCGCGAGGGGCCCTCTTAGTTTGAGTAGCCCTATATCCGCTTGGATGGTGGGGCTTACACATCCACTCACGGCGCAGGCGCCGTTCATCTTCCGAAAATCTTTATGCTTCGTACTGCGCATGCACAGTACACTTCGGACACCTGGTGATAGCCGGACTGTTCGTGACAGAACACCGGCAGTTCCTTCTTGAAGGAATTCTTTGAGAATCCTTCTTCCTTCCGTCTCTTGTATGCTCATTTCAATTCAGAGGAACACACCTCCATGATTGATTACCTTCTAATCTCTGGGGTGACGGTATGCTATGACTATAACGGGGATTGTTCATACTCTTAACCCCCTATCATAGGCAGGCCATACACGGGTTGAATTTCAAAAGACTTTTCTTTCGAAAATCTTATCTAAGAATTTTAGTTCGTATTTCGCTCACCATTAGTGGGGCTGCAGCAACAGCCGATTTTCATGCGGCCATCAAATTTGAGTAAATCGGACATGTTGGAAACTTTTTTTAAAAAACAAACGATTTTCTAATCAATAATGAGAGAATCGTGCGAGAAATGTAATAGAAAAGGAAAGGTGCAAGAAAATCCCCGGAAAGAAAAAGAAGAGTCCCGGCCACGAAAATTATTTTCTGTTGCAACATGGAGGTGAAATCGAAGGCTTGGCCGAATTTGGAAATCAATGGTGGCCGCCATCGGATCACAAAAACACACAAATTTTCTGATTTTCAAAAGAGAATTATTTTCGAAATTCGACCCATGTTTGGCCAGCATAAAAAAGCCTCATACACACGATCGGACCGTGGACCAACTTTCCCGTGGATTTTTGTCCAAAGGGCGTTGGCCCCAAGTTTGTATTGCATACACACGGCAGGACTTTTTCAGCCAACTTTCACCAAATCACTTGGTTTTTCTGCTCTTTACCGCCACCTTTGGTCAACTTCTGTATTTTTGTCTGATCTTTTGCATTGGTTCTGCATTGGTTTGTACAAAAGTCTGTTGGCTTTGTGTACACACGGTCGGACTTTGGTCCATCGGACTTTTGTTGGCAGAAAGTTGGTCCGTTCGCACAGCCAACAAAAGTCAGATGAAACCTGGAAAAAGTTGGTCCGATGGAGCGTACACACGGTCGGATGTTGGTCCAAAACAGCTAATTTGCATGTTGGTTGTCAAAAAGTCAGATCGTGTGTACGGGCCTTTAGTCTTGCTAATTTGGATGTAGCCTCTGTGTCATCTTTTATTATATTTGTTCTGGTCTGAATACAATGGCCTGATACATATCAACTGTGGGTATAGAATGGGGTATATGGGATTGTATGATTATATATATATATATATATATATATATAAGATATATATTATATTTATTTTTTTTTTTTTTTTAATTTGTGGTTGAACTGGATGGACTTGTGTCTTTTTTTCAACCTATGTAACTATATGTGATAATGCTGGACCAACAGAAGTGAAAGTTGGTTACGATGGATCTATCATAAAAAGGGCAGAGAAGGCGTCGGAAGTGGGGGCAAAATACCTGTATTAGACAGGTTTCTGTACCCCCCCCCCCCGAAAGGTGCCAAATGTGACACCGGAGGGGGGGGGGGGGGGGGAATCCGAAAAGCGGAAGTTGCATTTTTGGGTGGAACTCCACTTGAATTTTATTTTTAATATTGAAAGAAAACTCCTCCATCCATCCAAGTCATTGTTTTATTTTGTTGAGAAATCACTTTGAACTTCACCCCTCCCCCTCCCTCTTGGATTTCTAGCACAGCCATCTTGAGTAAGGGCAGACGATTCATGTAGCATGTACTTCCTGCAGGAAGGTGTGCTTAGCTAAGAAAACCCCCTCCTCCAGATGGAAAAAATAAATGCCTGTGAAGACAACTGGGGTGTATGACATCATCTTGGGCTAAATCAGCCCAAAAAAAAAAAAAAAAAGTATAAAAAAAAATTATAAAGTAAATATAAATAGATCTTCCTTCACAAATGATTATAAATAGTTCAAGTTGATTGAGAGAGTTGAGTTCCACTTTTAGCAGGAACAAGCCCCCCGATCAGGAAGCAGTCCTCAGGGGTACTGTATTGGAATATGAACCGCTCGGTACCCGCTCCCCATTGTGGTTGGCAAGCGCACACTTGAGCCGCCGTCAGAATATTTTTTGTCGTTTTATTTCATCCTTTCCTGTTTTTTTGTTTTGTTAGTAGCGTGTTTCAATGTTGCGCAATAGATCCACTTTACATTTTCAGAGGCGATTCTTTGCACGCAGGTAATTACTTAAAAAGAAAAGAAAAAAAAAAAAAGAAGAAGAACAGGGAAGGTGTAAGTTTTCGAAGGATGATCTTCATTCTATCGGCGCTCGGCTCACACAGCAGAGAAGTGCCTGTGTGTCAGTTCTTGATTCAGCACATCAATAGCTTTCTATTCAATCTGTTAACTGTGTGTGTACAAGATCACACCGAACCCGCTGAGCCGCTAACATAATCTCATCGGCGACGGCCTCCGCTGAAAGGATCTTGAGCGGCACCTAGTAAAATATTACAGCGCTTCGCCACTTGGCAGGTGATGTGGTGTATAATATTTGCCAGAAGAGGGAAAAGATAATATTGCATCGGGATTCAGCCGCACAGCGGGGAACAGACAGACAAAGTATTTCTGTGAATAAAAAAAAAAAAGAGCCGTCTAAAACAAGTGGCATTCAAAAAGGACGCAACGCCACGGGAATGTGCGGTAAACTTCAAGTGGACCTGTCATCGCAATACAGAACATGTCAATTCTTCTCACTTACCCTTTTTTCTTCATTCCGTCGCGGCTTCTGGTGCAACGGGGATATTCGCGCTAAATAAGAACGCATCTGCTTGGTGAATTGTGCCAACGTCAGCGGGTTTCTGAATGGGCAACGAAGCGTGTAATGCAAACAAAGTGGGCCTGGGGGGTTAACGAGCTGCAATGGGCAGGCACCCCAACGTGGACGTTTAAAGAGGAACTCTAGGCTCCCACCAAATCTAAGTCAGCAGCTACAAATACTGCAGCAGCTGACTTTTAATCTTAGGACACTTACCAGGCCAGGGACCCAGCAATGTCCTCACACGAGCCAAATCTTCAATAGGCTTCGGGTGGAGGCACCGGCATCTCAAGTAAGGGAAACAGGAAGTGAAGCCTTGCGGCTTCACAGACTGATTCCTACTGCTCATGTGCGAGCCGAACTGCACCTTGTGAAGGGTCCCATAGTCTTCTGGGACCTGTGAAGGGTCCCAGAAGACTGCAGAGGAAGGGAGAAGGGGTAAGGGGTAAGGGAGGAGGGGGAAGGGGGTGAGGGAGAAGGGGGAAGGGGGTGAGGGAGAAGGGGGTAAGGGAGAGGGAAGAAATGATTTGTCAAAACCAGGTACCTGCTCCCCCCTCCCCTTAAAAAAGTGCCAAATGTGGCAGTGGAGGAGGGGATGCCAACAAGCTGAACTTCCCCTTTTCAGTGACGTTCCACTTTAAGACACTGTACACTTTCAAATGTTTATATACACCCACTGGCCACTTTATTAGGTGCAATTGCTTGGCAGCACAAATTGCTAATCAGCCAATCACATGGCAGAAACTCAGTACATTTATGGAAATCGGAACGTGGTGAAGACTTGCTGAAGTTCAAACCGAGCATCAGAATGGGGAAGAAAGGGGATTGAAGTGACTTTGAACGTGGCATGGTTGTTGGTGGCAGACGGGGCTGGTCTGAGTATTTCTGGGATTTTCACACACAACCATCTCTCGAGTTTACAGAGAATGGTGGGGAAAAAGAGAAAATATCCAGTGAGCAGCTGTTGTGTGGAGGAAAATGCCTGGTTCATGTCAGAGGAGTATGGGCAGACTGGATAGATAGGCAACAGTAACTCAAATAACCCCTCATTACACCCAAGGTATTCAGAATACCATCTCTGAACACACAACACATCCAACCTTGAAGCAGATGGTCTACAGCAGCAGAAGACCACACCGGGTGCCACTCCTGTCAGCTAAGAACAGGAAACTGAGGCTACAATTCGCACAGATCACCAAAATTGGATACTAGAAGATTGGAAAAACGTTGGCGGGTCTGATGAGTCTGGATTTCAGATGCGACATTCAGATGGTCGGGTCAGAATTTGGCGCATGGATGCATCCTGCCTTGTATCACCAGTCCAGGCTGGTGGTGGGGGGTGTAATGGTGTGGGGGATGGGATATCACCAGTTCAGGCTGGTGGTGGGGGGTGTAATGGTGTGGGGGGGGGGGGATATTTTCTTGGCACACTTTGGGCCCCTTAGTACCAATTGATCATGGTTTAATCAAAATGGCCTACCTGAGTATTGTTGCTGACCATGTCCATCCCTTTACGACTACAGTGTCCCCATCTTCTGATGGCTCCTTCCAGCAGGATAATGGCACCATGTCACAAAGCTCCAATCATCTCCCCACTGGACAAGGAGGTCATTGTACACACTCACCAGATCTCAATCCTATACATATATATTGGATTGAGATCTGGTGAGTGTGTACACAGACATCATTGTCCAGTGGTGAGATGATTGGAGCTTTGTGACATGGTGTATTATCCTGCTGGAAGGAGCCATCAGAAGATGGGGACAGTGTGTGTAATAATAAAAAAAAAAAAAAATTATATATAGAGATATAGATAGAGATATAGATAGAGATATAGATAGAGAGATAGAGATATAGAGAGAGATAGAGAGATAGAGAGATATAGAGATATAGATAGAGATAGCGATATAGATAGAGATAGCGATATAGAGATATAGATAGCGATATAGATAGAGATATAGATAGAGATATAGAGATATAGATAGAGAGATAGAGAGAGATACAGTGTCCCCATCTTCTGATGGCTCCTTCCAGCAGGATAATGCACCAATCATCTCACCACTGGACAATGATGTCTGTGTACACACTCACCAGATCTCAATCCAATATATATGTATAGGATAATATACATGTATAGGATTGAGATCTGGTGAGTGTGTACAGTGACCTCATTGTCCAGTGGTGAGATGATTGGAGCTTTGTGACATGGTGCATTATCCCGCTGGAAGGAGCAATCAGAAGATGGGGACACTGTGTGTAAGTGTGTGTGTGTGTGTGTGTGTGTGTGTGTGTGTGTGTGTGTGTGTGTGTGTGTGTGTGTGTGTGTGTGTGTGTGTGTGTGTGTGTGTGTGTGTACACACACACATATTTATATTTTTTTTAATTTACCATTATTTACTATTAGAGTTACTATTTCAATAAATGTTTTTGTACCCAAAGTTCAGCTTTAAATTTTGGATAATGCCCTTTAATGAAAAAAAAAAAAAAAAAAAAAAAGTCTTAGGTGAACGTTTTTTCCCCCCCCCCCCCCCCCCCTCCCCAGACGCCGAGAAAAACGGCTGCCCTTTACTAGACAGCTTTTTATGAGAAAATCCCTAAATAAAATCTCGGTGTAAAATGTGTTAATCTCCGGCAGGGTAAGGTCTACAGTGAATCCAAAAAAAAAAGCAATATAGCGGAGGCCTTCAGCAAACAGCCAACCAAAAAAAAAAAATAAAAAAAAAAAAAAACCTCAACCCACCTGTCAATGTGTGGGCAGCGAGAAACTGTTGACATAAGTCTACAGCAAATATTTCCTCAGCTCAGACATACAAATCCCTCACATCTGTCCGACAAGTCATCACAGGTAACATTTTACTTTTGGAAAAAAATAAATAAATATAAAGTCTCATTTGAGAATAAAAAAAAAAAGAAGAGGGACTGGGATTGCGGTGATTACTGGCCTATGCATACCCGCCGAGCGTTTTTCGGCAGACGTGAACGGCGGATAAGTTACTGCCGGCGTTAAAACTTGTCATCAATTGCGAAGTACACGTGTAAAATTGTTTCTTAAGCAAAGGGCACCTCTTCAGTCACTTTAATGTGCCGAGTAGAATAGTTATTTTAAGTCGCTCCCAAACATAAACACTCGAGAAGCAGAGGATAAAAACCGTGTGTATGATAGGTTTTAACTATAATTGCGCTTTAAAGAGTGTTATTTTTTTCTTTTTTTTTCCTTGTCACAGGCTGCCGAGATGTTTTGGAGAAGGGTAAGGAGAGATCGCCTAAAATACTTTCGCAGCGACGGGTGAGTTTTTTATTTATTTATTTATTTTTCCGAACCGTGGCAAGAAATGTCAGGACTGGAGTCAAGGACACTTCCAGCTGTGGCCGGGTAATTAGATTAGCGGTTCACAGCCAAGAAAAGGTTTAGATCTAATTTGACAATAACTTTCCCCGCGCAGCGACGTATTCCGCACATACGTTTTGGCAATGCGTTTGTTTTGGCACCCGTTAGCTGGCATCAAAGTTTGTCAATCCATTTATAGTATTAGGTCTGTTTGGGCTTTAACCACTTTCAGCCCCGGACCAATTGGCAGCCAAAGGACCAGGCCCCTTTTTTTGCGATTCGGCACTGCGTCGCTTTAACTGACAATTGCGCAGTCGTGCGACGTGGCTCCCAAACAAAATTGACGTCCTTTTTTTTCCCCACAAATAGAGCTTTCTTTTGGTGGTATTTGATCGCCCCTGCGGTTTTTATTTTTTGCGCTAAAAACAAAAAAGTGCGACAGTTTTGAAAAAAAAACGCATTCTTTTTTTATTTTTTGCTATAATAAATATCCCCCAAAAATATATAAAAAAAAACTTTTTTTTTCCCTCAGTTTAGGCCGATACGTATTCTTCTACATATTTTTGGTAAAAAAATAAAATCGCAATAAGCGATTATTAATTGGTTTGCGCAGAAGTTATAGCGTTTACAAGATAGGGGATGGTTTTATAGCATTTTTATTAATAATTTTTTTTTATTAGTAATGGCGGCGATCAGCAATTTTTATTGTGACTGCGACATTATGGCGGACACATCGGACATTTTTGACACATTTTTGGGACCATTGTCATTTATACAGCAATCAATGCTATTTAAATGCATTGATTCCTGTATAAATGACACTGGCAGTGAAGGGGTTAACCACTAGTTGGCAGTGTAGGGGTTAAGTATGCCTAGATGTGTGTTTCTTACTGTGGGGGGGGGGCGTGGCTGTCAGCTAGTGAATGCTGATCTCTGCTCCAATCACAGGGAGCAGAGATCGGCATCACTAGTTGCTAGGCAGAACGGGGAGATGCTGTTTATTCCCGCATCTCCCCGTTCAGCCTTCCCGTGAGACGATCGCGGGTGTCCCCGCGGCGATCGAGTCTGCGGGACCCGCGACCGGCCTCACGGGGGTCCCGACCAGTGCGCCGCTCCCAATGGCACAGAGGCATTAAGGAGGGACTTTTATATATACGCCCTCCTGCCGACATATATCGTTGTGCACCGGTCGGGAACCGGTTAAAGTGATTCTAAACCTTAGATTGTTTTTTAAATAATAAACATGTTATAATTTCCTGCTCTGTGTAATGGTTTTGCACAGAGCAGCCCCCGATCCTCCTCTTCTGGCACCCCCCTGCCTCCTCTTCAGCAAGAGCCCACCATAGGAAGCCGCTTTTTAATGGGGGGGGGGCACTCGTTACGGGCTGGATCCTGAGCACCGCTGCCTACGTCTATAGACACAGTGAGGCTCGGCTCCACCCCCTGCTTCCCCGTCATAGGATTTAATGGACAGCAGCAGAGAGCCAATGGTTCCTTGCTGCTATCAATCTGCCCTGTGAGGAGGAAGCTCATCTCACCCTCCGCCCCTAACCCCCCCCGCTTATAAATCTTTTTACATTGAAATACTGTCACTATGTACCTTCTTGGCTGATCGGTATAGCACGGTCACATGATAAACTGCAGTGTTTGAGTGCTGAGTGTTCAGGTAGGAGGAGATTTCCACTACAGCCTGTGTCCTCATACTGTTATGGGAGGCGGATCCATCCATCAAGATGTGACATCCCACCCACTGTGTTCTTTTTTTAGTTACTGGACATGGAGGAGGAAGGAGGGACTGGGCTCTCATCTAGGATCTTTATACACACCCAAATGTGTGAGGTTAATACCATGTGACCTGAAAAGCTCATCTCAACAAGAAAATGTTCTCTCCAGTAGGGTTGTCCCGATACTAGTATCGGTATCGGGACCGATACCGGGCATTTGCGCCAGTACTTGTACTCGCACAAATGCTCCCGATGCCAGATCCGATACCTGGGAGTGATAAAGCCACCCGGCGCAATCGGAAGTCAGTGGGTGGAGCAATGGAAGCGACGCTCCGCGTCGATGTCGGCTGTAGGACATCCCGACGCCCATCTTGGTACACCCTGCACTCGGCTGCAGTAAGCCAGCAGTACACATCTCGTTACACCCAGCCCATATAGTCAGGGCTGGGTGTACCAAGATGGCCGCTGCTGCTTTTATGCAGCCGAGTGCAAGAAGTACCAAGATGGGTCGTCGCAGGCAGCCTTTCCTCATGACATTTCAGTGCCTGCCCATCAGTGCCCATAAATGCCATCTATCAGTGCCAGCTGCCACCTATCGATGCCATCAGTGCCAGCGCCACCTATCAATGCCATCTGTCATTGCTCATCAGTGCCACCTAATCCCATCAGTGCTGCTTAATCAGTGCCACCTAATCTGTATTGTGCTTTGAAAACTGTCACATGACATTAAAAAAAAAGTATCAATATCGGCGAGGACTAGAAAAAAAAGTATCGGTACTTGTACTCGGTCTTAAAAAAGTGGTATCGGGACAACCCAACTCTCCAGCAATATAGGCAAAACTGAGCATGTGCAGCCTTACTACTCTGCTTCTTACATGGCAAGATAGACCCTCTGCAGGATCAAAGAGCCTTTTTACACAATACAGAGCATCAATCCCTTAAGTTCCATAGTGAGTATAACAAGCATCCTATTCTGCATATACAGACAGATTTTACTGTTGTGGAGTATTTAAGTCCATGCAAGGACCACGTCTGCCACATCTGCCCGCATGGGGATGCACAGGTGTTCCTTGCATCCCTGTAAAGGCAGTGCCATTCATGTCAGTTGAGACACAGTGGCTGCATGGACACTGCGATTTCTCCCAATGTGACAGCCACGTGGGTACTACAGTGTACTTTATCCCTCACTCTCCCAGCAATCTGTGCTAACCTCCACTCTCGGAGTGTGGACGGGCTCTTCACATCCTCACCAGAGACGCAGATTTGTGGGAGGTGGCGGGGAGGAAGCCTGCATTGAGCGAGGAATAAAATACTGTATATACTCGAGTATAAGCCGAGGCACATAATTTTACCACAAAAAACTGGGAAAATGTATTGACTCGAGTAGAAGCCTAGGGTGAGAAATGCAGCAGCTACTGGTAAACAATGTCCATCTGCAGCCTCGCCATGCCCACCTGTATCAGTGCCCATCTGCAGCCTCGCCGTGCCCACCTGTATCAGTGCCCATCTGCAGCCTCGCCGTGCCCACCCGTATCAGTGCCCATCTGCAGCCTCGCCGTGCCCACCCGTATCAGTGCCCATCTGCAGCCTCGCCGTGCCCACCCGTATCAGTGCCCATCTGCAGCCTCGCCGTGCCCACCCGTATCAGTGCCCATCTGCAGCCTCGCCGTGCCCACCCGTATCAGTGCCCATCTGCAGCCTCGCCGTGCCCACCCGTATCAGTGCCCATCTGCAGCCTCGCCGTGCCCACCCGTATCAGTGCCCATCTGCAGCCTCGCCGTGCCCACCCGTATCAGTGCCCATCTGCAGCCTCGCCGTGCCCACCCGTATCAGTGCCCATCTGCCGCCTCGCCGTGCCCACCCGTATCAGTGCCCATCTGCCGCCTCGCCGTGCCCACCCGTATCAGTGCCCATCTGCCGCCTCGCCGTGCCCACCCGTATCAGTGCCCATCTGCAGCCTCGCCGTGCCCACCCGTATCAGTGCCCATCTGCAGCCTCGCCGTGCCCACCCGTATCAGTGCCCATCTGCAGCCTCGCCGTGCCCACCCGTATCAGTGCCCATCTGCAGCCTCGCCGTGCCCACCCGTATCAGTGCCCATCTGCAGCCTCGCCGTGCCCACCCGTATCAGTGCCCATCTGCAGCCTCGCCGTGCCCACCCGTATCAGTGCCCATCTGCAGCCTCGCCGTGCCCACCCGTATCAGTGCCCATCTGCAGCCTCGCCGTGCCCACCCGTATCAGTGCCCATCTGCAGCCTCGCCGTGCCCACCCGTATCAGTGCCCATCTGCAGCCTCGCCGTGCCCACCCGTATCAGTGCCCATCTGCAGCCTCGCCGTGCCCACCCGTATCAGTGCCCATCTGCAGCCTCGCCGTGCCCACCCGTATCAGTGCCCATCTGCAGCCTCGCCGTGCCCACCCGTATCAGTGCCCATCTGCAGCCTCGCCGTGCCCACCCGTATCAGTGCCCATCTGCAGCCGCGCCGTGCCCACCCGCAACCTCGCCGTGCCCATCTGCAGCCTCGCCGTGCCCATCTGCAGCCTCGCCGTGCCCACCTGCCTGTACAAACAGCGAGTGTCTCCCGCTGTGTCATGCAACTGCAGTCTTAACTGTTCGGCGGCCGTCCACTGTAACAAAGCCCCGCCTCCTCCTCGTCCGTGTTAGACGGAACACTGATTCAGTTTCCCAGCAGTGTATCAGTGTTCATTGTTTTCCGTCTATCACGGACAAGGAGGAGGAGGCGGGGCTTTGTTACAGTGGACGGCCGCCGAACAGTTAAGACTGCATGACACAGCGGGAGACCCTCACTCCAGTATAAGCCGAGGGAAGCTTTTTTAGCATAAAAAAAAAAATGTGCTGAAAAAGTCGGCTTATACTCAAGTATATATAGTAATTTAAAACTTGCTATCCAGGGAGGATGGGGGTGTCGGTGTCACAGGATACTAATAATTTCTTGCTGACTGAGCTTTAGGCTGGCTGGCTTTAGGTTTCCTTGGTGAGACCACATTTCCATCAAGCTGCTCTCTTTTAACCATTAACCATTTAAAAAAAAAAAAAAGTATGATACATCCCCTTCCGGGTTTTAGGCGTAGGAGACCTGATCGCTCCAACGGGTTTCCTCCACCTGCACCCACATGTGGCCCAGGACACGATCGCCGGCCTCATTAGTAGACGTTTTGTGTCTTTTGATACCCGGCTGATCCTTCGGTTTAGTGGATCAGTTTTAAAACGAGAGCATTTTTCTGTAATTATACCGTTTTTTTTTTTGTTTTTTTCCATGTCGGAGTTCTGCAGGCCTCTTGGGCATCCGGTTTAAATAAATCTCTGTGATCTCTATGACACAAAGTGGAAGGAAAAAAATAAAAAAGCATAAATTACAAATACCAACAGCATTTCTACAAATATGGAAAGAGCAAAGGTGTTTCTTTTTTTTTTTTATTAACAGCGCTTAGTATTGTAATCATTATAATTTAATGTTATTTAGGGATGAAAAAGGCTGTTAACATGAAACATCAAGAGCGCCGACATCAAAGCGGATTTATATAAAAGGTTCTCTATATATACGGTAAGTGGTTAGCATAGTGGGAATATATATTTGTGCCGCACATTCTTAAACTTTTTTTTTTTTTTTTTAGGTAAATATGGAATACGACCATTTTGTCCAGGCAGCAGGTGGCGCTCTGATTTCCTTTTCACTTTTCCCTCTCCAACACACTACAAAAGCCCCCCCCCCCCCCCGGTTTACAGATCAGTTAGTCAAGGTCTTAACCAGGGCAGGGCATAAGGGGCAGCTGCCCTGGGCCCAGTCATTGTTGTGCGGCCCAAAGCAGCTGCCCCCCTTGAGCCTACACTGTCTGAAAATTGTTGACAAGTGGATTCAGGAGGGCCCAAGAAAAATGTTTGTCCGGGGTCCAATCAATATTAACTGCTTGCCGACCAGCCGCCGTCATTTTACTGCCGCAGGTTGGCACGATCCCGCGAACCGTCATAGCTGTACGTTGGGTCACGGGATCGGGATAGCAGGCGCGCGCTGCACAGCAGGGGTGCTGATGCTCGTGGCCGACAGTTGCGATGACCGCCGGCCACGAGCAATTGTGAGCAGGAGAGACAAAAAAGGGAGTGTGTATAAACACACACCTCTCTGTTCTGTTAGGAGTGACAGATCGTGTGTTCCTATTAGCTAGGAATAACAATCCGTCACTTCCTCTAGTTAGTCCCCCTCCCCTTCAATTAGAATCACCTCCCAGGGAACACATCAACCTCTTGATCGCCCACTAGTGTTAACCCTTTCACTGCCAGTCCCATTTTTACAGTAATCGGTGCATTTTTTTTTTAGCACTGATCGCTGTATAAATGACAATGGTCCCAAAAATGTGTCCGCCATAATGTCACAATCATGGAAAAAAAAAAAAAAATAAAAAAAATAAAAAAAAAATCGCAGATCGCCGCCATTACTAGTAAAAAAATAAAATTATAAAAAATCCTATAAATCTATCCCCTATTGGCTGTTTTTTTTCCATGTATTCTTCATAAAAAATGGGATGTGGTGTCCTCTCTGACCAGGCAACCCTCTATCTTTTTGATGTTTTAGGTTCTCAAGTTTATGCACTCTGGCAGACATGACAGGTCCACTTTAAGATCCGTGAGAGGGAGTCGTGATAACTGTACGGCGCTCACCACCGACAGAAACGAGAGAGAGGGAGTCGTGATAACTGTACGGTGCTCACCGACAGAAACAACGAGAGAGAGGGAGTGGTGATAACCGTACGGTGCTCACCGACAGAAACAACGAGAGAGAGGGAGTGGTGATAACCGTACGGTGCTCACCGACAGAAACAACGAGAGAGAGAGGGAGTCGTGATAACTGTACGGTGCTCACTACCGACAGAAACAACGAGAGAGAGGGAGTCGTGCTAACTGTACGGTGCTCACCGACAGAAACAACGAGAGAGAGGGAGTCGTGCTAACTGTACGCCGCTCACCGACAGAAACAATGAGAGAGAGGGAGTCGTGATAACTGTACGCCGCTCACCGACAGAAACAAGAGAGAGAGAGTTGTGATAACTGTACGGCGCTCACTACCGACAGAAACAACGAGAGAGAGGGAGTGGTGATAACCGTACGGTGCTCACCGACAGAAACAACGAGAGAGAGGGAGTCGTGATAACTGTACGCCGCTCACCGACAGAAACAACGAGAGAGAGAGAGAGTTGTGATAACTGTACGGCGCTCACTACCGACAGAAACGAGAGAGAGGGAGTGGTGATAACCGTACGGTGCTCACCGACAGAAACAACGAGAGAGAGAGAGAGTCGTGATAACTGTACGACGCTCACTACCGACAGAAACAACGAGAGAGAGAGGGAATCGTGCCAACTGTACGCCGCTCACCGACAGAAACAACGAGAGAGAGAGAGAGAGAGAGAGAGTCGTGATAACTGTACGGCGCTCACTACCGACAGAAACAACGAGAGAGAGAGGGAATCGTGCCAACTGTACGACGCTCACTACCGACAGAAACATTGAGAGAGGGGGAGTCGTGATAACCGTACGGTGCTCACCGACAGAAACAACGAGAGAGAGGGAGTCGTGCCAACTGTACGGTGCTCACCTCCGACAAACAACGAGAGAGAGGGAGTCGTGCCAACTGTACGGTGCTCACCTCCGACAAACAACGAGAGAGAGGGAGTCGTGCCAACTGTACGGTGCTCACCTCCGACAAACAACGAGAGAGAGGGAGTCGTGCCAACTGTACGGTGCTCACCTCCGGCAAACAACGAGAGAGAGGGAGTCGTGATAACTGTATGGTGCTCACCACTGACAGAAACGAGAGAGGGAGTCGTGCCAACTGTACGGTGCTCACCACCGACAGAAACAACGAGAGAGAGGGAGTCGTGATAACGGTACGGTGCTCACCACCGACAGAAACAACGAGAGAGAGGGAGTCGCGATAACTGTACGGTGCTCACCACCGACAGAAACAACGAGAGAGAGGGAGTCGTGATAACTGTACGGTGCTCACCACCGACAGAAACAACGAGAGAGAGGGAGTCGTGATAACTGTACGGCGCTCACCACCGACAGAAACAACGAGAGAGAGGGAGTCGTGATAACTGTACGGTGCTCACCACCGACAGAAACAACGAGAGAGAGGGAGTCGTGATAACCGTACGGCGCTCACCACCGACAGACAAGATAACGAGAGAGGGAGCCACCATTTTTTTTTTATCTTTTATTTGTGTTTGTTATATCCATAAACCCCCATTTATACATTTTTTTAATCTTCGCAGTTCTTCAGTAATGACGCTGGCGTGATCTCATAATACGGACAGATCAAACACAGGCAGCGCTGATTAGTAAAGTCTTTTTTTTTTTTTTTAGCCAACAGCTGATGTAATCGCTCCTGGAGGATATCCTAGGTAATTAACCAGTACTGTTAACAAATAAGCAGTTTAGATTTATATGTGGTGAAATGATTGTCCAGACGCACATTAATTCTTAAGCTTCTTATATCTCCGCTTTGATTTGCAGCTCTAATACCAGCGCTTTTTGGCGGCTCCCATGTGTCACTGCGGGCACTAAAAAAGCGGAATCTGCTTCACCAACAGGTGGCTTTTAAAATACATTAAGGGGGACCTAAAAAGAATCTTAGGGTCTGGGGGTCACTTCCCCTTGTCCCACATTGGGTCATCAGATTAGGGTTCTACACATACCAGCAGATTCCCTGCCATTTCCACCCCTGGCCATGGCAAGATCCCCACCCCCCCCAAATTAGCGCTGCCTGTGTCTGATCTGTCCGTATTATGAGATCATAAGGGATCGGTAAGGGTGGCAGTGGGATGTAACAGGGGTTCTACTTTAAATCGAAACTTCACCCAAAAAAGGGGGCGTTCCGCTTTTCTACATCCCCCCCAAATCACGTTTGGATACATTTTTTGAGAGGGGGGCGCTACATAATTTTGAAAGGCCTAGGCATCCTGAGCGGAAGTTCAGTCTCCCTACTTTGCCAGCCGCCATCTAGGACACGTTACAAGTCGCGCCCGCGCAGTAGGAATCGAGCTGTAAAGCCGCAAAGAGTCTCAGCCAGCTAAGCCAAGGAACTCGAAGACTGACAAAGAACCGGATTAGGTCTGGACCACGCTGGATCCCTGGACAGGTAAGTGTCCAGTATTCGTAGCTGCTAATTTTTTTTGCTGGGTGGGGGAATGAAGATCCTGAACCCCACTTTGTCTAGAGACACAGGCAGCGGGGGCTCGGGAGCGAGCCCGTACGAGTGCCCCCATAGAAAACGGCCAAAGAGAAGGAGCCAGGAGTTCTGGTGGGTGAACCCCAGAGAATGAGGATCAATTTAATAAAAAATAAAAAAAATGGAAGCTCTACAATCACTTTAAAGTGGAACTTCACTCTCTAAATCAACATGGACCATTTGGAATCCTTATTGCTGCTCCTTATGTTCGTATTTTTTATTTTTTTTTTCCATTTCTTCAGTAACTTCCTGGTTTCCATGCCTAGGAAAATGATGTCTCACATTCCAGGAGTCTTCACGAGGGGAGGAGAGGTTTTCTTGCATCCTTCGACTCCCCTCCCCAAGATGTATGAACATTATGTGTCAGCGAAAACTCCCCCCCAGAAAGAAAAACAAGCACTAATCTGCATGTTCGCCCCCCAAAGGATAAATTCCCCCTCCTCCTAGTACAAATCCACCCCCCTAATGAACCCCCCCAGCACAAATCTGTCTCCCATTCCCCACAGTTCAAATCCTCTCTCCGCTAGCACATGCCCCCCCCCCCCCAAAGAAAATGTTCCCCTCCTAGCACAAATCCTCTACCCCTCAAATCTCCCCTCCAAGCTCAAATCCTCTCCATCCCCCTTCCAGCACAAATTCCCCTCCTCCAATCCCCCAACCTAGCACAAATCCCTCCCCCCCAACCTCCCCCTACTAACACTGACGATACGTCCCTACACTCGGCTTGAGTGCTTTTGTCATATACCACTTCCTCCCAGTCTGAATATAGATATCAGATATTCCAACCGCTCGCAAGCGCAAAACAAGACGACACTTGCTTAGCTGCTCAACATGGACTGATTTATTAGAACCAAAATGACAAGTATTTATAATACAGTAGAACAGGAGGTCCCCCCTCCTGCTCATATTATTCCAACAATACTATTGTAGCCAGAAACAGAATTAACATGAGCTAATTATCTAAATCAACACTGGACTCCTTCATACAATTACAGGGTTAATTAGCACATACAACAATAGGTGAAATACTCTTAGAATCTGTGTCAAGCCAGACTAGACTCATTTACATTATACAAGACAACAGACAGGTGGCTGGAGTTGATGATATTAGCATCTAACATGTGTGTGTCCCAACAGCATGAGACAACGCACATTATATATACAGCATTGAATCTGACTAGCACAGATTATAGTGGGGTTCTCATTCACCCTGTGCCCCTTAAAATCCAGGGCCCCATAATCGGTCGGCAAGAGGCTCGCATTCAGTCCTCTCCAAAAGCTTGTGTCCTGGCTATGTCTGTCACAAACACAACACAACTATATAATCCTAACTATCCCCCCCCCCCCAAAAAAAATGTTTTACTTTTATAGCATAACCCCCCCCCAGCACAAGTCCTCCCCCCCCCCCCCCATCATCCCCATATCACCACTCCTAGCACCCCATCCCCAAATTTGCCCTCCTAGAATAATTCTTAGCCCCTCCTTCTTGCCCCCCATATGTCCCTTCTCAACACAAATCTCCTCCCCCGAATCTATCACATGATACCACAGTGCCCAGGGCAGCCGCCCTGCTCTTGCCCACCCCCTTGTCTCGGCCCTGCGCCTATCTATTTACTAACGCTCGCAGCGTCAGGATTACAGATACTTCATGTTTATTGAAAGAGTTTAGTCCCACACTAAAGCTGAGCCACCTCAACCAAAACCTGAAATAAATCTGTTGAGGGTAGACCACCCCCCCCCCCCCTTGTAATCTTTGCTGGAAAAGCCCCCCTTAATGCAACAACAGAGCTACTAATAAGCCAGCCATTGCGGTCTAATAAGCCTCCCCTCCCCACCCCCACCCCTAGCCACCGCAGGTACTTTACACAAGCTGATGAGGCAGAAAGCACTTCGAAAAAGTTCAAGGGGTTTTCTAGTAGCGAGCCTGGCAGTTCCATTTAAAGATACCAATCTCTATTAACCTGGTGCTGATTAACAGTTGTCATTGCTATGAATCATAATCAAGCGATTATTTATAAAGCAGCAAGCGAAAAGCAAGGACAGCAATTCATTCTCCCTCCTGTAAGTCTGCCGCTCTGCCAACTTATTACATTCATTTCCAATAAAGGAGGAGAAGAAGAAGAAAGAAAAAAAAAAAAAAATTGAATAATGGACTCTCACTGCAAATTAACTTTCAAAATAATAATGGTCGAATTGGATGCGTGGGTTATTTATACCGCCAGACGCCTTTCTTTCATGGAGTATTGACTGGAGATGGCAAAACGCGCACCGGAGGACAGTATCCGGAGTCGGTGGATGAAGAGGTTGGGGCTTATTTATGACCTGTAACGTTAGGAGACCGTAAAACCACATCTCCTGCTTCCACTTGACCTGAATCTTTGAGTTCTTTGCCACAAATACACATCTTTACGGCAAGTCTCTCTCGTAGATTTACTAAATAAGAGGGTTTGGACTCGGGAATCAATATTTAGGAAGAAAAAAAAAAAAAAAAGCCAACGTCCGATAGGCAATCCAAGAAAACATTAGATTTTTTATTTTTTTTTGCTGTTTAATCGGGGCCTTTATTTATAGGCCCGAGGATAAAAAATTAAGACTTACAACCTGGAAGAGATTTTATTATTTTTTTTGTTCTTCGGCAAAAGACGGTTTCTGATTTTCAGTTTTGACAGATCTCGTATATTTCACGTCGGAAGCTTGGTTTTTCGGGTTCCTGGGGACGCAGGCCTGATGTCACTAATGAAGCGGCGAGGCGGTCGTTTGACTGCCCCAGTGGTATCGTGTACTTACATATTCCAGGCACTGCCTAGTTTTATGAGCAACTTGTACCACCTTTAAGAGAGAAATACAACACGGGGCATAAATTACCCGCCTCGTATTTATTTATTAATTTTTTTCTCTGCGAGTCGAAAAAAGGTAAAATAAGCGCCGGAGTAAAAACCAAAAGCGTAAAGCTGTGTACAGGAAAAACCGAATATGGCGTGCACGCCGTCCAACCTGAAAGAACGGGCGCATCGGGTTATGTGAAGGGTGGCCACCAATCCCAGGTAATACCGGGTCGTCCACCGGTTTCAAAAGGTAAAATGCTGCATCCTGTATTGCAGGTATCCTCAAACTACGGCCCTCCAGCTGTTGCGGAACTACACATCCCATGAGGCATTGTAAAACTCTGACATTCACAGACATGACTAGGCATGATGGGAATTGTAGTTCCTAAACAACTGGAGGGCCGTAGTTTGAAGACCCCTGCTGTATTGACTCAATAGGGAATATGGTTTGTCCGGTATCAGTCAACCAGGATATCCAACATCGGCTGCATCACAATCACCCGCTATCGCCTAATCCAGTTATGGCGAACCTTGGCACCCCGGATGTTTTTTTTTTTAACAGAGGAGTACCCCGGATGTTTTAGAACTACATTTCCCATGATGCTCAGCTACACTACGGGATGTCTACATTCCTTGTACAGGGGGACCCCGGGTTACAACCCCGTTATGGACTGTCCTCCTGTTTGTAAATCGGGAAATGTTCGTAAGTCAGCCGCGCATGCGCAGAACGACAATTACGGTCATTTCCGATGTTCCGTCGATTGCCGTTCTGCGCAAGCGCGGCGAATTACGGACATTTCCGATGTTTGCCATCATTTTCCAAGGCTCCGTCTGGCCGCGCATGCGCAGAACGGCCGATGCCCGCGCAAAATGGCAGAGGGTCCCTGCAGCGCTCGGTTCGTAAGTAGGAGATGTTCGTAGGTCGGGCGTTCGTAAGTCGGGGACCCCCTGTAATAGGAATGAAAGTGATTCAAAAAGTTTTTTTAAAAAGGGACAGTGTAAAATAAAAACATTTTTAAAGCATAAGTTTTAAAGCGGAACCCCCCCCCCCTTCCGGTGCCACAATTGGCACCTTTTAGGGGGTAGGAATCCGGGAAAAGCTAGCCGCAGATGCCATGCCCCCCCCCCCCTTTGTGTCCTGGGAAACACACAGTCCCCAGAACACAACGGGGACCAGTGAAGACACGCAGCGCGACTCGCGCATGCGCAGTAGGGAACCGGGCAGTGAAGCCGCAAAGCTTCACTTCCCGATTCCCTGAAAGTGTCAAAGTTTGTCGCCATTCCACGGGCAGGCCCAATTTTGAAGCATGACATGTTGGGTATCAATTTACTCGGCGTAACATTATCTTTCACAATATTAAAAAAAAAAATGGGCTAACTTTACGTTTTTTTATGTTTTAATTACATTTTAAATTTTTTTTATTTCTTCAAAACAAATTGCATTTGTAAGACCGCTGCACAAATACGGTTTGACAAAGTATTGCAACGACCGCTGTTAGAAGATTTTAACTTAATTAATATTTTAAGTGATAAAAGTTTCTGAAAAATATATGAAACACATGAATGTTATATGCAATTAGTGATGGTTTCTGAAGGTCACAGAACACACAGGGACAGAGGGCAGAGAGAAGTCCTTTTGCTGTATAGGTACTTCTATTCTGAGTTATTATGTCAGGACAATGGGTGGAGTTATGCTACTTATCTGAAGCCATATAAGAATGGGTGTTATTCTAGGAAATGCTGACATGAAACAGTATAAGCCCCCGTACACACGGTCGGAAATTCCGACCACAAAATCCGTTGTATTTTTTCCGACGGATTTTGTCCAACACTGGTGTTTCATACACACGGTCGGACAAAGTTGTCAAAAAATGTGATCATTCTGAACGTGGTGACGTTCGTTGCGTACGGACGGGACTACGTAGAGGCTAGTAGCCTAGCCAATAGCTTTGGTCTTGTAATGTGATCTGAGCATGCGTGGCACTTTGTCCGTCGGAATTCGCTACACACGATCGGAAAAGGTCCGATAGGACTTTGTTGTCGGAAAATTTGAGAGCAGGATCTCAAACTTTTTCCGTCGTAAATTCCGACGGAAAAAGTCCGATGGAGCCCACACACGGTCTGAATTTCCGACAACATGGTCCGACAGGACATTTTCCGTCAGAAAATCCGACCGTGTGTACGGGGCATTAGAAACAAATTCCTAAAAGTAAGTTGGAAATGCGGCCTTGGGTAAAAGACAGATACACTTCTCTACACACCCTCTAGGAGAGAGGACACCAACATATTTCTACAAAGACTTTGTTATTCATCCAGAAACGCCCCTGAGATATTAGAATACTAGAATATGTATATTCAACCGCCATTTCATTCTCTATAGGGTGTCTAAAAAAATTTAATTATATTATATTATATATATATATATATATATATATATATATATATATATATATATATATATATTATGTTTGGGGGTTCTAAGTAATTCGTAAATAAAGATTCCTAAAACTCTGACACTTTCCATGAAATCTAAATTCATCCAAAACAACTAAAGAAAATGATCAATTCTTCCAGCAACAATTTGAAACGTCAAAAAATAAATACTAGTAACTACTGCCAAAAAGACAAGACAAACATCTGTGAAGTGCGTAGCCATGAAATGACTGAGTGCTGAACGGCGTTCATTCAGACCTCCCGCACCTGTGGATTTTGGGATCAGATGAGAGGCGGCTTTGCTCAGTTTAATGGTTCTCCACTGAAGTAGTGAGAACACTTGAGAAAATGATGTGTTTCCCCATAGGATCTGTGAAAAGCACAGGAAGAACGTGCAGAACCCACAGCTCCGGCGCGCTCTGTACGCTCGCTGTGCAATTACAGGCCGTTCTTTCCTTCTAAAGTATTTTGTTGCCTTAATTTCAGCTCAATGTTGTCCACTAATTGCAACTTTTCTTTCGCCGCAGATGACAACTATTTTGCTTACATGTCTAATTCCAGCCAAAACCTAACTAAGCTTAAAGTGATTGTAAAGGTTTTTTTTTTTTTTTTTTTTTTAAATAACAAACATGTTATACTTACCTGCTCTGTGCAAGGGTTTTGCACAGAGCGGCCCCGATCCTCCTTTTCTGGGGTCCCCCGGCGGCGATCCTGGCTCCTCCTCTGCATCGAGTGCCTCCACAGAGAGCCACATTCCATGGGGCACTCCTGCGGGCGTGCATCCGACTCCTGCGGGCGCGTCCATTGACACAGAAAGCAGGATTCAGCCCCGCCCCCCCGTGTCACTGGATTCGATTGACAGCAGCGGGAGCCTGCTGCTATCAATCTATCCAATGAGGAACTGAGACAGCGGCTGGAGCTGCTGGGCTCGTTCTCGTTGCTGGATAGATCGGGTTTAGGTAAGTAAAGGGGGGGGGGGGGGGCAGCTGCACTACAAAAGTTTTATGGGTTTCTTTATTTTTGCAGATTTATACTTAACTCAGTGGATGCAACGTGGGTCTGATGCTGCATCTGTCCCCCGGGCGCCTTTGCACTGAAAACCGAGCGATCAAAGATCGCTGATTGCTCAGTTTTCACAGCTCCATCAGTAGTAGACTGTCAGTCACAGCTCTCTGCTCTTCTCCCTTTGCGCTCATTGGAGTGCTGAGCTGTGGAGGGGGCAGGGGGCGGAGAGCGGGCTGTCTCAGGCTCTCAGCGGCTCACTGATAGGTTGAGACGGGTGTCAGTCCAGGAATCTGGCGGATCCAGACTTCCATTGTTGGGATGACAGCATTCCTCGACCTGACATCCGTGATGTCAGCAGAGAGCCGACTTCAGTCCGCTCTCTGATGAAAATGGGTCACCCAGGTGCACTCCTCTTTAAACACCCACGTGCACTCCTCTGTAAACACCCACGTGCACTCCTCTGTAAACACCCACGTGCACTCCTCTGTAAACACCCACGTGCACTCCTCTGTAAACACCCACGTGCACTCCTCTGTAAACACCCACGTGCACTCCTCTGTAAACACCCACGTGCACTCCTCTGTAAACACCCACGTGCACTCCTCTGTAAACACCCACGTGCACTCCTCTGTAAACACCCACGTGCACTCCTCTGTAAACACCCACGTGCACTCCTCTGTAAACACCCACGTGCACTCCTCTGTAAACACCCACGTGCACTCCTCTGTAAACACCCACGTGCACGCCTGTGATCCATACGAGAACCCCAGCCAAACAAGCTTTGGCTGGACTTCTCCTTGAAAATGAAAAACCTTGAGCCTTTACAAACTACTATAAATCCCATTCTAAGCCTATTCTACATTAAATCGTCAAAAGTATTGGGACGCATGCCTTTACATGAACTTTAATGGAACCCCAGTCTTAGTCCGTAGGGATTGAGTTGGCCCACCCTTTGCAGCTATAACAGCTTCACCTCTTCTGGGAAGGCCGTCCACAAGGTTTAGGAGTGTGTCTATGGGAATGTTTGACCATTCTTCCAGAAGTGTAGGAGGTCAGGCACTGATGTTGGACGAGAAGGCATGGCTCGCAGTCTAATGTTTTTATTTTTTTAGGACTGCCCCCTCTACTTTGATTCACCCAACTGGGGCTTATTTATAGAGATGGGGAAAGGCCTGGACTGTCTTTTGCCAAGTTTGTGAACAGTTTGGACCTTTGCGACCGATCGATGTGCGGTGGCTTTTCTCTCTGCTCCTGACTAAAGCTCACGGAAGGCTCCGCTTGCCTCCAGCACCTGGGAGTTCGAGTGGCGCAGGCAGCAGCTGCTTGGAGCAGGGAGGTCCTGCAATCTACATGGCACCCAGTTTGGGTATTACATCTGCCCCAAACTAAAGCTTTAATCCTCAACATATCCCTAAACTCAGTCTTGTCTCTACACTATAATCTGATGTATCCCTGAAGCTCGTAAAATGAATCTAACCCTAATATCACAATGGAAGGTCATGAAGAAAATACCATTGGGCAGATTATTCTGCTTCATAATAATATCAATATTTTCTTTAGGCAAAATCCATGACCGCAGAAAATGTTCGGCCAAAACTCCAATTATAGTATATAAAGCTTATGATCCACGGTCAGAAACTACTTAATTTTTTTAATTTAACATTTTTGGCCTACTAAACCATCTAAAAACCAACATCGCTCAGGTAAGCTATACTCATACACAATACTGAAGCACAGTGGAAATAAAGAAGTTTGCACGGGATCGCCGTCCTCCGAGGATTACAAGGACAGTGCACATGGCCATTTGGGGCTTGCCCTATTTTTCTCTCTCTATATGTTGTTCTGCAATCTCCCAGTGGGGTCCATTATGTTTATCGTACACGCCTTTCTTGTCAAGGGTACGCTGTACTATAAAAAAGGTAAAAAAAAAAAAAAAAAAAAATTTTAAGGCACGCTCTTCCTATACCTTTTCCAAACTAATGCTGGCCATAGTCAAACTATAATAATGGTTACATCTTTGATAGGCCATCAAATGCCCAATCACAGCGAAGGAGCAGCAGTCTGAGTGCTAATGTACAGGAGGTTACAAAAAAGGATTTAAAGTAGAAGTACAGCCAAAGAAGTTTGGCTGTACTTCTCCTGTGACCCGTTTTAAGCAGACAGCAGGCTAAAGCCCGCTGTCAGCTGATGTCAGAGGAGGTCCAGGATGGGGCAAGATCGTGACAAAGTCAGAAACCGTCCACAACACTGGACCGGCATTTGGCTCAGCCTCTCAGGAAGCCACTGAGAGCCTGAGCCAGCCGCTCCCACCCCCTTCTCAGCCCAGAAAGAGAGAGGGGGGGGAGGAGAGAGAGAGGGGGAGGGGGGAGAGAGAGAGCGCGAGAGAGAGCGCGAGAGAGAGCGCGATAGGGGGGGATAGAGGGGGGGAGGAGAGATAGAGGGGGGAGGAGAGATAGAGGGGGGAGGAGAGAGAGTGTGCTGGATGGGGGGTACTGGAGGCATTGGTGTGCTGGATGGGGGGTACTGGAGGCATTGGTGTGCTGGATGGGGGGTACTGGAGGCATTGGTGTGCTGGAGGCATTGGTGTGCTGGATGGGGGGTACTGGAGGCATTGGTGTGCTGGATGGGGGGTACTGGAGGCATTGGTGTGCTGGATGGGGGGTACTGGAGGCATTGGTGTGCTGGATGGGGGGTACTGGAGGCATTGGTGTGCTGGATGGGGGGTACTGGAGGCATTGGTGTGCTGGATGGGGGGTACTGGAGGCATTGGTGTGCTGGATGGGGGGTATTGGAGGCATTGGGGGGTATTGGAGGCATTGGTGCGCTGGATGGGGGGTACTGGAGGCATTGGTGTGCTGGATGGGGGGTATTGGAGGCATTGGTGCGCTGGATGGGGGTTACTGGAGGCATTGGTGTGCTGGATGGGGGGTATTGGAGGCATTGGTGTGCTGGATGGGGGGTACTGGAGGCATTGGTGTGCTGGATGGGGGGTATTGGAGGCATTGGTGTGCTGGATGGGGGGTATTGGAGGCATAGTAAATGGGGGGGAATCAATCGGCATAATAAGGATTTTTTTCCGGCCAGCCTATAACCCTGGCGGCGTTACGTCTTACCCCGGGCGCTCACAAACCACACCACTACGCTTAAAAAAAAAAAAAAACTCTTAACTTTTTTAGCTGGCTCCTAGATTCAAAGCAAATTTGTCAGGCCCCGATAATAACAATCCTTTCCTGAGACAAGATTGCCGACCGATAAACAGATTTGCATTTTATTAAACAATAATAATAAAAAAAAAAAGATTTTGAATTTCATTTCAAATAAAATTTATATTTGATTTATAATGATAATCATCCTTCCCCGATATATTATTGCCATCCAAACATTGGAGATTCTATTCTCTCTAAAAAGATTTATCTTTTGTCGAGTACAGAATAGGATACTACAATCCACAATTGCCTAAAAGAAGTTTGACATTACAGGGGGGCAGGGGAGGGACCTGCCCCCCCTGCCCCCCCCCAAAAAAAAGTCCACAAGGCATGTAAGTGGGTAACTGCTCACCAGACTACCAACTACACACCAGTTATGCTTTGTAGGTGTAGAGGGGCTCTTTAACTTGCCCGGTCCTGACCAGCCATCCATCGGTGTTTACCGTTGTACCAGTTTCCAGAGGCGCCGTGTGTACGGAGCATCCAGGATATGACAATTCATTTCACACGCTGGATAGTACAAAATATTAAAGCCTCCAGACAGAAGCGCACAGAGGTTTCCTTTCCCGGAAAGCACAGGCCTGTAATTATGGACATATTTTCCAGACTGGTAGGATATTCGGTAGAACGGTGGACTTCATTCGGCTTCAAGGTGAAGCTCATTTGGGAATAATTGCCTATTGTTGCCGGATCATCATCAGTCAGACACTTGTTTTACTGTAACCTTGACATTTCCCCCCCTGAAGAAAAGAAAGGGAAAAAAAAAAAAGGACAAACTGGAATTTGTTACCCGGCGCTGTCTGTCACTAAGCAACAGAATAGCTGCATGTTCACAATTACAATATGAGGGATCGGCGTGGATCGCTGCTTCTGGAAACATATGTTCAGTCTGTCCTAAAAATCCTATACAAGGGATGTTGTGCCTATAACCTCCATACTGTACAACTAGAAGACTACAAAGTCATATTGCAGAATTGTATCCATTTATTAAATAGTAAAAGCGGTTGTAAACCTCAGACATGAAATCTGAACAAAGCATATCCCTCTACTTGTCTCAACCCAGAGCACTAAGTGTCATTTCAGTCTGCTGCCTCCTTCCTCTGCTACCAACATGAGTCAGTCCTGACAAGTTTTCCTGACACCAATTGAAAAAAAGGTGACAGGGGAGGGAGCTCCAGCACACAGCCTGTGATTTACAGCCTCGGCTCTGTTCCTATGTTGTGTAAAGGAGGGGGGGCTCAGGTGCACACAAAAAAGGGACCTCTGCTTTTCAGAACCCCCCCCCCCCCTGTCACATTTGGCACCTTTCAGGGGGGAGGGGGTGCAGATACCTGTATAATACAGGTATTTGCACCCACTTCCGGGCATAGAATCTGCGGGTATCTACGCCACTTCCTGCCCCCCCCCCCCGCTGTCTGCTGGGAAACACACAGATCCCAGAGACAGCAGGCACCATCCGTATTGCGCAGCGCGACTCGCTTTTACTTACCTGAACCCCTTCATTCAGTCGGCGGGAACACGCTGGCTCCTTCACGGGCTCCCGCCTCTTGTTTGGATCGATTGATAGCAGTGCAGCCATTGGCCCGTGCTGCTGTCAATCAAATCCAATGACGCGGGCACGAGTCCTGCAATTGGCGCCTATGGATGCGAATGCTGGACTCGGGAGCACGCCCGCAAGGTAACCCCCCCTCGGGAAGCTCTTCTCCAAAGGGGGTTATCAGATGTGGGGAGGAGCCACCGGGGTCCTCCAGAAGAGGAGGATCGGGCCACTCTGTGCAAAACGAGCTGCACAGTGGAGGCAAGTATGATATGTTTATTATTTAAAAAAAAAAAATAAAATAATTACCCTTATAATCACTTTAAAGCAGGTTCTGCACACATTTCATTTAGTAAATCTCTTTGCCTTCCAAATCAGGCAAAGAGTACTAAATGAAATGTGTTTTTTTTTTTTTTTTTAACTTACCTTGTAATTGAAGACTTCCTGTCCTCTGTGTCTGCGGCGGTGGGTGGGGTCTCTGCGTCGATCCTCGTCACGCCGCACTGTCTCCTGGGATCTGGTGTCATTGATCCCAGGAGTCAGTGCGGGCATCTTCCGAAATCTCGCGAGATTTCGGAAGATGTGTCCGAAATCTCACGAGATTTCGGACACATCTTCCGAAATCTCGTGAGATGTCGGCAGATGTGCAGTTACTGCGCACGCGCGAGTAACGGCGGTGCATGCTGGGCCATCTAAAGTGCCTGTGGGGTTTCACATGCCCACAGGCAAGATGGCCCCCAGCAGACAAGAAGAAGATGAAGAATTTTATCGGAGGAAAACCGGCGGCGAACGAGATGGAAGATGGAACAGGTAAGTCCCCCAATTGAGCTATATGGCCTTGGCATATAGCCCAAAAAAAAAAAAAAACGAGTGCAGAACCGCTTTAATCTCTGTATTAACAGAGGCCAATCCCTTCACTGGGTATTTGTGAGGGTTTACAATGCCAGCTGTGGATCATGTGACCACAACCACGGTGCCATCCATAGCCGACAAACACATTTATGCCGCCTTTTACACACCCACCCAACACTTGCCCGTTCGATTGAAGCATGCCCATTGCGGTCCACTACAAACAAGCCTTTATTAATAATAAGGTATGATCACATTTAATACATGGGGTTGGCCCTCTCAAAGTACCAATTACCATACAATTGACCTTGATAGAAAAGCAAAATAATAAATGTAATTGTTGCATTTAACCCAACCACAAGGAGGCTAAAAAAACAAAAAACAAAAAAAAAAAAGACCCCGAGCAGATTACATTTATACAGCCTCAGTAATCCTCTGTCCGTCTTGCAAATCTACTTTGAATAGATGGTAAGCCAATTAGAACTAATTCTTATATAAACATAAAGCTTCTAATCTGTGAAAGCAGACTCCACGTCCGACAGACATTAAACGTCCATCATGTGTGTGGACTTTTCATTATGTAAGAACCTATATCTTCCCCATCCCCAAATAACACAACGACTATTGAGAGAGTCGGGCTACCCCCCGAACACACCTCATTTCCAACATAGCGAGCGCTATAATGAAAACCATAAAAAGACACATACATGTTTTACACCAATTGTGAGGGAAAAAACCTCAGCAAAGCTCATTAGGAAGATTCTCACACCGCTGCAATAACTGTCATCCCCGGAAAATATACAACGCGAGCGCGACTACTACCGACTTCCAAGCGTGAATACCTTGGAGGACCTACATTAAATTGGAACTCAGCTAAACACTATTTGCAGCTAAATGGACTCAATACAAAAAAAAAAAAAAAAAAAGAAAGGCAGCATGGCGGGCAGAGCAAAAAGGGCGATGGTCAGCAGTACGACCTTGTGCTAACCCGGAGGCCTGGACCCACTAGGAGCCGAACTGCAGGACGTCCGGGTACTGGTCCGAGCAACAGGACTGGTGAAAACACCAAAGTTCCTTATAGTACGGCATCGCTTGCCAATTCTATACTGCAATACAGATGACCTAAACCTACTACAAAAGTCCACGTCCCCACCACCCTTGGTGGTTTCGACCTAAAAATTGCCTTTAAACCACTTAAAGGGGTTGTACACCAAAAAAAATAAAAAAAAAAAACATTGTGCCATGCCGTGACTGGCGGCTCCAGTCACAGAGCCGGAGTTCACAGCCCCCTGAAGGAACAGGGGGCGAAGATGGATGCTCGTGGGGACAATGGCGACAGAGCGGGCTTCGGTGTCAGGTAAGTGACACATAATGGGCTACTATGAGATGCATAGTAGCCCAATTATGCTTTACCTTTGCAGGGAAATAAAGAGGAAGTTTACTTCCTCGTTAAAGCGGAGTTCCACCCAGATATAAGAGTCAGCAGCTACAAAGTGTATATAACGGGCACTCGGTCCAGCGATACGAGCGTACGAAGCACAGCTCCTCTCTGGGGCGCCGGCATTGTCACTGTGGGTGCCCGGCTGTGGCTTCAATGCTCAATATAAGTATTGTTTCCTTGGCAGGGGACTCCAGCTGGAAGTGAGATGTTTACCTACAAGGGTTGTAGACGATACCCTTGAGTAGCTGGCCATACCGGGAGGGTGATCTTCTGCAGAAACTCTGTCCGCTAAGACTACTGCAAATATTTGTCCGGCGTCTCTGAAGTGCTTAGTCTGAGCTGTTTTGAGGTTTATTGCAAATCTGAAGCCTGCAGTAAAGCTGCCAACATCTTCAAAGTCTGAGTCTGCCCTACTATGTCTGCCCCCTGTACCCTACAGAGGCACCAGTCTGCCCTACTATGTCTGCCCCTTGTACCCTACAGAGGCACCAGTCTGCCCTACTATGTCTGCCCCTTGTACCCTACAGAGGCACCAGTCTGCCCTACTATGTCTGCCCCTTGTACCCTACAGATGCACCAGTCTGCCCTACTATGTCTGCCCCCTGTACCCTACAGAGGCACCAAGTCTGCCCTATGTCTGCCCCTTGTACCCTACAGAGGCACCAGTCTGCCCTACTAGGTCTGCCCCTTGTACCCTACAGAAGCACCAGTCTGCCCTACCATGTCTGCCCCTTGTACCCTACAAAGGGCACCAAGTCTGCCCTATCTCTGCCCCTTGTACCCCACAGAGGCACCAAGTCTGCCCTACTACGTCTGCCCCTTGTACCCTACAGAGGCACCAAGTCTGCCCTACTATGTCTGCCCCTTGTACCCTACAGAGGCATCAATTCTGCCCTACTCTGTCTGCCCCTTGTACCCTACAGAGGCATCAAGTCTGCCCTAATATGTCTGCCCCTTGTACCCTACAGAAGCACCAGTCTGCCCTACTATGTCTGCCCCTTGTACCCTACAGAGGCACCAAGTCTGCCCTAATATGTCTGCCCCTTGTACCCTACAGAGGCACCAAGTATGCCCTATGTCTGCTCCTTGTACCCTACAGAGGCATCAAGTCTGCCCTACTATGTCTGCCCCTTGTACCCTACAGAGGCATCAATTCTGCCCTACTATGTCTGCCCCTTGTACCCTACAGAGGCATCAATTCTGCCCTACTCTGTCTGCCCCTTGTACCCTACAGATGCACCAGTCTGCCCTACTATGTCTGCCCCCTGTACCCTACAGAGGCACCAAGTCTGCCCTATGTCTGCCCCTTGTACCCTACAGAGGCACCAGTCTGCCCTACTAGGTCTGCCCCTTGTACCCTACAGAAGCACCAGTCTGCCCTACTATGTCTGCCCCTTGTACCCTACAAATGGCACCAAGTCTGCCCTACTATCTCTGCCCCTTGTACCCCACAGAGGCACCAAGTCTGCCCTACTATGTCTGCCCCTTGTACCCTACAGAAGCACCAGTCTGCCCTACTATGTCTGCCCCTTGTACCCTACAGCGGCACAAAGTATGCCCTACTATGTCTGCCCCTTGTACCCTACAGAGGCATCAAGTCTGCCCTAATATGTCTGCCCCTTGTACCCTACAGAAGCACCAGTCTGCCCTACTATGTCTGCCCCTTGTACCCTACAGAGGCACCAAGTCTGCCCTACTATGTCTGCCCCTTGTACCCTACAGAGGCACCAAGTCTGCCCCTTGTACCCTACAGAAGCACCAGTCTGCCCTATTATGTCTGCCCCCTGTACCCTACAGAAGCACCAGTCTGCCCTACTATTTTTTTTTCAATGGATTAAAAACGTTAAACGCTGGTGAGCCAAGTTTTTGAACGTTTATCAACGTTTATGAGCGTTTTGCCATTTTTTGTGGTCCGAAAAAACGACTCCTGAACGCGATTTTATGGCGTTCAGAAAACAGCCCATAAACTAAACTGCTGATAAACATCCAAAAACATCCATGTGTGCATGGACACATATGATAACATAGAGGGGGAGTTTATAGGCTGTTAAAAAATAAACGCCCAAACTCCCAAAAAACTGACGTGTATGAGCTTCAGTGTGCATGGAGCAAATGCACCAATACCTGAAACCGATACTTTCAGGCTCGGTTCTTTTGAGCTGTCAGTGGGTCTCCCCAGTGTTTAAGAAGTCCGTTAATTGGAGCTGTCAAAAAAAAAAAAAAAACAGCCGGCAATGTTTATTAACAACATTGCTCAGCAGCTGAAACACTAAAATTAAAAGAAACATTGTTTCTTTTTGTATCTTTCCGTTACTTCATCTGCAGATCAAAGGGATGAACAAATGTTCCTCTGTTTAACCCCATATTAATCTTTAATTTACTCTAATCAGCCTTAATTAACTCCCTATTCTACTGCATTTAATTATTATTTTCCTGCTTTTTTTTTTTTTTGTTCACGTCTATTTTATAAACGATAAACAATAAACAATTAAATATGTTCAAAAATCAGAATTAATAAAAATGTATTCTGAACCCAGCGCTCACGGGAAAGGCGATAGCAGAAGATTAATAAAAAAATATATAAAATAAAAAGCTAAACAATTAAAACTTTATTTTTGTTTGCTTTGTTAGTGATTTTTACACATATATTTACACATTTCACATTGAAAAAGCGCAAATTAAAAAAAATAAAAAAATATCTATTTCATTTGTAAATAACTTTTCAATGCTTTGTACCATTGCTGCCAGCTGAAGTGAAAACAAAAACAGTTGCGGTAGGCATCGGTAATTGGTATCGGCGAGTACTTGTTCCTGTGCTGGTGTCTTGCCAAGAAAGTTCCCCCGGCGGATAAGGACCCCCCTGTACTGCGCAGACGCTGCGCTTGCGCAGTACGAAGCACAAGGAAGCACAACGGAGTTTCCAAAAATAGCCAAAGTCAGTCAGCTGTACACGGCTTCTGCGCACTACATTCTAACCTATGTCCAGGTTCGATCCCCACCATCCAAATGGACATAGAGGTAGAATAAAAATGTGGCGAGCGCAGCGAGGCCATGCCTGAAGCGTGGCGAGCGCAGCGAGGCCATGCCTGAAGCGTGGCGAGCGCAGCGAGGCCGTGCCCGAAGCGTGGTGAGCGCAGTGAGCCAACGAGAGGCCCTGTTACAGGCGCCGTGTACAGCTGATTCACTGTCTTCAGCTTCGGCTATTTCCGGTGGCTTTGTTGTGCTTTGTACTGCGCAAGCGACGCACCTACACAGTACAGGGGGGTCCTTATTCGCCAAGAGGAACTTTCTCGGCAGAACACCGGTCGTATATGGGGGGGGGGGGGCCCTTTGAGGAAGAGGGTGGAATACCAAACTTGAGAGACAGCTTAGGCCATGAAAGGAGACAAGATAAACGGCCTAACCTGACAACACCAGCAGCGGTGAGCCTTCTGTTTCCTGGAGCACGGAGGATATTTAGACTGAAGCCACAGCCTGCATCTTTTTTTTTTTAGTTTCAGGTCCATAAATCCGACCCAGATTTCTGTAAGCAAGACGTCTCCGGGTCTCTAAAGGTTTTTTTTTTTTTAGTGCCGAGCATTGTGCCGTGAAAAAAAAAAAGGAGCATGGTGGAGACTCATTGATTTAAATTAGACAATTTAGTCCATGACATTGGCGAGAAAATATGCTCTTCCTTCGGCAATGAGACTGGAGGAATTGCTCTTTAGATGTTAAATCAAATTTTGCAATTTTTCTGGCAAATGAGGCATGCAAGCACATTATCAAAATCATGGCTTCCAAAATTAATCTGCCACTGAATAATTTATCATGCTAGTGATCTTATTGTAAATAAGCTGCGAGGAAGGATCACGTGACCTTTGGATCAACGTTTTATTGGCCAATATCCTCGGCAATAAAGCACTCGCTGATCAGACTGTATGAAAGACAGGCAATTATTAATAGAAGAAGAAGGGGAGAAAAAAAGAAGAAAAAAAAAAAAAGGAGAAAGTCATTTGTTACAAAATATTTATCTGCTTCCTGCCGCCTGAGACGTAATCTTTGGAAGTGCCGCCAGAATAAAAGTGGAACAAGCGCTTGCCTGCTAATTTTATAAAAGGTCAAAGTTCAAATTAGAATTTCTTTTGACTTGCTGATCAAAGTCAGATTGCTGAAAAGTATTAAATCCTTCGGTGCATAAAAAGAAAAAATGGGCCATATATTGGGGGATAAAAATAAAAAAAAGCACAAGCAAGGCTAAAAATGTGCAAAGTTTACAGACAGCGAGGATGATTACTCATCACAATATTATGACACAGCTTCTGCTCAGCTGGGATTTGAGGGCAATTTATTAATGTATCAATAGAAACATAAAGAACTGAACAACCCCCCCCCCCCCACCCACCCCTAAAATAAGCACAGTTTACTATGCTTCAATTATGAACACAGCGAGTGTTCAGTACTAAAATCACTCATTGTGTTAATTATGGAAATAACGGGGCTGGTAAATATGACATTTACTGGACCCTTCCCCCAACTCTCCATTCTGAAGGATCCTATTTGTGTGCTTGCAGTTGCCGGCGAGAAGGAGAGGAGGGACGTGGGCAGCAGGGGGAAACGTATGGTGCATAGAGAAGGTGATCGGTGTGACAGGGGGGCAACCATTGGAACAAATCCCCTGTATGGCTCTCTTTGCAGCAGCTGAAAGCTGGTTTTGTCTCCTCTCCCTCTCGCCGGCTCTCAGCTGCTGCAGAGAGCGCCATACAGAGGTTCGGTTCCCAGTAATTGACCCTCTCCCTGCCCAC